>JBBBDQ010001067.1:1470000-2055202 GCA_037127315.1 Ascarosepion bandense
TGAATTGATTTTCTTGAAAATTGACACAGTTATACTATAAGCGTCTGCAAGTGTTCTTAGCTAGGTTTTGTGTCGAGGTACCCCCGATAGATATCAAAAATTGATAATTGAAAAAATCAGTTTATAGAAGGAGTGGTTCGATTTTAATCAAATTTGATACATTCATAGACAAAGACATAAGAAACAATACTCAGAAGTTTCAAAGTTGCAGTTCTTACAATAGTGCAGAAAATCGATATAATATATATATATATATATATATATATATATATATATAAAAGGCAAGATGTTTGTGTGTGTGTCTGTTTATCTGCCTGTATGTCTGTATTTTTTTCAGCCCTTTTATTTTAGTTTTTGCTTCGGGTTTGGCTCTAAGTAGGTATAATTGTAGTTCTTAGTCTCAGCCATGATACCATTTAATCAGAGGACTTATTTAGCCTTCAAAATTCAGTTTACGACGAAAAAAACTTGATACAAGGAAATCAAAATTTGACTTACATCCATTCATTTTTTTTTTTCAATCTACAGTTTCACTTTAACTGGAAACAACTATTGCTTTTTAGTCTTTCATGCCAATGTCCAAAGAGTCTGAGCTCCAGGACCATGGATTAGTTTTAAAGCTTTCATTACACCCAAGTAATGCCAGGCTATACTGCTAGTATATATATATATATATAAAGCATGAAATTCCAAGTGATGATCTGTGACAGTTCTGTCTCTAATTTTTAAATGTTGATGATTTTTGTTTACAGAGGTGACTACTTTTTAACATTTTTTTGTCTTAACTCTTTTTTGGTTTTTCTTTGTTTTTCATGGTTTCTTCTTTGGTAGACTCAGTATGAGAGAGTTCCTCTTCACCACATTAACAATTACTTCATTTATTATATATATAAAAGAAAACTCGATCATCTAAAGTGTTTATAAATTATAATGAATTTCAATGTGCTAATAACCTCATCTCCTCAGACATGATTTCCTTTGGTATAGGTTTCCTCAGAACATCCCAAAAAATTTTCAAAGAAAGGATTATCAATTTAAGTAATATAACCCAGAATAGAAAACCAATACATACCCACTCAATGCGCATGAATATGTATACACAAATATATATACATACATACAAATCATGCTCTTTATTTTGTATTAAATAAATCTTTTTGGATTATCCTCTTTGTTTACAGATTTGGCATCATCATATGTGTGTGCAGATATATTTATATAGTGTATTGAGGCAGCAAATACTTTTCTAAATATATACTGTGAAATATAAGAGAACCATGTTGTTGTCATTTTGAGCTATCACGCGGTGTGACGTTATAGAACTGCATTGCAAATTTGCAAACTGTGTTTGCTATTTTTGGTAACTATTGCCGTTGCTTAGCTGATTTTTATGTCAACACAAGATAAAATCATCACTGATGGTGGAAGTTATTGTATTACCGTCTTAATAACCTCTCTGAAGATGGTTCATGTGAGCCGAAAGCTTAGAACCAACTTAATAAAAAATTATCCACATGTTGGAGAATTTTTGTCTTTATTTTCAACTGAAATTAAAGCCAAAATTCAATGTTTATAACGGCTCATGATTAAACATAATAGAAATTCATTCTCTTTTATATTTAACAGTATATGTTTAGAATATATATATATATATATATATATATATATATATATAGAGAGAGAGAGAGAGAGAGAGAGAGAGAGAGAGAGAGATCATTTCAAGACAAGAAAGGCAATAAAACTCCTAAAATTTACTGAAAGGGAAGGAAATGAATAAGTAACTGAAACAGAGTTCAAAAAGAAAGAAAGTAGTGATTGGCATTGCATTTAAATCTTTGTTGACATTAAAGTAAGGTAAAAGTTCCATAAACAAGATGTGCTGGCAAAGAAATTATTAGCACAGAATTTATGGTTACAACAAGCAATTATGAGACCTAGCTGCCAATCTAGTACTGCATTGTAAAGTTGAGATAGCAAAGATGATAATTATGTGTGTGTGTATATATATATATATATATATATATTCTGTAATGGTTGTTACAATGTTTTTAAATTCATAGTATCACTACACAAAAATTTTTCATGTTTCGAAGCCAGCCCATTATATTTTTGGCTTCTTCCTCAGGTGATTTTTTAGAAAATCTAAATATAACGCTCTACATTTGTATCGAGCACTCTTTATAAAAGTAAATGCATGAACAAAAGGTTAATAAACCTACAAGTTCAACAACTTAGTTACAATATATATATATATATATATATATATATATCAAGGAAATCAAGGAAATTTTGCTAAATGCATTCTATTAGTCCTACACATGACATCAGAGTGCAAATTAACAGCTTCCATTTCAGAGTTGCTTATGCTATTGAAGATTTGATTTGTAAATTGACATATATTGGCAATGAAAAGATCATTAAATGATCTGAAAAAAGAAAAGTAAAAAGAAAAGTGTTACTGCGAAACTTTTATTTGTTCTGTGAATGGAAGAATAAAAAGAAATTTTATATAAACTTACTGAATTTTCCGCCAGGGACAAGAACCCGATGAATCTCTTTCAGGCTGGCATCTGAGGCAAACCAATGGAAACACTGAGCAGCTACAACCAACTGAAATATCAAATACAAGACATTGATTAACAGACTTATCTCACAAGCTACTGTGAGTGAGAACAGTTCTCAAGTACACTCTCTGGCTTTGAACAAGTTTAAATTTGGCGCCATAAATTCAAAACTCATATATTGTAGCCTTGTGCCATATTTTGTAGAGCTTAGTAAATATTTAATTGCCTGCTTGAAGTAGAGAGGATAGTCTTGCAAGCCATTGTTAGTAAGTTTTATACTACATTTCATACTCATCTTGTGGCCTTGCATCAGGCTAAAATAAATGAAGCAGTGGTTAGCAAGCTTATCTTGCAGAGTATTACTTCTTCAGTTATTTGTATCTCACTGGGTACTCTGCAATTATACTGAGTATCATGTAACTTGTCACTCGTAGCAGGGTACTTGACGCTGTTTTGTGCCACTGCGTAACTTGTCACTCGTGGCAGGGTACTTGACGCTGTTTTGTGCCACTGCGTAACTTGTCACTCGTGGCAGGGTACTTGACGCTGTTTTGTGCCACTGCATAACTTGTCACTTGTGGCAGGGTACTTGACGCTGTTTTGTGCCACTGCGTAACTTGTCACTCGTGACAGGGTACTTGACGCTGTTTTGTGCCACTGCGTAACTTGTCACTCGTGACAGGGTACTTGATGTTGCTTTGCACCATTGAGTAACTTGTCACTTGTAAAAAAACATCATTCTCTTGCATGTCATTGTGTTGAAATATGGCAAAGTAACCAAACCCACTGACCTAAAAGAAAATGTGAAAGTATTCCATAGTATAACATTTTCTAGAAAAATAACAAATGAAATTAGTGATAAAATAAATCTGTTGTTGCCTTTATTCCCATAAAGTTGTGACAGTGGCACCTTATCTCAGGAATTCACCTAATTTCAGGAATTTATAGATTTTTAGTTTTATCACAAGAAATAAGGTGAATACATAAATTTACATAGGGAAACAAATCCAGTGTTGGATGGATTTGTTTGCTTTGCAACAAATGTGGATCATACAGTAAATACATAAAATATGCAGAATGTTTTTGTTTAAATGTGTTTAGAAGCCTTGGTAAAGAATAATCATTACCGATATCTCATCAGTTGTACAAGCAACAATAGTTGTCAATGGTTTTAACTATTAAAAAAAAAACAGTTGTGCTGTTTGTATCAATGACAAGTGTTTTGACAGAAAAATAACCATTTTTTCTTGCAGTGCAATGGTTTTTATCACTTACGACCCTATCATGTCGAATCATAGGTTCTCATTTGATTACCTAAGTTTAGCAATAATGAGTCAATTACTCAGATGAGTGCTGGAAGCTATAAAACAGACCCGACAAGTGGGCAATTAATATAATCTTGTGACTTATAATTGTTGAATAATTGGTCGTGGTTAAGTGTAATTGGTAGAAATGCTCAACAAATAGAATTGACAAAGTTTCTAATAAATAATAACAAAATAAAGAAAAAGAACAGGGTAAAATAATACTAAGAAAACATATTTCTCTGTGTGTATGTGTGTGTGGGTGTGCATGCAAGACAAAACTCTGTAAAACAACAGCAATAAAGCCAAAAGTTCACTTAGTAACTGTTATGGTGCCCTATCTACATTGGAATGAACTCTTCCTCCTTCTATAAATACTAACCTGCGAGACTTCCTCAAGGAGACAGTCGAAACACAGTGTAACTTGGCAGTTCGGATGGACACTTCTATCTGCTGACTAATAACACTCTTATTTTGTATATATGTTCGTTATTCCAATACACTGCTTCAACCTACCTACCTTCTTTTTGTGTCTTTCTTCCTGGCCCTGACAGTAACAATGATATTAATGCGAAAAAGAGATATTCTTCTTCTTCTTCTTCTTCTATGTACCGTGTCTCTTCAGGACATAGGCAATTATCACCCTTCACATCTGCCTATACCTTGGAGCTATTAAAACGCCTTCCCCTGGTATCCTACTCAACCCCTATGCTGCCATCCATCTACTCAAGTCCATCAAGTATGTCATACATTGTTTACCCCTATCTCTCCTTCCCTCTATCCATCCCATAAGCATCAGATCCTCCAAGCCCTTTTTTCTCATTACATGTCCCAGAAACTTTGGCTGTCTTTTCCTATTTTCCTTTTTATGTCCATCCTCTCCAAAACCTAATCATTGCTCACATGTTCTGTTCATAGTATCCTCAGCATCCTTCTGTAGAAGCAAATTTCAGTTGCTTCAAGTTTTTCCTTCATCCTTGAGAAGATCATCCAGCATTTGCTGCCATATTGAAGGGCAGGTATTGCCTAACAATTCTATACTCTTCTTTGTTTCCAGTGAAATGTTCCTGTCACTTAATACTCTACTCAACTTTGGGAATGCCTTCTTAACCATGCCAACATACCTTAAGATCTCAGTGTTGTACTTTCTGTCTTCTGTTAGAACACTTCCTAGGTATTTAAATTTCAGCATTTTGACTTCAAGACAAGAAAGAACAAAAATATGGCAGATAAGATTGAGAAGTGACCCATTTTTATTGGTTAGAAAGAAATCCCAGCATGCATCTGTATGATTTGTCTATAAATTTGGGGAGGGGGATTTTTTGCGGTCATTTTAGAGACTGAAATCAATAATAATTTCTAATTTTAGTAGACTTCTTTTCAGATGGCCTGAAGTAGTTAAAACAGAAAAACGACTACCATAAAACAAATACTAGGAGTGGTATTTTCTAGAAATAGGGTCTCTAAAACATTGTGTCTTAGAAGAGAAGGTTGGAAAGAGATTTAAAATATGGTTGGCTGTAAAACTTGCCTACTGCTAGAAAAAAAAAGAAACAGGAGAAAGAAATATTGCAAATGCAACTAACTGATCATCCCAAAGAAATAATATAACACAAATATTACTGTGTACTGAAATATCAGCCAACTGATATTTCTTTTCCATCACTTATTTTGACTTGCTTGTAATCTTGTAATTATTTTATATATATATATATATATACACAGTGTTGTTGAGTCTTGAATCCGGTTTTTATCATATATCAATCCCTTGCATGTCTAAACCAGCCTTGTCAAGTCATAATAAGCTGTCAAGTTTTGGCTAATCCGAGATTGACAAAACAATGTGGGCAGAATTGACCAAAGGTCAGGGAGATTGACTGGACACAGCCGGGGGTTGTGCTTTATATATATATATACTTCCTCATCTTGGAAATACTTCCTAGATAGTTAAATTTTATTTTTACTTATTTAATTTTCATATCTTTAATTTGTAATTCACATGTTGAGCTGTTTTTTTGCTGACAACTATACATTCTATCTTCTTACAATAGATGTTTAGTCCTTTCCTTTCTTGCTTTTCTTGACTACTTTCTGTAGGAGTTCCTGTAGTGTCCTTTCCATGTCTCCTATCAACACTATATAATCTGCTTATCTAATCTAAGATTGTGACTGCAAATCATGAATTCTGGTAAGACCTCTAATTACCCCAGGATTGCTTCAGTGTAAAGTTTGAATAAGTCTGGTGAGATGACACATCATTGTCTTACACTCCTGTCTATTTTTGTGCATTTACTGAAATCATTTTCTGTATCTGCTATCAACACTGCATGCTAATGTTAAGAGTGTGACTGCCAATCATGAATCCTGCTTCACTGTATAGGTTGAGTCTGGTGAGAAGACACATCCTTGTCTTATGTTCCTTTCTATTTCCATATATTTGATGAATTCATTTTCTATTATCATGCAGGCAGTTTACTTCCAATGTGTTAAAAACATTTCCTTCAGACATGAATAAAAAAAATATTTCAAATCGTGAGGTTAAGAGTTTGAGAGACAAGGAGGAAACTAGTGCATGGTGGTTAGCAAAAATTTCTGTGGCAACTAGAATAGTAAAGCTTATTGAAATAAACTCTTTTCTTTTTATTAATAGAGTGACAGAGAAACTATTTCTCTCTCAACACATACACACATACATACATACATACATACATACTTTCCCTCTTTCCATTCTTCTATATTTCTAGAAATCTAGACAGAACATTATGTGGTCAATGATGTCATGTGCAAGTCAACTAATGACTAACACTCCTACCAAAATCAAATCAAACATGTAGGCATTAAATAAATATACAAAAAAAAAATAGTGAACACGTGAATAGCCTTTTTTGGTTCACAGTTCGCACACTGTGCATATGGATTTTAAGTCAGCCGTCAGATATTCAATAAACACACCAACCAACCAAAAAATGACTAACGAAAAAGTTTGTGGTCTGCCAAAGAAAAAAATTACAGAAAATTACTTGCAAGAAAAAAAACTGCTATGATTATCAGAAACTATGCTAATTTTCTTCTTTCTGAGTTTGGTTAGACCAATCGGAAAATTGACTCAGTGAATAAAAGCCATTGTTTTTGCTTACTGGGGTGACTGATTTTTTTTTAATTGTGAAAGGAAAGGATTAAATTTTTAGTTTAGTGAGCAAAAATGCAGTTTTCGCTGTTGAGAGGGGAAGATTGAATTCCCCCCCCTCACGTTTTTGTTACTACAAGTGAACATATATAATAATGAACATTCACATGAATACCACAATGATTTATATAAGAAACATATCAAAAGATACAAAAAAGAAAAAGAAATGATTGTCATTCACATATAATAAAAGATGTAACCTTATTGAAGTAAACAAAAATAAAATGGTGGTATAGTTAATAAAACCTGGCCTAATATAATATAATAATATTAATATATAATTAATATAATTATATTAATAATATAGACGAGTTTGAGATAATAAATTAGTAAAATTTATTATCTCAAACTCGTCTATATTATGTCTATATAAATCAGTTGTCGGAATCAATATGTGTTGTTTTAATATTTATTTTATATGATACAAATTCTATTTCATCCAACAATTAACTGAAAGGCAAAAAGTAAAATTGCACACCTACAAAATTGGATCTGAATAACTGAAAACATTGGACCAAGGCAAATTTCATAAGCTGATATGAAAATTAAGATTCTGGATTCTGACTGGATAAAAAATAGCAAACTGAACAATGACTCCTGTCAAATATTTTTAACACCTAAAAATATGGGTATGCGGTTTGACTCGACCACATTACCTGCTAAGTACTTATTCACGTCCCTTGATCGGCCAAAGACAGTCAAATGGGCGCAGAGAGAGATGATATGCTAAAATGTAACAAAGGAAACTTCAAGTCTAACCGGGACATAAAGTCGCATCACACATTAATTGTCCTTCTTCACTTGTGCTAATTTCTTTTACCTCTTCTTCTCCGTCCTCAACATTCTCACAGTCAACAAAGAAGAAGACAACAAGATACTTCAACTGATTCTTAAAAACTAAAGTCCAATAAGTACAATTTCTTTTATTGCTTCACCTTCCTTTTCACTTTCTTGCCAGCCATGAAAAAGGGGAAAGGAACACAGACTTTATTAAACACATTCGCTACTTGCACCTAGAATGCTGAACACTTAACTCCTTACGACTATTTCTCTGGAACATTTCACAATGTACATTTTCTCTTTGAACATTTAACTGTTACAAATTAATTAACTACGTACATTTTGTATTTGAACATTTAACTCTTACAAATTAACTACGTACATTTCGTATTTGAATATTTAACTCTTACACATTTGTTATTCTGTTCAGTTAATAAAATTCCACTTATTTTACAAACAAAAAAATACTTATTCTTTCAACCTTCTGATATTTTAAATTGCAGGGACTTTGGTTGTGTTTGGCACAAGGCCAATTTGATAAACATCATCAAGGCTTCCACAATTTCTTTTAATGCTGCCCAGAGTTGAAAGAAAAAAAAGAAAAAGACACATAGAAAGAAAAACTTCAGGATGAAACATTAGCAGCAAACAGAAAAATCCAAACCTTGTTACAACAGGGATTATTTCCCTCTCAATATATTCTCTGTTGTTTAGGAGTACAGGTAGTTCTTCATTTCATTCAAGTTAATTTACACCTCAGTAAATGTAGTGGCCACTGTTACTACAATCTTTTTCTAAATAACAGTTTTATTGGGCAGTTTGTACTTACTCTGATGGAAGAATCTGGAAAAGGTAGATCTTCTGCAGGGCAAACCCTGGTTGTAATATCAGGACAATTCGTCTTTGCTCGTTCCAGAAAGCCCTCCATTGGGTCTGTGGCAAGGTATTTCACAGACTAAAATATAAAACATTAAAGAAAAGAGAAGCAAGACAATATTTTGATTTAAAAGTTATCTCCCTTACAGAAATCTGTGTGCTAGTTATCTCCCTTGAAACGTTTCTACGAGTTATCCCCCTGTTAACGTTTTTCTAAAACAAAAAACAATTTTATTTTTTAATCTTGTTCACCCCAAGCTAGTCAGTAAAGCCACTAAAACACAAGAGGTTACTGGGTGTGAAAGAACTAGGAACAGAAACATTACTAATGAGTGCGAGCAAAAGGATTAATCAGGAGGACAGTAGATTGCAACTAACGTTGCATTTATTTTTTGAAGATTAAGGTTGGCTGGAAAGCATGGAGCTTGATGGTAGTTCCATGAGGAAAAGTGAGAGAAAAACGAAACTGTTAACATAAAATTTACGGTTACATCTAGCCATCACAACTGTAAATTGCTAAGATCTCAACATCAATCTTGTGATTTCCATGGAATATAGTGACTGAGATGCTCGTGCGAGCCATGGAGAAGGTTCAGGTTGTTTAATCATATTGGACATGAATAATCATATTTTGATGTGACTACAAATTTTAATCAGCTTATTTCGATAATATTTGAAGCTATAGAAGTAAGCTTCTTGAAAAAAATTTTCAAATAAAGATTTTATAAAATTTTGACCAAATGTAACAATGACTGCGCGGTCAATGAATTCCCAAAATTTCCTGGATGTAATTGACTAATTTCTGTTACCATGGTTCAGTTGTCAAACACCTCAGTTCTCTAATTTTTGTCTGAATTTCTGGGATGAGGAGTTATTATTTACGTTATTTATATTTGGACTCTTGTCCTCAAATGTATATCAATCTGGGGGTAAGGATATAAAATGCATTTTTCTTCCTTCAGTGGAGATAAGTCACGTGGGTTATATAATGGCTGCTTAATGACATCACTTCATACAGTGACAAAAGTGACATCCATTTTCAGTCCGTTTTCAACAGCCACCACAAAAAGTTGCTTTCTTTTATCCTGGGCCAAAGAGCCCAGGCTGAGACTAAATTTGCCTTCATTGCAGGTTTTAAGTCCACGGTGATTTTTCTCTTTGAGAATATATCTTCCCAGGATATAGAATGCCTTTCAGTTCTGTATTTGGGAAAACTTAAGACAGTGTTTTGTTGGACTTTTTGCGTACATTGTATACTGTGCTGACACCCATGGTCCAGACCATTTTATAGTTCACCAGTAGAAGGCTTAACCAATCAGGAAGCTCAAAATATTCATGCAACATGTATAAAAGGCGGCCATATTTTTGCAAGTATCAGAGATCAAATCCAATTCGGGAGAGTGTCTGATTTGGGAGTGATAATCTTTAATGCTGTTTCATTGAACAGATTAAGTGCTGTGAGGATACTCTATATCCATAACCTATGACGGACATGGTCAGCAGATGTGAAGAGGATACTCTATATTCATGAATGTTACTAATTTTACCAACATGTTTCCCCTTTCATAGATGAATCCGGCCTGTTGGATTCTGGATCCCTAAAATGTCTTCTCCAGGTACAGGAGTATCTCAGTATTCTCTCAAAGAACAAATCATGTTTATCATTCTTTTTCCTTTCAGCCATTCCATTCTGTCCATGAAATATCAGTGTTCTTATATCATGAATTATGAAAAGATCTGGAGGTTTATGAAATGGATTAACAACTGACATATTTTAATTTATTTGTTTGAACATTATTTTTAATAGACACTTGTATTTCAGTAGATACTCTATTTTTAATTAAACAGTATATTTATATATATATCTACCAGCCTGAATATATTTTGAAAAATTTTCTTAGGAAAATATGTCATTTGGCAGGATTCAAACATATGACCCATAACAACACAGGGGAAGCCGTCAATTGATCTAATGACTATGAAACTCGACTATGAAAGATTTCACAGCCTAAATGAAACCGAATCAAGCCTTATAAACACACATTTCTGATTTTTTGCAATATTCATTTCTGCTCTGAGAGCATATCTTAATGTAAGGCTTGAAGCAAATATGAGTATCTATTAAAAATAATGTTCAAACAAATAAATTAAAAAAAGAATACTGAGCTGTTATGTAATATCAGTCCTCCTATATGGAGGGTCTGCTCAAGAAAAAGCTTGACACAATAACAAAAGGATACTGAGAATACCATGAACTGAACATGGGAGCAACAAAGTTCAGAATTCTCTGGAATATTACCCATGTTAATGGAAGTGCTCTTGAAAGAAAAGGTTTATTCTCCCATTATGTTTCTCCCATTAATTTTTATATCTGTGATATATTTTAATTTATTTGTTTGAACATTATTTTCAATAGACACTTGTATTTCAGTAGATACTCTATTTTTAATTATTAAGAAGTATATTTATATATATCTACCAGCCTCACTATTTTTTTGAGAAATTTTGTTAGGAAAATATGTGTCATTTGGCAGGATTCGAACATGTGACCTGTAACAACACAGATCAATTGACAGCTTCCTCTGTGCTGTTAGAGGTCTTGGTTTGAGTCCTGTCAAATGACACAGCTTTTCCTCACAAAGTTATTCAAAAAAATAATCAGGCTGGTAGATATATATGAATATACTGCATAATAATTAAAAATAGAGTATCTACTGAAATACGAGTGTCTATTCACCCTCTAGGGCCATTCGTATCATATTTGATACAGTATGAAAACAAGCCTTGAAAGAAATATTTTCCTGAAAAATTTTTTAAGAGAAATATTTTATAAATTTCAAATGAAAGCAGTACTGACTGCTCAGTCAATGAATACCAAATGTTTCCTTATAGGGAAATACCAAATGTTTCCTTATAGGGAAATACTGTATCAAATATGATACGAATGGCCCTAGAGGGTTAAAAATAATGTTCAAACAAATAAATTAAAATATATCACAGATATAAAAATTAATGGGGGAAACAATGGGAGAATAAACCTTTTCTTTCAAGAGCACTTTCCATTAACATGGGTAATATTCCAGAGAATTCTGAACTGAATGATTTATTTAAACTGGAACCTCTATTTTATAAAGAGTATCCCATTCTTGTAAAATCTTGCACCAAATCAAAACTTTCTGGCAGACAGGACCCACCTTACCTTGTGCGAGATTAACCACTGTCCTACCTCAACAGAAGAGCACAGCTAGGTATATGTGCACATATGTATGTATGTGATATATGTATTGGATGTAGGTGCTTGGCTGAGTGGTTAGAATATTCGCTTTCTGACCTTGCAGCTCAGGTTCAAATCTCACCATGGTTGATTGGTCACAAAGGTGATTTCTTCATGTTATCGGTTTGGAGGGGGCAATCTCAGTATGCGGCACCTTTGGAAAGTGCCAGGAAACCCATAGCCTTATGAGTGAATTTGGGTAGATGGCTCCTTTTGAGGGGCTGTCAATGGCTGTGCTAGTTCAAAGCATAATCAGCTGAATTTCAAATAAAAATACTTAAAAACTCTGCATGATATATGTATTGAGCACTTTTTAACACAACAGTGTACTGTTCTAATTCTGAACAATAACTGGTTAATAATTATATATGTGCATGTGGCTGAGTGGCTAGAACATTCACTGTCTGACCATGGAGCCCAGGTTTGTATCTCACTGGTCAATCAAATGGTCAGTTTTTGTCAGGAAGGTGACTTCTTGATATCATCAGTTGAAGGTTGTTATCACTTTTAGTTACAAGTCATTGTCACCGAGGATTTAAGTGTCTCACCCAGAAATTGTAACTAAAGTCTGCTCAGCTCTGTGGGTTTTGAACAAACACAAATATGCCTGAGCAAGCATCTGCAATAGGGATTAGCTAGCCAACCTGGTAGATGAGTATCCTAAAATATGAGTGGGCAGCCATTATTTTATTTTATGTATGTGTTAGACTGCACTTCCAAGAAACACTGCTAATCTGGCCAATTCCCAAACATTTAAACCATTATTCAGCTTTGGTAAAAATTTCTTTCAGTAACTTATAAAAATGAATTCTAATAGATAAATCCTGGTTATTTTCAGGTGTCAATTTGTGAGTATTAGTAATGAAAGAAAATGAATTCATTAATAATAAAATAAAAAATGTTTTTGATTCCCAACATGCAAATTTAAGTTTTCAAAAAGATCAAGAGACTTTTCTTTTTGATAGACACATTTTTATCTTAAAGAGTTGAGAAAGAATTGTTGAATAAACTTTTGGTTTTACCTCAAACTTGTTTATTCACTTTTAGATAGAAACTGAATGGCATATTTATTGTTCTGTGATTATTTTAATTTATTTATCATTTCAATATCTGTACTAAAAAATAAAGCAAACTGTTGCAAATTGAGAGAATTTACATCCAAATAGTTGCAACTTCACCCTTCATGTAATCGACTTTCTTTGCTGCCCCTCTTTTACATGGCTGCAGAGTTTATGTGCATTAAAAGGCAGATACACTAATTTGCCAGCTTCTCATGTGGGTTATTCCCTCAACAGTTTAATGTTATAAATGATGGGATGAATCTGTCTTGGGTTTTTTTTTTCCATAATAGAGCCTTGGTCCTGGGCACGACAATAAACGGCATCCAGCAGCAAGGCCTCTGATTAGGAGGTTGTGAGGAGCATGGAACCACCTCTTAATTGCTACTGTTCCCAGGTTCACCCTGACCCAGAGTGGTAGCACCTGTTAGGGTCCCAGCTATGAACAAATAGTTAACCCTCAAACTGGGGTCATAACATTATGAAAGTATAAAAATACATTTTTATAGAAATATATATATTTTTGAAGGAAAAAATTATTCTCAGCAAAACATTTTTGAATACTAAACTAGAAGACATTTTCAGTTTTCTAAATTACAAATAAAAAAACAATAAATTTTCATCAAAATCTGACTAAATCTACCTTCTCACTATAACCGAACATTAAAAAAAAGCTTAAAACCCCACCTTTTTGGCATTAAATAACCCACAGAGGTTGATATGCCATGAAACAAAACTCAAACTCATAATGGAGCCAATGGTATTGATGAGCACATGTTCTGAGTCTTTTTCTGGGTAAGTAGATTTATTCTATACAATATCAGAAAAAATGACCATGGATTTTTGATTTTGTTTCTTTTTAATAAAGGTGAAGAGAATTTTGGAAAAAAAAAATAAAGTGAAAAAAATATCAACCTTCTTCATTTTGGGAAGAATGGATTTTGTAAACTTTCCAGTCCCAGCACCCAACTCCAAAATATCAGCCGACAGGTTTTCTATAAAAAGTAGAAAAAATAAAGGACAAGAAAAGAATTAGTGTTGGTAACAAATATCAAATTAATTTGATCAAGTTTTGATTTATGCCAACTGTCACATGTTTGCTGTCAGTTCTTCTGGCTGAACTCAAGCACTAAAGGAGTCTTTTTTAATAAACAAACCCTAAAGTTTCAGTATCCTTGCAACCCACTAGGAATTGATATCGCATTCCTAGTGTGCATGAGCACCCCTGATCAAGAACCACTGGTCTCGTGTAACACAAAGCTACAAATGTAGCAAGGCAGTAGTCCTAATTGCATCTGTGCATGAAATTTGTTTAGCGAGAGACTTTGGAATCCTAAAGAAGTAAGTAGAGATATTAGATAGAGAAAAACATGGGTGAGTGGTTAATCAGGTGGAAAAAAAATATTCATTAGAACCAATAAAATACTTATAAGGAAGACATCAGGAAGATTTTAACCTTAAATAAACCAAGATTCAGTAAAATCCAGTATAATTGAAATTCCCTGCCTCACCTCTGATGAAGTTGTGATGACATGATTAATGTGTTTGTCAAATTCTGCAAAGTTTTTGCAAGTCTGTGAATTTTTTTGTTTGGTGACTTACTCTGCAGGAATTATGTTGATTTTTATGGAAAAATCTGAAATCAGACATTGGGTAGTTGAAGTACTTAGCTCACTGGTGCCCCTTATATATGAATTTACTCATATCTAAAATTATGAAGCTGGACAAAATGATTCATCAAATAATGAAAGAGCTTCATATCAGAATTTCAAATCCTCTGAGAAAAACAAAGGGAAATATTAAAAGAAAGTGATGACAGCAATAAATGTCACTGGACCGAATTGTCCTTTATTCAGTTTTTTAGGTCCTTGTCCTTTGTTGAATTCAGATGAGGAAAGAACAATGTCATTTTCATTTATTTTGTGTCTACAGTAGGAGTTCTCTACCTTTCACATAGAAAATTTTTCTAATAATAATTTCTATATAGTAAACTAGCAGTATAGCCCGGTGTTGCTTGGGTGTAATGAAAGCTTTAAAACTAATCCATGGTCCTGGAGCTCAGACTCTTTGGACGTTGGCACGAAAGACTAAAAAGCAATAGTTATTTCCAGTTAAAGCGAAATCGTAGACTGAAAGAAAAATGAATGGATGTAAGTCAAATTTTAATTTCCTGCTATCGATATCAAATTTTCTGCACTATTGTAAGAACTGAAGCTTTGAAACTTCTGAATATCGTTTCTTATGTCTTTGTTTATGAGTGTATCAAATTTGATTGAAATCGGACCACTCCTTCTATAACCCGATTTTTTCGATTATCAATTTTCGATATTTATCGGAGGTACCTTGACACAAAACCTAGTGAAGAACACTCGCAGATGCTTATAGTACAACTGTGTAAATTTTCAAGAAAATCGGTTCAGCCGTTTCAGAGTAACAGACACACACACACAGACAAAGTTCCATTTATAAATAAGTTTAGATATTCAAAAGCATACCAAAATTGGTTGGTAAAAGTTTGTTACTGGTTTGTAAACTGACTTCATGATATATTAAAAAATACAAAAGGGAGGTAACAAATAATGTTGACTTCTGCAGCAAAAGCTGCTACTCCTGTATCAAAGAACAAATGATAGAAAACTTGACCATTGAAAATATTTTTTTAATCATTTCACCCCAAGCAAGGCAGTTCTACTGCCACTGTTGTGCAGGGGGTTACATAGGGGGAAGTGATGAGAAAGAGGGGTAGGTTATAAGGGCTGTCAGGAGGAGGGTAATAGAAAGATGAGAATACTGGTGTGATTGGGGTGGAGTGGATGGAGAAAAGAGCTTGAGAGAAAGGATGCAAGTCAGTGAGATAGAAGATGACTATTGACCTTACAGTTAAATTCTGGAGATTGTACTGTCGGGGAAGCAAGTATACAGAAGGGAATTCCACAGGAGGGAAGTGTGAGAAAAGAAGCTGTTAGAATAGAAATTGCGGTTATATTTTATCGGTTTCACTGTAAAAGGGTGGGACCTAGTTGCTAGTCTAGTAGCACGAGTAAATTCACATATAGGGAGCACCAGTGAGCTAAGCTCATTGGAGTAGAAGCCGTGAAAGTATTTGTAAAAGAGGCACAGGGAAGCTACATCATGCTGTTGAGAGAGCGACTGCAGCCGTGCTGCCAAGTCGGTATCAATCATATTACAGATTCTCTGTTAGTGTTGTAACTCTAAAAGATTACTGCATGAGTAATCACCAAAAAAGAGGTTAGGAATAATTGTATATTAACAAGTACAAGACTCACATGCTACATGAAGTAGATTCACTGCTAGTCAGTATAATCCCTCTCTTCACTCAACTACAATAGTGTCCATGTATATAAGAGGACAGGAACATCCCATTACCGTATACAGGTAGGTATACAACACTTACATTTAGTCCTGCAAGTGCTGACAAAAACATTAAACTATTTTCATTCATAATTATAAAATTAAAAAGAATATATGCTACTAGCAACTAATAAAATTTCAATGTGATATTTTTTTGCTTTTCTTGGTATTTCCTTATCTGATATATATATATATATATATATATCCCCAAAATCTTATTTTGTCTAAAAACTATTTGAATAATAACTGATATCAAAACTATAGAAAATACCAAATATTCATTGTTTGCGAAGATATTCATCTATTATCTCGGAATGTGACTCCGTTATAGCTTCCAGGTTTATTTTTCACATACAAGAATTTTTGCGTATATTCTTTGAATATTTTTTAGGAGATAGCCTATCTTGAAATACATTTTTAGTACTCAAAATCCTATACTACTCACTAAAATTTTCAGTAACCCATAATTTTCTGTTCTGTTGTTCATCACCCACCCAACAGTTCAAATCATCCACCATTGGGGGTGATATTGTTCGGGTTATGAAACTGTGGTCTACAAGAATTAAAGAAAAAAAATATATACAAATTGTAATTCTTAGCTTAATTCTGAGCACTAAAACTTCTATGTCATATCACCCTTGACAATTTCTTCACAGATGAAGAGGAGATGATAAAATAGGGGTGAAATTTTATATAAATATATTGAGAATACTGTGGATGGAGCATGTTCACGGGGGTTACCATGAGAGAATAAAAAAGGTACAGGGGATGTTGAAGAAAAGATAAGAGATGGATGGGAACTGAGTAAATAAAAGATGGCAATTGACATCGCATTTAAACTTTTGGAGATTGTAGCTATCAGGGAAGCAATACTAAAATGAAGATATTATCCTTAATATATCTTCATGTTAGTATTGCTTCCCTGATAGCTACAATTGCCAAAAGTTTAAATGCAATGTCAATTGCCAGAAGTTGTAGAGAGTCATGATCCTTCATGTTCTGAAGGGACAGCATGTAAACAAAGATACATGGTTTAACATTATTATGTACAGTATTCTTATTAACATCTGTCATCAAATTTTCTGTGCAGTATTAATATTGATTGCTGGAGAAGGTCTTGATTTAACATTCCTCTTTTTTACGGATAGGATCACTGTCCTTTATAGGAGAAGACAGTCCTCCTTTAACTTTTTTGTTGAATTTCCAATACCAGTTCCAATTATGAGTGTGAGCTGAAACGCTCATATGTTGTCTATAAAAACATGATGCCTGAGCTGTGAAATCTTGCATGCATTAATCTCAACTATTCTTATTGATAATCGCATTGTTTCTTTCTAGGTACGAGAGTGGGCTGAAAAGTTCATAGGCTGACTATGAAGGATTGATGCCTGAGCTGTGAAATCTTGCATGCATTAATCTCAACTATTCTTATTGATAATCGCATTGTTTCTTTCTAGGTACGAGAGTGGGCTGAAAAGTTCATAGGCTGACTATGAAGGATTGATGCTTGAGCTGTGAAATCTTGCATGCATAAATCTTAACTATTCTTATTATCAACTGCATTGTTTATTTGTAGGTACAGTGGGCTGAAAAGTTCATAGGCTGACTATGAAGGATTGATGCCTGAGCTGTGAAATCTTGCATGCATTAATCTCAACTATTCTTATTGATAATCGCATTGTTTCTTTCTAGGTACGAGAGTGGGCTGAAAAGTTCATAGGCTGACTATGAAGGATTGTTGCTTGAGCTGTGAAATCTTGCATGCATTAATCTTAACTATTCTTATTATCAACTGCATTGTTTCTTTCTAGGTACGAGAGTGGGCTGAAAAGTTCATAGGCTGACTATGAAGGATTGATGCCTGAACTGTGAAATCTTGCATGCATTAATCTCAACTATTCTTATTGATAATCGCATTGTTTCTTTCTAGGTACGAGAGTGGGCTGAAAAGTTCATAGGCTGACTACAAAGGATTGATGCTTGAGCTGTGAAATCTTGCATGCATTAATCTCAACTATTCTTATTGATAATTGCATTGTTTCTTTCTAGGTACGAGAGTGGGCTGAAAAGTTCATAGGCTGACTACAAAGGATTGATGCTTGAGCTGTGAAATCTTGCATGCATTAATCTCAACTATTCTTATTGATAATCGCATTGTTTCTTTCTAGGTAAGAGTGTGGGCTGAAAAGTTCATAGGCTGACTACAAAGGATTGATGCTTGAACTGTGAAATCTTGCATGCATTAATCTCAACTATTCTTATTACAAACTGCATTGTTTATTTCCGGATAAACTGACCTCGGACTGTTCAAAGAAGACTGTTCTCCTTGTTGGTTAAAAAGTCATCAACAGCAGATATAACATCATCATCACTGCAGTATTTGTTCCAAGTCAAATGTTTTTCATGTTGGTGAACACATGATAGTCAAAGCACGAGAATAGGGAGGGTGATCAACCAGTTCAAAACTGCAGTCACACAGCAGTCATTGTAACCAAGAACTTATATGTTAAAATGTTGCCTGATGAAACAACATCCATTTTGTCTGTTTTCTTTTGATAGTCTTTCATATTTACCTCAGCAAGTTAGCATAGTACTCTCTCCATTGATGGTGTGGCCCTTTTGAAGATAGTCAATAAATACATTGCCTTTTGCATCCTGAGAAACTAAAACCATCACATTCCCTGAAGATGAAAAAACCTTGACCTTCTTTCGGGCAAGTAAGGAAACGTGTTTCCACTGCAGTAATTGTCTCTTAATGAAAGTGATAAATCCAACACTTATCTTGGGTTTAGAAAATGTTCAAGAAAACTTATGTACTGGAACATTTTCCTGATGAAACAAGACCCCCTTACATCAGTTTTCCTGGGTTTTGATAGCCTTTTCTAACAGTCACAACAAGTAGGCATGCCTATGAACTTTTTGGCTCACCCTTGTATATTCAAAAGAATTAGATTAAAAATTACTATTTATACATTTTCTTTTATATCCTTTTGGCTACCTAAGATTATCAGGATAAGGAGAACAGATAATAATTGACCCTTTGAAGAGGTTAAGATTGTAGTGTTCAAGGACATTAAAATCAGGTATTAACAGAAATTAACAGATAAGAACAATTAAAAAGCAGAACTTCATGCATGATAATAAACTTTACCTAAAGGTTTCAGATTGTCCAAGTCCATATACTTCAGAACTGCATCAACTGCTTCACTGCTATAATCTGGTCGCCTTGCATCGTACAAAGAAGCTGTTTTCTACAAGTTTAAACAAAATATTTTATTCCTATCAAAATTTTATAAACAAGCAAAAGAAATAATATTTTGACTGGGAAATTCTCACATACAAGTTTAATAATCATTTTTGCTGGTCAAAACTTGCACACATTTTAAATTTCTTATTGTCTACAAGGAAATCACTGAAAATGGCAAGAAGAACACTTACAATCAGTTGGTTTTTTAGCAATATATCAACACTTCTATGGGTTATTAATACCAAAATTTAACTATTTTGTATACAATTTTATTTTATGTGATAATGGTTTAGGAATACAAGTCTTACTAACTAACCCATAACTGGAAGAGAAGCGGTAGATTCATACCTTTCTGAAGTATATTTGCATCTATGTGAATTTAACAAACCCAACTGGAATTGAAACATGGCTCTCTAATATAGTCCCATGTAAGGAGATACTGAAAGTGAGGTCACCCTAATCCTAATAGAATTCTGGGAACTAATAGGAAAAACCAAATTAACACAAAATGTTATCTGAAACTAAGACAGATGGTTATGTCATCAAAATGTTAGGTTGTTTTGAGGGAACTTTTGAGAGCAACAATCGCTTGAAAATAATTTCCATTATAGTAGTGAAATGCAAAAATGTCATGGAATTGTGGTAATAAACACCTTAAAAGTTTATACAGCAAACTGTATCAAAATAGAGTAAGTTTTTTTTTTGCATTATGTCAAATGACTACAAAATAAGTCAGTCAATACGGAACCATAATTACTACTACATTACAGACTGGAAAAACAACATGACATTAACATTAGTTTAAGAAAAAAAAAAGGATGCCAAACATACCTTATTAAAACCACCAATGGCCACTGGATGGACAATGGGCTTAGTTGAAATATCCTTGTCTCCGCTTTCCATTTTAAGGACAGTTTAGGTGAATGGATCTGACTGGAAAAAAACAATTACTGCAGATACACATTTCAAATACATTATCAAATATAATATAACTTGTAATAATATATAATCTATATATAATATAATATACATTTATTTATATATATATATATATATAATATATATATTATAACTTTATAATATAATATAACACATTTAGAATATATTATCAAATATTATCAAATGCATTTTTCACAGAATAATTTTCAAAAAACATTTCATCTCAATTTAATATTTTTTTTTAATCATATCACCCCGAGCAAGGCGGTAACGCCACTGATGTGCAGGGGTCTACATAAGAGTGAAAAGATTGGGAAAGAGAAAGCCGGAAACCACATCCTAAACAGGGAACAAAGGATGAGCCTCTTCACCTGTTCAATAGACGAGGGTGGAGTGTGAACCGGGCGATAGTTTAGTCTATCTACTCCAATTGACAAAGAAAAAAAAAAGTCAAGATATAATAAGACTGCAACAAATGTACAACTTAGAAGACATTTTTAAAAAAAATTAATATTTGGCAGAATATTTCTAAAAAAAAAAATAAATAAAAATAAATTACACCCAACCCAATCGATATTTGCTTTTTATTTCTATCATTCTCAAATGTAACAGATAAAACAATAATTATTTTCATAAAAAAATTTCATGTTTTGAAAACATTTACAGTTATTTTGCTAGCAGTTTAATTACTTTTAATTTGAAAGAAAAAAAAGCAAACAAAAAAAAACTGTGTCTGGGTTTAAAATAAACAAAAAAAAAAAGAAAACACTAAGAAATGTCAAATGTTTATGAAGCCATCATGCTGCCCACTTTTCTTTATGGTACTGAAACTTGGGTCACATATCAGTGTCACCTGAACCTCCTTGAACACTTCCAGTGCCTGCCTGTCATCTAACTTCATTCCAAACACAAAAATTGTTTTAATTTATTTTGTCTGACTTCAGAAATACAATGTTATGCTCTTCCACTATTAATTGAAGTTTAATTCAAAATATTAACATTATAAACAAACAACTGAATTTAAAAAAAAAAATTACAATTATTGCTGTTCTTTGTAAAACCTGAAATATGACATTAAAATTGTGTTCCAATGCATTGCATCAAGTCCACGTTACGATGCGTTGCATCAAGTCCACGTTACGAAGCGTTGCATCAAGTCCACGTTACGAAGCGTTGCATCAAGTCCACGTTACAATGCATTGCATCAAGTCTACTTTACAATGCATTGCATCAAGTCCACATTACAATGCGTTGCATCAAGTCCTACTTTACAATGCGTTGCATCAAGTCCACGTTACAATGCGTTGCATCAAAGTCCACGTTACAATGCGTTGCATCAAGTCTACTTTACAATGCGTTGCATCCGTCACGTTACAATGCGTTGCATCAAGTCCACGTTACAATGCGTTGCATCAAGTCCACGTTACAATGCATTGCATCAAGTCCACGTTACAATGCATTGCATCAAGTCCACGTTACAATGCGTTGCATCAAGTCCACTTTACAATGCGTTGCATCAAGTCCACTTACAATGCGTTGCATCAAGTCCACGTTACAATGCGTTGCATCAAGTCCACGTTACAATGCGTTGCATCAAGTCTACGTTACAATGCGTTGCATCAAGTCCACGTTACAATGCATTGCATCAAGTCTACTTTACAATGCATTGCATCAAGTCCACGTTACAATGCATTGCATCAAGTCCACGTTACAATGCGTTGCATCAAGTCCACGTTACAATGCGTTGCATCAAGTCCACGTTACAATGCGTTGCATCAAGTCCACGTTACAATGCATTGCATCAAGTCCACGTTACAATGCATTGCATCAAGTCTACTTTACAATGCATTGCATCAAAATACGTTACAATGCATTGCATCAAGTCTACTTTACAATGCATTGCATCAAGTCCGTTACAATGCATTGCATCAAGTCTACTTTACAATGCATTGCATCAAGTCCACGTTACAATGTACATTGCATCAAGTCTACTTTACAATGCGTTGCATCAAGTCCACGTTACAATGCGTTGCATCAAGTCTACGTTACAATGCGTTGCATCAAGTCTACGTTACAATGCGTTGCATCAAGTCCACGTTACAATGCGTTGCATCAAGTCTACGTTACAATGCGTTGCATCAAGTCCACGTTACAATGCGTTGCATCAAGTCTACTTTACAATGCGTTGCATCAAGTCCACGTTACAATGCGTTGCATCAAGTCTACGTACAATGCGTTGCATCAAGTCCACGTTACAATGCATTGCATCAAGTCTACGTTACAATGCGTTGCATCAAGTCTACGTTACAATGCGTTGCATCAAGTCCACGTTACAATGCATTGCATCAAGTCTACTTTACAATGCATTGCATCAAGTCCACGTTACAATGCATTGCATCAAGTCTACTTTACAATGCATTGCATCAAGTCTACGTTACAATGCATTGCATCAAGTCTACGTTACAATGCATTGCATCAAGTCCACGTTACAATGCATTGCATCAAGTCTACTTTACAATGCGTTGCATCAAGTCCACATTACAATGCGTTGCATCAAGTCCACGTTACAATGCGTTGCATCAAGTCTACTTTACAATGCGTTGCATCAAGTCCACGATCACAATGCATTGCATCAAGTCCACGTTACAATGCATTGCATCAAGTCTACTTTACAATGCATTGCATCAAGTCCGTTACAATGCATTGCATCAAGTCCACGTTACAATGCATTGCATCAAGTCTACTTTACAATGCATTGCATCAAGTCCACGTTACAATGCATTGCATCAAGTCTACTTTACAATGCATTGCATCAAGTCACGTTCACAATGCATTGCATCAAGTCTACTTTACAATGCATTGCATCAAAGTCACGTTACAATGCATTGCATCAAGTCTACTTTACAATGCATTGCATCAAGTCCACGTTACAATGCATTGCATCAAGTCTACTTTACAATGCATTGCATCAAGTCCACGTTACAATGCGTTGCATCAAGTCTACTTTACAATGCATTGTATATATTTGAAAAGACTAAGATTATCTTTAAATGTTTATCCAATTGGGTGTAATAAGACCAATTGACTTCAAAACAATCTCGAGTTCAATGAAATAAATGAAAATATTCTAAAGGGTTCTTTCTTTGTCTTGTCAAAATCTTTGACATAAAATGTCACTCATAGGTGCTGTTTTAAGAATTTTTTTATTTTAAGTAATTTTGTTGTGACTTGCATATAAAAAGGATTTGACAGATGAAAAGTAGTTAATATAAAAACATCATTAATTTGTTTTCTGTTCTGCATAATTAGAATAAGAATAATATTGAATGAAGAGTTCAACATTTTCTACCAAAGTAGAACTCAAAATAAACCTTTACTATTTAGAGATAATGATTTGGAATTGAAAAGAAGCAGTAATGGCACAGATTCTGAATCCATCATAAAAATTCAGGATAGGAAATACATTAATACCAAAAACTTCAAATTCATTTGATGCATGGATTATGATCAATTAAGTATAAAAAAAAAAGAAATTGAATATAGAATAAACTGCACTAGAGATAATTTTGCCCAATACTGCAAATTGCTACAAAACCAAAACATTAACCTGAAAACTTGAGTCATGTTCTTAAATAGCCTCGTCAGATTGAAACTTTTATATGGATGTCATGCATGGCACCAAACCTGATAAGGAATATTTAAACTGGCAGCTGAATACAAACCAACTTAAATATACGAGAAAAAGGAAATTGAACATAGAATAGGCTGGACTTGAGGTAGTTTTGCCCAATACTGCAAATTGCTACAAAACCAAAACATTAACCTGAAAACTTGAGTCATGTTCTTAAATAGCCTCGTCAGATTGAAACTTTTATATGGATGTCATGCATGGCACCAAAACTGTTAAGGAAGATTTAAACTGGCAACTGGATACAAATGCTTTCTTAGATCAATGGTTAAAAATGGCTTTAAACAAGTGAAACCAAATGGTATTAGCAAATACTATCCTTCTTTAAACATAATGGACTGACACAACAGAATCAAAGTTTTATACAAGAAAGCAGAAACCAAATCACTTAAGAGCTTTCGAAATGTAGCAAAAACCAAAATGAATTTAACGTGTGACAAGATATTGAGATTTCACCGGGATGCATGATTCCTTCCTAATCTTTTAATTAAAAATATGGTTAGGAAGGAACCACCTCTTCCCTACGCCCATACCGGAAAGAGCAATAAATGCTCCTGAACTTGGAGAAAACTATTTTCCAGAAAAATTGTTTTCAGTGAAAGAGTTTAGAAATGTCAACCAATACTAGCACTGGCTGCTTGGTCAATGAACGCCAAATGTTTCTTTATAAAAGCGGTCAACAGAGTCTGGCATGCTGGCCTCCTACGCAAACTGCGGAGCTATGGTATAACTGGACATTTGTTTGACCTAATCCATTCTTTCCTCTCTAACTGCACATTGAAGGTGGTATTAAACGGATATGACTCCCAAAACTACCATACGAATGCAGGTGTCCCTCAACGCTCTATCATAGGTCCTCTTTCTGATTTACATTAATGATCTGCCCGATTCCATAAGATCCTGAGTAGGCATGTATGCTGATGACACCACAGTCTATTCTTGCTTCAATCAAAAATCTGGTGTGATTTTCCTAAAAACCTCACTGAAATTCAAATACAGGGTGAAAAGCTAAGTAAATTCCTAATAAATATTGATTATTTAAAACTAGCTGTCAAAGAAATTTATTAAAAAGAAGTTATATTTAATTTTTCCTATTTTCTATTAAACAAGTTATTTTGAAACTATTCTATTGAACATCTATGGGATATTTTGGTTAAAAAAATTGATAAATCTAATGTTACTTTGCAAGACACACTTTGGGAACAAATACAAGCTGCTTGGCAGGAGATACCATTAGATACATTGAAGAAGCTTGTGATGTCAATGCCTGACAGAATGAAGGCTGTGATCAAAGCAAAAGGCTATTATACTAAATATTAAATTTATTTTGTAACAAGTATTTTTTTCTTGTTGAAGCATTTGTTGAGTAAATCAAATAAATTACTTTAATTAAATTGTTTATTTTCCGTCAATATGCCTCATAAAATATAAAATAGGTCTTGTCCTAATACTTTTGCACAGTACTGTATATATATATATATTAATGCAGGTTTCATTGAATAATATAGACAAGTTCTGTCTATTAATTTTATGTAGGATCCGTTCATACCATCTGATATACTTGATGGTGATATCGTTGAAAGACAACAAAAAAAATCACAGTAATTGTTGATTTTTTTTATCGGGTCTAAGCTTTCGGCTCACATAAGCCATTATCAAAGAGTAAATATTAACACACAGTAAGCATAGAACATTTAAGCTATTAACAATAAAGAGAATTAAATTGAAAATCTAAGTCCATCCCTACCATGGCGGATGGCCGAAGACAGTGACAAAATAGTGGCGTTGTGGTCCCTGGTCTGATTACAGGCATTTGAGAATGTTATTGGAAATATCAAAATTGATTGTATTCAAACCAGGTTTAAATTGTTTAATGTAGATTGCTTCGAGGATTTAGTTTCTGTTTATTATTTTCTTGTTTAAGTATGTACGTGTTATCAACAAGCGTTTTTCTCAGAAGTGTGCGTTGATAACCGTGTTGTTTTAAATGACGGAATATATTTGAATTTTCATTTAAGTGCAACGTCAGACGCCGTGAGAGCGAATTTGTAGTGTGGCCAATGTAGATATTATTGAGGTTGTTAGAGATACATTCTCTAAATGGACATATGAATTTATATACTACATTGGTTTTTTGCAAATCACTAACAGTGGGGGAAGAGTCGTTGCGGACGAATGAATTAGATGTAGTGGATTTAGTATAATATATAATAAACTTAATTCTTTTGTTAGAGTCTGTCGGAGAAATATTAGTATTTATGAGTTTTTTTAGGATGTTTTCATCTAGTTGGTAGTTGGAGTACATCTGGCTACAGTATAAGAGAGTGATATGTTTAGGATTGGTTGGGTTAGTATCATGTGTTGTTTTTTCCATGTTAAGCTTTTTAAGAAAATAACGTATTTGCTCATCAACTATGTAGTTGGGAAAATTATTATTGATGAGTGTCTGTTTTATGGTTTTTAGTTCACTGTGGAAGATCTGATTTGTAGATGAATTGACTTTTGCACGATATAATAGATTTTTTATAATGGCTATTTTGTAATAGTTGGGGGAATTCACTAATATAATTGAGTGTGGAGGGATTTTTATTAGTGGGTTTTTGAGATTAAATTGTTTATTTTCTGTTTATTTTTTTTTGAGATAGTAAATTTATTGTTGTCAGTGTTAATTAATATATCAAGAAAAGGAATTTTGTTATCATTGCTAAGTTCATAAGTGAATTTTAAAACTGAGTTATTTTGAAACTGTTTTTGAAGTTGTAAGATTTCGTCGGTATTTTTAATTAATAGTAGGATATCATCAACATATCTTAGATATATTGATGGTTTTTTAAATTTTGCAAAGGTAGTATTTTCAAGGTTAGACATGTAGAAATTACTAAAAGTCGGAGCAAGCACTGAACCGAGGCCGTCGCTATAACCAGGCCTATTCTATGATTAAAGTTGACTTGCTGACGTCACACTTAGTAGTGTTGTTTTACTACCCGGCGTCCGTTAGCGTTAACTTATTTTCAGAACCAAATTGCAAAGGGGAATATAAAAATACACCGAAAGTTCATTGTTTTTCGTTTCCAAAAAATAAGCATTTATTTGATAAATGGAAACATGCCATTAAAAGGGAGAATTTTACCCCAAGTCCATTTAGCAAAGTGAGTAGTTAAAATTTTATCACCATTTATTTCAACAGTCGCGGCTAAAATCAAAATTTGCTAAAAAATTAGTTTTGCCGTAGCACAAGAAAGAAAGCACTTTGTTTATAATATATCTTTTAAATTAATATAATAAAATAAGATATTATTTTTATTTCTTTGAATAAAATTGAAATAAAAATTATCTTAAAAAATATCTGAATTAAAAAAAATAAAATTTATGGCTATTCGTTCGTAAGTTTTTTTTTTCGAAATGTTTTAAAACTTAAACTGAAGCCGAAAAAAGTTGTTAAACATTATATTTTCTAAGAATATTTGAATTAATATTTTATTGATATTTTATTTCAGAAAATAATGTTTTCTTTTCAATGAGATGTTTTAAAAAATTCTTAGGAATAGAAAGTAAAATCTTACTTAACTTTTCTATACTTGCAACTTTATGAATCGTTTTTAAACATGAAAAAATATTCCTGAATTAAATTTTTTTTATTCTTTTTTATGTATTAACAAAAACTACAAAATTTATTTTTTAGTCAATTTTAAAAGAATTTGTTTTATTTTTAAGGTCTTTTATTTGAAAACTCCGTGAAATTATTTCTTGCAAAAGTCAAGAAATCACTATTACCGAAAATTAAAACATGAAAATGATGTTTTAAACTTTGTTTAAAACTACTATTTCTGAATAATTTTTGAATTTATTTGAAACATACAGGCCTAAATCACACCACACTTGAATTTTAAAACCTAATTTTTAAAATATTTAATTTTTAGAAAATATTTAGCACAAAATGAACACCCTCAAAAAATATTTTCTAAACATTTTTTTTCCTATTTGTGATAATTTGAAGTTAATTATCGATATTAATCCATAGAAAAAATTGGAAATAAAAAAATTAGAATTTTAACTGAAGAATAAATCTTTTATAGTTGGTTTAGGGATTTTTAATCCTTAAAAAAATTAATTAATAAGTAAAACATTAACCAAAAAAGAGTTTTGCAAAAAAAATGATTTTTTTTATAAACAGTTTAACATCATAAATGAAATAGAAACATTAATTTTTACTTTTTTTTTCATTTTTTACAATTAAAATATTTTAAAAATGTAATTGAATTACCAAATATCCTAGGATTTTTAGGTGTATTTTTTTTAAAGGTAAAAATTTATCTTTTTATTTCATCCAGTAGGATTAACAATGGATTCAATCAAAATATTTCAAAATATTATTTTAAAATTCGAACTCCGTTGTTTTTTAGCAGAATTTCCCTAAAGACAATTTGTTGATATTAATAAATCTATTGGATTAAAAGTTCTCAAGACGTTTTTAAAAAATCTATTTCAGATTTAGCTATCCTATGATTAATTCGTTCGATTCATAATTATTCATTGCTGTTATGCCGTTAAAAAAAATGAAATGTTATAGTTGTAAAAGTTTAGTATCAGGAAGAGATGATACGCTAGCTGATATAAACAGTTATTTTCAAGGAATTAATAGAGGTTCTCTGTTATATCCCAATTATGTAACAACAAATTTAGTACTATACAATTATATTGTTATTAATAAACTTGTAAAAGAATCCTTCGTTTCTTCATTCAATGAATCAAAGAAAATTGTCTATGTACATAACATTGGATGTTTTGGCTAATGATGAACTTCTTTTTCATGTTGACTCATGTGGTGAAGGTCACAGCATTGAAAAAATGATTATCTGAACCTCTTTTAATGCATTATTAAATATTTTTTGTAGCAAGGAAAATAATATTACTTGTAAGAAGTTAAGTAAAAAAAGAAAACTTCAAACATTCAGCTGAATTTTGAGACATAAAAAACTTTATAAGTTTGATTTAAAAAAAAAACAGTAACTTAAACTTATTTAGTTTGAATTAATTTGCTTGAATTTAAATTGTTGCATTTTTAAATATTTTAATTAATTTGCTTATTTATTGTTGCTTCTTGTTTGTTCCTAAATTCTAATGGTTTCTTGATTGCTATATTTGAGTGATTCTGATTTAAAAATTCTTGCAATTGAAACAAAAGTGATTGTGATTTTTCATAATTAAATTAAAAATATGAAAATTTAAGCAGTGTTTGTTAAATTTTTAGAATTTAGACTAATAAACGAAAAGTTTTGTCTTTAAAACTGTGTTTACTGTTTACAAACACGACCGACAGTCAGTAGTCAACAATGATGTTTATATTTTCTTATTGTTTTCTTAATTTTATTTAAAATTAATAAAACCAGCATAAATCAAAACATGTGTCTTTCTTTTTTTTTCTTGTTACATTTTAAAAAGTTTTAAAATCTTTATTAAAAAATAACGTCTTTGTGATTATCAACATTGTCATGAAGACGGCTAACGCTACGGCTACGATTCATGACACTACTACCGTGACGTCACATTTCATTTGCTTAGGCCTTGGTTAATATATAGGAGGTCTTGACTGAACCCATGGAGACTCCGTCACGTTGTATATATATAGTGTTGTTTGAATCAACAAAAGGCACTTCAGTAGTACAAGCTAGTAGAATTTTTCTTAAGATGTTGGGATTAATTTTGAGTGGGGGTAATGAAGGATTACTGTAAACATTTCTTATAATTATATCAATAGTTTCACTGACGGGTACATTAGTAAAAAGGTTTTCCACATCAAATGAAGTTATATTTAATTTTTCCTATTTTCTATTAAACAAGTTATTTTGAAACTATTCTATTGAACATCTATGGGATATTTTGGTTAAAAAAATTGATAAATCTAATGTTACTTTGCAAGACACACTTTGGGAACAAATACAAGCTGTTTGGCAGGAGATACCATTAGATACATTGAAGAAGCTTGTGATGTCAATGCCTGACAGAATGAAGGCTGTGATCAAAGCAAAAGGCTATTATACTAAATATTAAATTTATTTTGTAACAAGTATTTTTTCTTGTTGAAGCATTTGTTGAGTAAATCAAATAAAATCACTTTAATTAATTTTTTTATTTTCTGTCAATATGCCTCATAAAATATAAAATAGGTCTTGTCCTAATACTTTTACACAGTACTGTATATATTTTGACCAACACAAAAATTTAATTCACTAAGATTTTAGAATTTATTAATCTCAGGTGACCAAAACAAATAACTTTCCTGCACTAATGTGAAGTGGGAGTGGGGGGTGATACTTAGATCTGGACTACCATATGTAGGCCATGTCTGGTTCATAGGAAGTGATTTTAATGCACAAAATGTTATTCAGGTGAGAGTCACTTAATCTTGACTCGATTTCTCACACAGATATTTCGAGTGAAATAAACTCAGATTTAAATCTAAATGAGCAGTGAAATCAAAGATAACAGCGACTGCAACACCTCTACCCAATCCACAATTATCTCTTTCAAAATTCAATCTATTACTGCCTTCACACATTCAACAAACTAAACTCTTTTAACCAACCTTGTATCACACAAAGAAAATTACGAAACCTTTATAACCAACCTTGTACAAGACAAACAACATTACTCACCTTTTTTAATCAATCTTCTACCAGAAATATGAAGATTATTCCTTTTGTAAATTATAGAATTGTTTAGTGTTTATATAGAGACATTTTAATACAACATCTTGATTGCATATTCTGACTTATTTTTTATAACGTTTCTTATGGCGAGCTAAACTAAACAAGGACAAACCAAATCAAATTCAAACTACAAATAAACATACTTGGTCCACCATAATAAAATATTAATAATGTTATATTGGAATTCCTATCATTCAAAAATACCTACCCAATTCTGCTTTTTCTGTTAATACTTTCATTCATGGTAATTAATCTGATGAACTATATGATAGCTAGACTTTATGGATTTAAGTGCAATACTCAATTGGCTGTGTGATGGATACACATCATGGTGCAGTGAGTATTGGATCAAGAAATTGGAGAGTTGAGTTTGAATTCCAGTTGAATTCATTGTATTTGTATCAGATAATAAATTAATTAAAATCAACTCTTCTTCACTTTTACAAAAATTCACAATGACAGTGTGAAATCCTGGTTTTCCCAAATAGAAAAAGGATTGACCATGTGCTTAACAAAACCAGATTTCACAAGTAGGTGTTAAAATGATTTTTGACCAATGGGAGTGACTTGTAAGACTTGGTGATCCAGTGTGAAATTCAAAAGGACTATATAAATGACCTCAGACTCAGAGAGATGGGAGCAGTGAAAGAGGGACACACATCAAAAATCTAACTTCAAACTTCAAGCCACCCGGACATCCATGTCCGTCCTCTTTCTCCTTATCTATTTCAACAAGTACTACTAGAACATTTTGTAGAACAGTTGATACCTTAACTTTCTCGGTGAACATTAATTTCTACGAATTATTCCTCCTTTAATAAATTTCTATTTTAAAATGCAAAATGTATATTTTATTCTTCTTACGCTATTCCACACAGTTCCTCATATTCCAACCTGCCGACAACCAACCTTCTGATGATGATTCTAACTCTGCATGAAACTTATAAGCTGTAGGGAGTTCGGTTAAGTCTGACACAAGGCCGAATAAAAGAAACATTAACCAGCTCCCTACACTTCACATTCACTTACACACAAGTACTCTTGGGAAAAGTTATTAATCTGTTTTTTCTCCCTCCGTTATGGGTTAAATAGCAGAACAGATTGGATTCTGAAGCCTTGGTTGTCAGCCAGTCTACCGTAGAAAGCAACCTACTGCAGGAAAATTTTCTGCCCAGTCAGTCATGTCTCTTTTGAGACATGATCGCCCAAGCATGTATGACATATGGCATTTAACTGACTGACTAGATTGTCCACACTTACAGTTTAAATGGCTTGATGTAACCTTAAGTTACATACTAATAGTTTCTTTTCTTACTTGTGGGACTCTTTCATGCTTCTTGTTACCCAGTCAAGTTTGATCTTCAAAAATCAAAATGTCAACCATTATTTTCAGTCTTCTTATTTAGTTATTTTGTTGTTCTTTCTGTGTAATGTTTATCTTTTTCTTATATTCTCCAACTTAAATGATTAAGAAAATTCAATTCCTTTCCACCAGTATCTGCGGTCCCTCTGTCTTTCATTAATTTTACAAAATTGGCAAACTCATACCTGAAGAAAGGAAGGTGATTACAATCATAAAGATATTAGCCCAAGTGTAAATAATACAAATATGGGTTTGGAAAGAAACGTTTGGTTTTTTTTTTGTTTTTAATCTCTTGTTAAAAAATGATAATAGAATATTCGTTAATTTTTAAAATGTTTGAAATAATTTTCACATACCAAATCCTGAACTCCCTTAGGAAAGCCTTAGATTAATTTGCATATCTTTGTAACATTTAATCATATTCATAAATAAATTTTAAAAAAGAAATATTATTCCATATTTAAGAGAAAAAAAAACTTAGAAGTTTTACAAGCAGAATAGAATATAAAAGCCGGACTTAATAGAGACTGAGAGTTTGGTTTGGATTTTAATAAAAACGAAAAAAATGTATCGGAATATCCAATTCGCTTGCATTTTTTTTTTTTTTTACACAGTGATATTTGAAGCCAACAATCACACGGATACCGGATATTTCCTTGTTTAGACTTTTTTCTGGGGATTATTATTATCAAGTCACAACTACTTCAATTTCGTACTTTCAAGACTCTTGAAAGAGTCAAGAAAACTTTAGACTCAGAATTAGTTGTTCATTTGAGAAAAATAAATTGTGATCAGAATATGAGGCTAGGTAAAAAGCTTATTTTCTTAAAGCGGGTTTTTTTTTATAGATGTATTATAGAGACGAGAGAGAGAGAGAGAGAGAGAGAGAGAGTTGAAAATTTCCGAAAAACTAAAAGGAATTGTTAAATTGAATTTTTACAATTTTTTATTTTATGTTCTTGACTGAAAGAAAAAAAGTTGAAATTTTTTAACGCAACTTAAAAATAAAGTTGTTAATGTTAATTTATGTACATTTTTATTTTATTTTAAAAATGACAATGAAAACAAAATAAAAATGCTTTTGTTTGTAAAAAAAAAAGAAAAAAAAGAGTAATCGGCGATAGACAAAAGGTTTCCCCCACCTATTTTCCTAATTTTTAATTATAAAGACACGCCAGCTTTTTTCTTTAAGCAACACCGTAAAATTTATTTATCATGCTCGAAAAAAAAAAAAAAAAAAAAAAAAAAATCCCAACTCCGAAAATGCATTTTTAAATTTAGTTGAATTTAATAATTTATATAAGAAAAAGTTACTTGTGAGCAAGCATACAGCTTTTCCTCAGAAAAGCCAAAAAAAGTTATATTTTTTAAAAGCCTGAACATCCTCTTTTATGTTCTTCAAAGTGAGAAAAAGGAGAAAATTCTGAGAGTTGTTTGAATCACCTCCTAAAACTTGGCGATAAAACATGTTCACAGCTAATTTGTGTTTCTAAAAATGCTTCTTCGAAAGAAAAGGAGAAAAGTGCGAGCTTGTCTGGAAAACTTTAAAATTAAAATGCTTAAAAACGACACGAAAAAAAGATTTTGGTTCGAAAAAAGAAAAAACAAAGATTCTTATTTGAAGGAAGCCTTGCGATTTTCATTGCAGAAATTTTTACAAAACACGTTATTAAAAAAAAAGTTTTGGCGGACCTGAAGCAGACTACCACCACGTTTAATTGCGTCGTTTTTCATTTTTTTTTTTTTGTTGTTGTTGACTTTTTTCAGCGCAGTCCTATTGATTACCCCCTTAGCTTTACGATTGACAAAAAAAATTTTGAAAAATTTCAATATTTAAATATTTTCTATGTGGGGGATCAGTTTCTCATACAATGTTATTAGTAAATCGAGCCTCCATTTTGAAACCAGCTGCCGGTACGACGTTACCGCCACCTGTAAATTTGTTTATTATCAAATTTTTTGAACTTTTTTTCAGTGCAATATTATCTTTTACACCTTTAACTTTACGAAAAAAAAAATATTGCAAAAATTTCAATATTTAAACAATTTTTTAGGAGGTGGGGGCAGTTTCTCATAGCCTTATGGATTGAAAATTGAGGACCGAATTACTTTAACGCTGTATGAGAAACTGCCCCCCTCCGCCAAATTTGTTTAAATATTGTAATTTTTCAAAAATTGTTTTTGATAATCAGAAAGTTTAATAATCGATAGAACTGCGCTTAAAAAAATGAAACCAACGAAATTTATCGGGATGGTAGTCTGCTTCAGGTCCGCCAAAGTTTTTTTGTTTTGTGTCATATATAGATATTTTATTTAATAATGGTTTTATTCTAATTTGAAATAAATTTAATTTCACTAGTTTTGAAATCTTAACAAGAACAGAAAATAAAATAATAAAATTAAAAAAAAAGAAACACGATGTTTAATGTTTACTTACCTTTTCGGGTCAAAAGTTGTTGATCGACGAGGTCAAGCAGAAATAATAATTATGGATGGAGGGAAAGAATATTATAAATCATTTAAATCCTCCCCAAAAAAAAAAATTAAAGGGAATCGGGGTTTATCAGGCTTCTCTGTGGAAATAAGATTTGAAGGAGAATCTGACTGTGCGTTCAAAAAGTTCATTGACGACCTGCCTGCGTGGGAGGGAGGGAGAGAGAGAGAGTGTGTGTGAGAGAGAGAGAGAGATAGAGAGAGAATAAATGAATGTAGTAAATACAATGTTTGATCATGAGCTTCTTATAATAAAAACTTCAGTTCAAAACAACGAAAAAGTAATAAACAAGGCCGACACGATAGTCATCTGAAGAAGGCCGGTCCGGCCTCCAAATCGCTAAAAAAAAAAACAGCATAGTATGAAAAGTTCATAAACTTAATAAAACAAACTTTTTCCATCAAAATATTTATATTATTATTAAGAGGAAAGATCAAAGCAATTTTTAATTATTTTTTAAAAAATTTTAATCCCTGCTAACATTTTCGAAATTTTGATAGAAAATGTTGTTTTTATTTGAGTTAGCGGCTAAAAAAAAGTTTACGACTGTTTTACAATAATGGGTAACGTAATGATGACACAACCCACTTTTTTTTCCTGGTGACAAACACATTAATTTGGAAATTCTCGCAAAAATCAAATAATAGTCAGATTTGAATGAAACTTTCAGTACTCATTCACAAATGAATGAAATTATTTTTGAAATTATTATTTTTTTAAATATTTGGTGAAAATATTTTTTTAACTCTATTACCCCCACTGTACGTAAATCCATGACATTTTAATAAATTTTAATTAGCTGTAAAAAAAAGTTTTTTATTAGTTAAATGCAGGACTCATTGGGGCATATAAATCATCTATGTTTTTTATTTTAAAGTGGACAACCTGACCGAAAATCTGCTCCGAAGAGTAAGATAAAAATGCAATAAAACTCTGATATAATTTAATTTGATAAACTTTTAATTGCTGGAATAAATAATAATTATTAAGGACATTATAGTCTGAAGAAAAACAAATTTTTCGTTTACTAATAAAATTTTGAAATAATTGTTTTTATTTTTTTTATTATAATAATTCATAAAAGTGTTACAAGTATTTTAAAAACAAAAACGTTGTTGAATTTCTTTTGTACTTAAGAATTGATTATTATATTGCCTATCGAAAATTGAAAAGTTCAATAAAAATCATTCACCAATTTTATTTTTAAAATAATGAAAAAAAAAAAAAATTTTGGTAATTTTTATTAAGTACGGTGTTCCATAGGGGTCATAACAAGTTTCTGTATAGGTCGTATTGTTTTTAGAAGTTAACAAGTGCTTGGATGAATTCCCCTTACATCGATAACGACACAAACCACACTTTGATTCTAATTTCATTCTTTTTTATTAAATTAAAATTATTCTAAAAGAAACTTTTTTTTTAATTTTTCAGAAAGCATATTAATAAATAATTTCAGAAAAATATGTAATATTTAAACATAAAAATATTTAATATTTCAGAAAAATATTAATAAATAACATAATATAACTTAGTTCGGTTATTTTAATTCTTTTTTATTAAATTATTTTAGAAGAAGTTTAAATTTTTATTTATTCAGAAAGCATATTTTTATTTATTCAGAAAGTATAGTCTGGCTATAAATCTAAACTAAAATTCTATAAAATATTATATACTTGCTGAAAATATGTTAAATTTTTAATTTTATTATTTAGTTAAAAAAAAAATTTAAATTTTCAAATGTTACGTTTTAAGCTACATGAATTTTTGTCACTTTCGGTCGCCATCCAAACGTCATTCACATCTACTGCTTGTCAATAAATAATTTATCACCTTAGATAACGCAGATAAGAGGGCTACCGTAGTTAAAGAGAGATTTATATCGTACATTTCCAGGCAGTAAGCACTTACTACATGTTTGAAATCAGATAAAGGTAAGTTTCAATTATAAAAATCGACTTAAATAACGTGTCAAGGAGGTTTTTTTTTTTTTTGCAAGATTTTTAAAACAGAAATTTGGCTACTGTTTACATAATGTGTCGATCAATCAATAATGGCGGTAAATTTTTTAAAAAAATTTTCAGCAGTTAAATTTTTGATTCCGATCAATATAATTTCGGTTTGAACTAAACCAGGGTATTTTGCTTACTGTAATTAGTAAATTTAATCTCTTGGCTTTCAATTAAAGCTATAATTAAAGCTTCAAGAAAACATTTTTATTTTTAAAAATTAAATTTAAATTGAGGTATCGAAAATAAGCAGTGATTTATTGGCGGTACCTACAAAGTGCAGCTGTCGAAATGCCGAGTTTAACAAACGAAACAAAGTACGTGCTAGTTTAACTAAAAAGGATTTTTTTGGTGGATTAGAATTAGACAACATTTAAATTAAATACGAAAACATAAAACTTAAAAAATAATGGCACATATTTAAATTAATTTAATTTTAATGTGGGAAACGTTTTTTTAAGCAATAAAGCGAAATACAAGGCAAAAATAACATGAAAACTTTTTGACACCACAGTAACACGCCTTTTTATCACATATCTTCACGATAAGTCCATCTACAAAAAAAAAAAAAAAAGAAGAGGAAGGAAAAAAAGAGAGAGAACGACAACAAAGAAGAGAGAATGTAAAGAAAACAAAGAGAGAAGGAAAATAAGAAAGAAGAGAGAAGGAAAAATGTTAAAAAATTTAACGGAGTAACAGTAGCAAGCTCGTTTGAAAAACCATTACTCAGGTTAATTTGCATAGGACGCAACCCGTTTGTAACCTTTTGGCATTTGTTAAAGCTTAATGAAATAATATAATGTTAAGTACTTTTAGGTGATTGTAATTCCAGTTCTGTTAGTCTGCCACACGGCCCTCTAAAAAGAAGTGCTAGGAAGATATTGGATTTTACCAAGTGAGGAGGACCTTTTCCAATATTCTCTTTAAAAAAAAATCGACGTTTAATGTTCAAGAGAATATTGGAAAAGGTCCTCCTCACTTGGTAAAATCCAATATCTTCCTAGCACTCCTTTGGGTTTCAAACATAAAAAAATAATTCTGAAATTAAATCTATATATATATATATATATATATATATATATATATATATTTTTGTTTGTTTGTAAACTGCCCCACCCGACATTTCATCGAATGTTGACTCCATACTCTGTCCACTGTAAATTTAATAACTAGATATTTCCATTGCTAAATTTCATAATCACAGCATGTAATTTATAATTTATGAAGTTTTCAGAAACAATTTGATGGTGGATAACGGAAAAAGAATGTGAAACTCAAGAAATGGCGACAGCTGTGATTGTTAAAAAAAAGTATTTAAAGTTTGTCAGCATTTTTAGATGTTCTTTTTTATTCACAGCCGCATTGACGTGAGAAAAGCATTTTAGCTTTGTGTTTAGCAAAGAAATCAATACAATGCTCTGTTGGTACTGCTTACAAAGGAAGAACTGTCCTCACTAAGCGGCTTTCTAGATCTCCTTATGCTAATCTATAAAACTAAATGATTCTCTGTGGGTGATCTTGCGTGGACGTATATAATGTACATGAGCAGGGCACGTGCAAAGGTTTCAACCACCCAATCTATGATACGAGATCCACATGTCTTCATTATTATACATTTTTACGACGTTTCGGCCGTTGAACCCTAAGAATTTTGAACTGAACCCTTTTACCTCGATCACTGGAGTAAATAGTTCTCATTCCATGTGTGATGCCACTTCCGGATGCCCTTTTAACTCATCTCTCTAAGTTATTTGTTCACCACTGCTGTAGCCAGGTATTGAACTCCTAACAGTCTGGGTCAAGTCACTGGACCTAACCAACAGGTCATGTGTCCTTGATGACATCAGTGTATGAAATTCTGGAACTTAATGTCACAGTACCCATTTTTTACCAGAACTCATATTGCAATCTTTGATGCTAATGATTTTCTCTAGCACTCTGTATTACTGGTTTCCACATTGTATTTATTTCTATGCTTGGTTAGCTTAGGAGATTTTTGTAGCTTAACATATGCACTGATTCCTTAAGAAAATAATGGCAACCTACTGCAAGAAAATCTTCTGCTCAGTCAGTCATGTCTCTTCCAAGACATGATCATCCTAGTGTGTATGGCACATAACTGACTGACTGAATATAGTACTTAGAAACATAAGTAAAGCTTCTACTGGAAATAAAGTGGGGGATCGGTTGTCTATTTTTATGAAATATTAAGCTGATCAGCAGCAAGAACTACAACACTAACAACAATTGCAAAAGCAACCACCTGAACAGCAATTAAAATTACAACAATTTTTTAAAAATTATTCTACAGAAGTATTCTAACTATTTACTAAAGTTTTTGGTGAGAGGAGCTCATTATTTAATACATGATGGTAATGTCTTGGCAGAGTGCAGTGATAGATATTTTGTCACTTATGCAAGAGTTGTGAACCAAGAATGTGAGATGTTTAAAATAAATGAATTAACTCTGGATGTATTTAAATGCCTCATATTTTTACAGGGCTTAACATCTAATAAGGACATGGAAATAATCCCAAATTAACTTTTCAGAAAATAGCAGAAAAATGTTAATGTACTGGAATTCTAAAACTCAGAGCAATGATTGAAGAAAGAGACATTTCTTCACATGTACATAGCGTCCAACCAACCATCTAAGAGAAAAGACTATAGACGTTTTTCAACTCCTAACAGAACAGTAAAGAAAGATGATAACAGCCCCCACCTAATACTTTCATTATAACTTACAAACCTAATGTCTCAGTAACCATTTTTACCAAAGCTCATATGGCAATTTTTGGCGCTAATGATTTTCTGTAGCACGCTGTATTACTGTTTCCCATGTTGTATTCATGTCTATGCTTGACCGGCTTAGATTTTTAATGCCTAGCATATGCACTGATTCATATATCACATATATTTACACAGCAAGCAGAGTGTGAAGCGAAACAAAAAGGAAGGGTCTTAACATGGAGATACTTCTGTGTAACACTCCAGATTCAAACTGGCCGGGTTCATCTACTATGTCTCAGATGAGGACATGTTCCATAAATTGAAAACAGTTGAGTCTTGGGTTTTTCCAAATTGAGGATTGCAAGCTGTAGTTTCTTTCTACATCTGGAAAGATATATTCCCAAATACGGCGCCATGGACTCGTAAGCTTTAATATTGCTGAAGGTAGCAGATGTAGCCTCGGCCCAGGTTTAAAAAAAAAAAGAAGAAGGAAGCAACCACTCGGTTTGGCCGACTCTCAACAAACCGAGGGAAGGACTCACCATTCTTATCACTGTATTAAATGAGTGACGCCATTAAGCGAACGTCACGTGACCTACGCGTCTTGTAGCAAACAAAAGTGAGATAATCGACGTGGCATGCATTCAAAATTAGAGCTATGTCATAACAGATCATTCCATCTTAAATAAATCAACAATTTTTCTGGAAAATTTTTAACATTAACTTGATTATTCTTGTTTAAAAAGTTGAATAATTTTAACACAGAAAACGTTATGGATCATAAAAAATAGTTATTTTTAAATTTTTATATATATTTTTTTTTATTCTTAGCACGAAAACAAACTCACGAATTTTGACAAAAAAAAAAGAACCCAGAATGAGGTCAAAATTTCAATTTTATCAATCATCCATTAACAGTCAGTTGCTTAGTTTAATTTTAAAAGAAAATATTGATAAGATACGAAGGGTCTCAAAGCACTTTCTAGGGTTCCCAATCAGGCTTGGAGTCGGGAGTAGTAGTAGTATTGTGTTTGAGTGACTTACATGTGCTTCCTGCATAGCTCAGTCGATAGAGCATCAGGCTTTTCAGGATGTACGTTGTGATGCAGTGGATATCGACTCAGAACGACAAATCGGGGAGCCGAGTTCGAATTCCAGTTGAATTCCTCGCATTCACTTACTCACAAATACACTTGGGAAAGGTATTAATCCTTCTCTTCCCTCCAGTTATGGGTTAAATAATAGGACAGATTGGGTTCTTTCTAGTAAACAGTCTAACGCAGAAAGCAATGGCAACCTACTGCGGGATAATGTTCTGCACAGTCAGCCATGTCTCTTTGTAGACATGATCGCACAAAGCGTGTATCACGTATGGCACTTAATTGACATGTGCTTTTGCCATATGCGCATACACACACACACAATTTGACGGAGTTTGAAATAAGACCTTGGAATAATACATTACCCTGCCAATCGGTCCGAACAATTCTTACCCTGGCCTAGACTGGGAAATAAAATCATGAAGTTTGAAAGAAAAATGTTTTATGTGCCGTGTCCCTTCAGAGCTCTGGTAATCATGGCTCTCCACAACTTTTTGTTCATTGTAGCTTGTAATAACTTTATTCTTTTGCCATCTCTCCCAAATCCTGCTCCCTCATCCATTCCCTCAAAGTAGGCTATGCGTTGCTTTCCTTTGTTTCTTTTACCTTTTTTATCTGTACTCAGAGTATCGAATTTTCCAAACCTTCTTTCCTCATTATGTGACTTAAGATTTTCAGCTGTCGCTTCCTGATTTTAAGCATAAGTCCTTGTTGCCACTGTCTCTAGAAATTCGTCGTTTTTCAATGTTCGGTCCAAGATATTCTCAGCATCCATCTGTAGAAACACATTTCTTTTTGCTTGAAGTTTCTACATCTGTGAGGAGATTCTCCAGCATTCACTTCCATATATAAGGATTGATAACATAAAAGTTCAGTAATCGTTTCTTTTGGACGATTTTTTTTCTGTTTCTCACTTTGCTCAGTTTTTAGAAGGTAGAAAAGTTTCTTCTTTAAACACTAAAAGCATAAGTTATACGAAGGCTGTTGAGAATACGATGGACAGAACGATGATAAAAATTTCAGAAAAATAAGAACTTCAAGAAAACGTACATTTTACCTTATATAAAAACAACTGAAACAAAAAAAGATGTTAAAAAAGTGTAAAAAGTTACTAAGAATAACAAAAGTTCGGAAACTGTAGAGAGCCATGATCCTGGCGGAACATGGTATCTAATTGTAACTCTGCTACATATCTGCTTGCTTGCTTCAAGAAAAAACAAGCAAAAAAAAAAACAAAACGTCAAGTTCATTTGAGAAACAAAGGTGGCAAAACGAAGTGAAAGAAAAGAAAAAGCAAGAGAGGACGAATAACTGTTGCCTGCACTTTTGTTATCAATAAAAATATTACGATGTTATACGAGTGTAAAAAGACAAAATAAAATATGTCGGTGATGAAGGACGTGAAATAAAATATGGGTTTAGGCTTTGTTTGGGTTTTTTATGGCTGTGAAGTTCTTGTAAAAAGCAGTCGGAAATATAGGAAACTTTAAAAAAATCGACGCGAATTAGAATTTAAATAGAAAACAGATTTAACATTTAAATTTTAAACATCGATCAATGAGGGGTTGTTACAGTTAGCAGTTTATCCTTTACTGGATGTGACATACCTGTAAAACAGCTTCTCTCTAGTCTAGAGTTTCATCTAAGCTTCTGTTTCTTTATGTGACGAAGGCGATTGTTAATCTTGACCTTGGAAACCCCACTGTTCTTGTCCTATTTCCGGTCTGATTCTGCTGCACGTTCTGTTATTTTTCAGGATTCGAAAATACGTTTTTAAAGGTTCAACTCATTAAACTTTAAGTTTTTGAATTCTTCAAACATTTTTATGATTTAATGATAATAATACAAAAACATTCTTTAATGCTCTGAAATTGCATTGAAAAATTACAAATAAAAAAATAAATATTCAGCGTTGATTCTTTCCTTGCCAAAACAAAGAGCTGGGAATATGATGGGTGATTTTCTAAGCGTAGCTTATATGTGGCACAAAGCCGAAAGTAAGGCACACCCAGTGAGGATCGAACTCACTACACGTGATGATTCTAGCGAGACAAGCTTACTAACTATAACACCACCTCGAGGTGCCCAAAAGAACAGAGACTCAATTATGCAAGCACAAACTCTGAAATTATTTTTGCTTACGTTCGGGACGAATTTTCAGTGTCCATACATGATATTGTATTTCTTAAAACACTGAAATAACATATTTCTTCTGGGACGTTTTAACTGTAAAAAAAAAATAAAGAGAGAGAGAGAGAGAGAGAGAGAGAGAGAGAGAGAGAGAAATCGCGAATATTTTCCAAATTAAAAAGTATCAAAAATGGGGTGTTGAAACAGACCGCTTCACAAATATTTCCAAAGTTTTCTTATATCAAATAACTTCTTCCTCTTCTTCATGTGCCATGTCCCTTCAGGACGTAGACGATCATGGCCTTGCATGTCTCTTTATCCCTGATAGCTCTTTAGCACGCTTTCTCCAGTTACCCCACCCAAATCCCGCTCTGCCATCCACCTGCTCAGGACCGTCAAATATGTTATCCGCTGCTTTCCCCTGTCTCTCTTTCCTGTTATCTGACCTGTGAGTATCAGATTCTCCAAGCCTTCCTTCCTCATCACATGTCCCAAGAACTTCAGCTGTCTCTTCCTCATGCTCAGTATTAATTTCCTTTTCGCTTCCATCCTTTCCAGAAACTCATCATTGTTTACATGCTCAATCCATGATATCCGCAGCATCCTTCTGTAGAACCACATTTTAGTTGCTTCAAGTTTTTCCTTCATCTTTGCTGATATTGCCCGGCATTCACTGCTATATTGAAGAACAGACATCACATAGCAATCCAGTACTCTCTTCTTTGTTTCCAGCAAAAACTTTCCTGCTCAGCTTCAGGAATGACAATTCTCCTTCGCATTTCAGTGTCGAACTTTCCATCTTTCGTTAGAACACTCCCCAAGAAATTAAATTTTTCTACCTGCTTGATCTTAGTATCCCCAAACTGTAATTGTCATTTTGGGCTCCTCTTTTTGCTGATGACCATACATTTGGTTTCTTGTAGTTTATTTGTATTCCATTCTTTCAACTTTCTTCATCTACCTTTTTTAAGGGGTTTTGTAGTTTTCTTTACGTGTCGGCTATCAGCACTGTATCATCTGCGTATCTTATGTTATTCAGATTGTGACTCCTGATGACGACGACTGGCATATCTTGTGGGTCCTCAGAATAGTCTCGCTAAATTTTAAAAGTCATTCTATAAAGAATTTAATTCGACTAATTCCATGATTTTTGGCAATTTTTAAATACAGTAGCTAGTTTTTTCTTTTTTCTTAGTTTCAGAAATAACACACTCATGTTGATAGTACCGTCCTCTAACTCTTGATAACTCGAGGAAATATTTTTAATAGTATTTAATACTTGAAAATTACACAGATATTCGAGTAAATGCAGACAGAAATAAAATCCAATTTAGCAGTAAATCTACATTTTAGTTTAAACATTGTCATCATGACAAATAAAATGTCGTGCTCAAAAGACTGAAATTCGACTCTACTTTTAAAAACATCGATCACATTCATTGTAAATCTTGTCCAAAAATAGAGTAAGTTTCTAGATCGTAATAAAGAAGGAACAAAGAGAGAGTTAAAATTTAATAAATCCTGGAGGTGTAGGTGGTTCGGTGATGCCTGGTAAATTGGCCTTGTACCAAACACGCCCGAAGTCTCCACAACTTAAATTTCAGAAGGTTGAACGTTGCTTATTGAAATGTGAAAGGATAAAATGTTTCGTGTGTACATTAAAGCAAAGATTTATTTACAGAATGACAAATGTGTGAGAAGGAAAATGTAAGTGAAATTTTTTTAACTGAACATTAAATCATTATAATATACTAGCAGAATAGCCTGGCGTTGCTCGGGTGTAATGAAAGTTTTAAAACTAATCCATGGTCCTGGAGCTCAGACTCTTTGGACGTTGGCACAAAAGACTAAAAAGCAATAGTTGTTTCCAGTTAAAGCGAAACCGTAGACTGAAAGAAAAATGAATGGATATAAGTCAAATTTTGATTTCCTGGTATCGATATCAAATAAGTTTTTTCGTCGTAAACTGAATTTTGCAGGCTAAATAAGATCTTTGAGTAAATGGCATCATGGCTGAGACTAAGAACTATAATACTAATATATATATATTATCGATTTTCTGCACTATTGTAAGAACTGCAACCTTGAAACTTCTGAATATCGTTTCTTATGTCTTTGTCTATGAGTGTATCAAATTTGATTAAAATTGGACCATTCCTTCTATTACCCGATTTTTTCGATTATCGATTTTCGATATTTATCGGGGGGTACCTCGACACAAAACCTAGCTAAGAACACTCGCAGACGCTTATAGTAACTGTGTAAATTTAAAGAAAATCGGTTCAGCCGTTTCGGAGTCTATAGGTAACGGACACACACACACAGTCACACACATACAGACAAAATTCCATTTATAAATAAGTTTAGATATGTGAAAATACTTTAATGAAAATGTAATGAATACGTGAAAAGACTTTAGTGAAAATTTGAAGAGATCTGTTTAATTTAACGAAACTTAGAAAAGACCTTTTTATTCAAGGATTGAAAGCTCTGATATTTTTAAACGAACTTTCTCTCTCTGTTCTAAACCGGCATTCCGAGAACTGCATTATCTGCTCCTGAAAAGAAATTTTTTTTTGTTTTTTTTTTATATAAAGACATTCTTCGTAACTCTCCAGGCGTGTTCGACCTTATTCATTTATTTTATTAATTTTTTTTTTTTTTTTTTTTGTGCCGTATTTATTTTTTTTAACCACAAGTGGTGCCCAGTCCGGACACTGGTGCACAGTGTCCGGACTGGCTCTAAAAGGCGACTACTAAAATTGCACGACGCGACCTCTGGGATCAATTCACAACATGAGACAGTGGCGCGTTGTTGCAAGAGAGGTCTTGTAAACCAGCTTTTGTGCCGACATCATCGGACGGGATAGTCGCGACCAGCAACAGCGGCCGAATCAACCGGCCAGCCGGGTGGCAGTGCCACAACTGGGATCGTCACGACCGTCGACGAGAACGAGCGTCACAATTAGACGAGCAGCCCCGGGCATAAGGCGTCACAATTGGTGCCGTCTCGACCAGGATTTGAACCGAGGGTTACTAGCACCGGTCAAATGTGTCACACGTGTTTATCTCGTAGTTTCTGATAACCAAAACATATTTTTTGTCCGCTCTAAAATATAATTCATTGTTTTATAACCCGAAGTAATTTAATGTAAATTATATTTGCTTCTGACCGAATAATTTAATTAAACTATTTCTGTTGTTTACATTTCATGACCATGAGAAATCGACGTTGTTTACACAATACATTTTTTATTTTTGTTTTTGCATTCCAGCTTCAACTAAAATCATCTCATGTTCTTTTTCGCCTTCTAAAGGAATAAATTCTTTTCTAGTTCAATTCTGTTGGTCCCCAGAATAAATAACAAAAGAGGACGGATAGAGGGAAGAATAGACAGAGGAAACAGAGTGAGAACTACCTGATGGGCTTGTGCAGGTAGATGGTGGAGTTGGATTTGAGAGAGGTATCAAGAGGAACTGATCGACCATAGCCCAGAGGTAGAATCGTCGGTCGGGTTTCAATCCTGGGTTAAAAGCAATCGGAGTCTAACTGTACTGATGAGCTGTGACATAGCGAAACAGATCGGTCTGCGGCTGACTATATATATATATATATATATATATATATATATATATATATATATATATAGAGAGAGAGAGAGAGAGAGAGAGAGAGAGAGAGAGGGGATGTGCGTTGTGGTGCAGTGGATATCGACTCGGAACGAGAAATCGGGTAGCCGAGTTCGAATTCCAGTTAAATTCATTGCGTTCACTTACGCGCAAATACCCATTGGAAAGGTATTAATCCGTCTCTTCCCTCCAGGTATGGGTTAAATAACAAGATAGATTGGGTTCTATAGCCTTGGTCGGCAACCAGTCTACCGCAGAAAGCAATGGCAACCTACTGTGGAATAACGTTCTGCCCAGTCAGTCATGTCTCTTTCGGGACATGATCGCTTTAAGCGTGTATCATGTATAGCACTTGACTGATCAAGAGGAAAATATTAAGAGCGACAAGGGATAGAAACAAGTGGAGGACCATGAACGCCTACGTCCTCAAAAGATACAGCACATAAAAAAAGAAAAGGCGACACTTTTAAATATATAACAATTTCAACTTCTTAAAACAACAAATATTTTTAACCCAACTAAAGGCGACATTTTTTTGATGCCCTCATTCGGGGACAAATAATTATTAAGCCCAACATTGTAATTTGAAATCTTAACTTTTTGTTTGGTCTACAATTGCTGGTGAATATAGAAATGTGTAATGCTCCAATAATCTGAATAACAGAAGTGAAATTAATGTCAGCAAAGTTTTTTTTTAATAGCTACGGTATCTCAGTCGACTATTTTTCCATTTTCGCATTTAGACCTGCGGTAGAAGTTTTGAACAGTTACTCTATATTATTTCTCTGTATCTCACGTAAAACACTTGTAAGAAATTTTGACATAAAAACTAAAAAGGATATTTCTGACCATTTTAACTACAAAGCTGCATGCATTTTCTCAATGAACATTTTTCTTCTCCCAAAATTCAGTTTACGACGAAAAAAACGTATTTGATATCGATACCAGGAAATCAAAATTTGACTTATATCCATTCATTTTTCTTTCGGTCTACGGTTTCGCTTTAACTGGAAACAACTATTGATTTTTAGTCTTTCGTGCCAATGTCCAAAGAGTCTGAGCTCCAGGACCATGGATCATTACACCCGAGCAACGCCGGGCTATACTGCTAGTTCTATATCATCAGGCTGTCAATTCTCTATGCAACTTCAAAAACAACAAAGTCCTTTCGGGTCCTTGTCGGAGTTTAACGGAGTTTACCGAAGTAGAGCGAACGAGGAATCAGAATTTTCGATTCTCCCGTGATTAAAAAGAAAAAGCAATAACGTTCTTTCGGGATTCATATCGAAGGCGAATAATTCCAAATTAACTCTTTAAGTTAATCGGCGGCAGGCTTCATTCGAAATTAACTCTTTAGCCATGAGTTCTATGGTAGGCGACCAGCCGTGGGTCATGGCTCCTCAGTTGGGAGCCTTTTTCTGCAGTCGTTACATATCGACTGATCAGCTAACTTAAAAACCAACTAACTTTTCTCGCCGAGTCCGGATTTTTATAACCCTTTACAATTCTCTCGGGGGATCTGGCCAACTCGAAGCCTTCGGCCAATGAAATCATTTTCCGCCCACTCGATTTGCGGAAGGGGTTAGCTTGACGAATGAGATATCGCCAGCTCGCATCATATTCAGACTCGTGCAATTTCCCACAGACTTCTGCTCCCAGGAAAATCTGTTGAGGGACTTTAACCCCCGCCTGACCCCATCAAACTAACTCTTACACTTTGTTTTGGCTCCTAAAATTTTAGCTTTACCAAAAAATATCTGCTTCGAACACGAAAGAAGAAAAATTATATTTTTTTCCCTTTTCTTTCCCAAAAATAGTTAAATTTTATTTTCCTAGATTTTAGAAGTACATGATCGTATTAAAATAGTTAATTTTTCTATTACCTATATTTTACAAGTATGTGATACTATTAAAATATTTTTTTAAAATAAGCTCACATCGCGTATTACAATAAAGCATAACTAATAATATTACTAATATCAATTTCTCTCTCTCCGCTGTATTAAATCAAACAAGGGAAAATATCCCCGGGGGAGATAGTGTCACACATGCATTTGCGTCAGAGTGCCAAAATTAGAAAAAAAATGAACAATGAAATAAACAATCACGTGTTTACGTGAAAATGCAACTAGCCAAAGACAACAATTGATGATTAGGCTTGCCCGGGAATGACGTAATTGTGTGAAGCTCGACAGAACGTGAACTTAAGACCATGTTTACCCGGGTCGAGACATAGGCCAGAGCAGAGAAAATCGGGACACGAAGAGACCCCCAAGGAAAGGTAACTCCAGCCGACACTCCCTCGTATGTACGTTTTCCTCTGACTACTCCTCTACGCACAGTCGTCACAATGCAGAAAATAAACTAAGTGAATGTATATATTTTTATACACAAGTTGTCCGTCGTTATATTTCAAGCCGATCATCAACATTGGTTTGCAGGTTATTCTGTAAACGTCACTTTGGTATACGACGAACAGTATACAACACTGTGAGTATTAGGTTCTCCAAGCCCCCTTACTCATGACGTGTCTCAAAAACCTCAGCTGTCTCTTCCTGATGCCAAGTATGAGTTTCCTTTTCGTTCGCATTCTCTCCAAAATCTCGTCGTTGCTCATATGTTCAGTTCACGTTATCCTCAGCATCCTTCTGCTGAATCATGTTTCTGTTGCTTCGAGTGTCTCCTTTATCTTTAAGGAGATCGTCCAGCACTCGCTGTCATATAGAAAGGAAGATATTGCATTACAGTCCAGTACACTTTTCTTTGTCTCTAACGAAATCTTTCTGTCTCTCTGCCCAGCCTTTGAAATGCGTCTTTGTCCACTCAGTGTCGCACTTTCTATCTTTTGTCAGAAGGCTTCCCAGGTATTTAAGTTGCTGTAACTATTAGAATAAGTGTAGCTTTGCTTGGCATAAGGCCACAAACAAGAGCGCCCAGCACCGAATCTTTTTATCCTTGTTTTAAACATCAGATCACTTAATCTGTTGTATGAACATTTCCTCCTCATGACAATTCGTTAAAAGTTTGAAAAATTCTTATCTGTTTTCCTAAAAGAATCGCCTGACACAATTTGAAGCGTGTAAATACTTAAATACATTCCTTATCTTGTTTTGTTAAAAGTACACGGGTGATTCCTTGGCATTATCATCTTTCATTTATCTTCTTGGTGTGGGTAAATCAACTGTTCATTTTAGCCTCGAAGCCCTACAACACTGTAAACTTACTTGTTACTCACTGTAATGGTCACCGACAGTCGCTCGATGTCTTCCACATTGAGGCGATAAAGAGTTTTGGAATGCATGACTATCATTCATCTTATGGAATCTTTTTAGCTTATTTATGTGAAATTACATAGATAAACACGGTATATATACATTCAAGTCAAAGATATTTAATATCAATTGATTAACATCATTTTAACAAATTGTTTAATATCATAAGATATGCAGTAAATACAGTGTTGATGCTGTAGTCATGTCTGCTGTAATCAGTTTCATTGTTCCTCACTGTTAGGTCCTTTGTCCTTAAACCTCGCAGCTGACTTGTTGAAATGTATTGCTTGTCGCCCGGTACGCACCGTCTGCCCAATTGTCCGTAAATATCAAATCTACCCGCTTTTATGTGTGCCTCAGTCAGTTATGCAGATTTTTTCACGCCCAACGACAGTCATTTAATTGGTCCTCAGAAGGCACAGGGTAAATTGTATGACCTTATATGGCACAGGCGATTTTGTTCTTCTTTCGCTGGGGAGGTAGACCATGTCCACTCCAGATGTCAGACATTGCAGCTACTAAAAAAGGTAGTAAAGAAAAGCCGGAAGAAAGAAATAACCATCAATTGTAAGAAACAAAATACAAGTTACCTTGTGGTGATACCGACCGAGCAAAAGCGAGGGACCGGATGTTCGCACTTTCACGAACAAAAAGCAAATGACCAAAATTCGTCCGTGCGCTGCCGGATTCGCGCAGATGTTCCGGTTGAAAAATAAAAGTTAATTAAATATTAAATTTCAAGTTCGCGAGCCTACGTGAGTTTTATTTATCGGCCAATGGGAAGCCCAGCATCAAATACGGATGTGAATTCCCAAATGATCTGCTGCGATCCAAAAAGAAGATATAAAAAGCCGATACAGAAAGCATCGCCAGACAGAAAGACAGACAGACCCAGACTCGAGAGAGAGGAGTGTAATCAGTATCCCCTTGACCGAAGTCAAGTGGCTTACTATGTTCGCCTCCCTTACCTCTATAGATTTATGGGAAATGATTAATTTCTCCAACACTATATTTTTAGGCAACACAAATGAATTACGAAACTTCCTTTTAAAAACAACAACAAAGAATGGTTTATTCTCTTAGTAGGCGTACAAGAGTGATAGTGTATAAGTGTCCATTTAGTTCGCTGGTCGGTAGGCTGGTACTTGGTTTGTAGGAAGAGTGTGCGAAGCTAGCGGCAGCGTCTTCTTCAGCGAAAGGGTTCCAAGGGGAATCAGTGGCAGCGATGTGAGAGAGACGTCTGTTTCTCCCGCTGGCTCATGGCTCTCTCTCTTTTGTCCGTTCTACCAAAATGGACTAGGAAAATAGTTCTAGAGAGGAAGAAGGAATTAATGCGCTCTGCCAGTTGATTGGTTAGTGAGTGACCGAATCTCCCGTCGGGGTCACTGATTCGCGAAAGGAAATAGATCTGTGGCCGCCACACCTCTTTACCTTCTTCCTTGTCTCAAAACTACTTACTGACCTAAAGAGTGAATACATCAAAGACATTCCTTACTTACAGCGCTCCCTTCATTCCTAAGCATTAATTCTCTTTTCAGCATTTTATTGCCATGAACATTTTAACGTCCGTTGGACCTATATTTCAAGTATTACTTTAATTGTAAAAACCTCAACTGATATGTGTATATATAAAATGTTATTTTTCAACTCAATGTGCTTTTCTTGACTTATAATCATTTTACGACTTATAGTGGGCTATCTACAACAAGGCCAAATTCCGTCAATCTTCAACAATACACAACTACCCTTCACTAGGACGGACTCCCCACTATAAACTGGAAAAGAATGGATAACCCGCCATAACCTCCACGCGATTTCCGAAAACAGCAGAGTATGTGTAAAGGACAAAACGTCCATTACTATATTTATATTTATGATTCGACTCAATGCACAATTGATCAGACACGACACACGAAATCAGAAACAACAAAGACGCCAACCGAAATAACAATGCATTAAGAAAAAGGTTACAAAGATGGTTGAATATGCATGCAAATAAGAAGAGTTCTCTCCCTTATTCCTTGAAGAGAAAAGTGGAATAAAGTCAATGAAAGATTGATTGGAATAAAGTTCTGCAAAGAAGAAGAGTTCTCTCCCTTATTCCTTGAAGAGAAAAGTGCAATAAAGTCAATGAAAGATTGATTGGAATAAAGTTCTGCAAAGAAGAGATACATACAATTTTATATGAGTTAAGTTGAGTTTCCATTGGAGTTTGTAATGTGCATGTGCACATGCATGTATGTGAGAAATAAAATCGCGCCTAATTGCGACCTGCAATTAGTGCGGGTGTGTGAGAGCGAGAATTAAACAAACGTTCCACTGCCATACTGAAATAGCAGGGGTCTCGCTCGAGTTGGGAAAAACTCTTGCACATACGCGACCGCTATCGCCGGCCGACAGCAGGGCTCAATTGCTGGATAACACGTGTGTGCCTCCTTAAATAACCACACCAAAATGCGTGGTAAAGTAAGAATAGCACGTGAACACTGGATGAAAGATCCGTGTCTCATAGATGAAAACATGCATGTTAAAAGGCGTAAGAGTGAAATTGTGTGAACAAAATATATTAAACAAATATATGTTGAAATATGGTTAAAGATATGTGCGTGAACGGCACATATGATGATAAACGGTCTCAAACTTAAAAAAACAAAGTACTGCATGTATTGACCATTTCTTGTTCATTTCTGGATCGAGGTTGTAACCAACGGACAAGACCTTTTTTTACACAGTGTGGGTGGTGGGAGTTGAAGTTGAGGTATTGTCTGGTGAATGTTGGCTTGCGATATACGGATGTCTAGAAGCCATGCTCTGTTCCAGATATTAATACATAAAAAAAAACAACGCTGGTTTGTTGTTCATTTCTTTCTCCACTGTGAAATGAATCAATGTTCTTATTGATTTCAAGCGGTCCAGTAGCATCTAGACTTCTTTCTGGCGTGGACAGAGTATGACGGTGTCATCTTTTATTTCTTTCAACGACTTTTTTTCCCTAATTCCTTTAAATTTTAACTCTCTATAATTTAAAAAAATTCTTTTTATTCCATAATTTCTTTTTTGTTTTGACTCTCCTTGATTTTTAAATTCCTTTTATTTCAGAGTTTCTTTTATTTTTGAACTCAGCTTGATTTTTAAATTCATTTTTATTCCCTAATTCCTTTTAATTTTAACTCAAAAAGTAATTTTTAAAATTACTTTTCTTCCCTAATTTCTCTTTGTTTTAACTCTCTATATTTTTTTAAATTCATTTTTATTATACAATTCTTTTTAGTTTCAAATTTCCAGCGAATAAGAAAGAGAATTTTCTGGACTTCCATGCTTTCTATATCAGTTCGATATGTTTGGTATACCAGAGACATTTGTTTTTTCCACAATTTGGATTTCAGATTTCTCCTCTTAGACTGGTTGTAACCTAAGTTTAGATATTTCCTTTCGTTTTACTATATAACCAATAAGTTCAGAAAAAATGAATTCATGTTTTTCTGCAATAGAAATAGAAGAAAATCCGTGTACCAACATTAAGTTCAATCGAAGATCTGGTGTGAACAGTCCCGCAGAAAATGTAGTTACAAAAACGGGGTCAAAATACAAACTTTCCTTTGAAACAGCGAAAATCGCACATTCGACAACCAAGTTCAAAAACTGTGCTTTCACCCTCAAAGTTAATCCCCACCACCAAAAAATAAAAAAATAAAAAACACCACATTTTATTGACAGTCAATAAAATCAACGGCCTTTATTTCCCGAGCGATTTTTCTGATTGGCCACGCCAGCTGAAAGAGGGAATAAAATTAGCATAGTTTCTAATACTTATAGCAGCTCTTTATACGATAGCAATTTCTTTTTTATCATTTCACCCCAAACAAGGCATTCCACTGCCACTATAGCGCAGGGGGTTACATAGGGGAAGGTGCTGGGAGAGCGATTGGATATAGGAAATATCAGAAAGAGGCTGAGAGAGTGTGAAAAAAGATGACACGTCATGTTGACGGTCTGTGGCTCTCTGCAGAGAAAAGGAAACAAATCACGTGTATTTATGGGTTTGTGTAAAATAGATTCGCATCTACTTTTACGATTTTTTCCTTGCTCCTGATTGGCCAATAAATAAAAGGGGTTTATTCTGTTTTCGATGACGTCAGCACATTGTAAAATTTAGTGAAAGGAGCTTTTTATTGTTGAAAATAAATGTATATTCTTGTTTATTGGCTCATGAAAGAGTATAGGTGTATACAAGTTCGGATTTTCTGTGCAATCAAATCTTTCTAAATCCGACATGCAAATCAAATTGTGGCGTTCCATAATTATGAAGGAAATTTGTTAATCGCACTTGATTCACTTAAAAATGTTTATGAAAGATGACAGACTGTCGCCACTAAAAGTTTTCCTGCTTTATGTACAGTCAATAGTTTAGCGAGACAGTCTTCCGTGATAACTTTTCTTTATTCGTTTTCTACAGATTATTTACTCTTTGCATCGTTGTCTGGTTATTTCAAGGCAGAAAATAGTTTTACATTGTAAACAGTTTTGCAAGAAGTCTTACTAATTAACCCATAACTAAGGAGAAGGAGAAGAGGTGGATTCGTTCCTCTCCGAAATGTATCTGTACATTGTAGCGAATAAGAAATTAAGAATTAAAATCAACCTTCTTCTTCACTTTTACAAAAATTCACAATGACGTGTGAAATCCTAGTTTTTCCCAAACAGAAAAAGGATTGACTATGTGCTTAAAGAAAAAGTCGAAACCAGATTTTGTAAGTAGGTGTTAAATGGGATTTTTGTCTAATGGGGGGGGGGGGCGACTTGAAAGACCAAAAAGGACTTTGCGAGTAAGTGCGAAAAAAATAAATTACAATAAAAGGGCTTCATCAACGTCAGTCAGTCAGATGGAAGCCGCGAAACGAAACAACTAAAATGTAACTTCAACTTCAAATCGACCTGGAGATAACGTCAGGTCACACCTAGTTCTCTTTCTCTTTCCTTCTTGTGTGCTGATTTCTTTAACTTCTTTTTCTCCAGCCAGCGACATTCCTACTGAATACATACATACATACATACATACTCTTTCAATAATTACTACTACGAACATTTTCTACAAATCTTGATACCTTTAACTTTATCATTGAACACAAACTCTACCCTTAACTTCTTAATAATGTTTCTAATTGCACATTAACTCCTGTAACTTATATTATTCATTCCTTTTAATACATTTCTGTTTTAACATACAAAATGTATATTTTTTATTCTTACACAATTCCACACAATTCCACACAATTCCAACCTGCCGACAATCAATCTTCTGATGAAAACCTTCTGAAAACTTGTAAGCTCTAGGAAGTTCGGTTAAGTATGACACAAGGCCGAATTAAAGAAACATTAAACATCTTCCGATAGCTACAGTATAAGTGAATGTAATGTCTCCAACGGAAATTAGAACTCGTCTCACCAATTAACAATTCTGAGTCCTTATCCACTGCACCAAACTTACAGAAACTGGTATTTCCCACGAAGCGATCATCCATCAAGGTATTGATTAAGCCTGACATTACTTAACTTCGGTGATCGTAAAGGGAACGTAAAGGGAACGTGGTGTGGGAGTAAAGCTTTATCAGGAGAGCGTATTGAACGCACATAGAAATCCTTCAAGAGAAAATAACGGCAATCTACATATGCTCAGAGAGAGAGAGAGAGAGAGAGAGAGAGAGAGAGAGAGAGAGAGAGAGAGAGAGAGACTTATTGACGCATCATGGATTTCAAGGAAGGGCGAGCACTGTATTTACTAGGTGATCGTTTTTGTAAATTATTTCCCTTTGATTTAGTTCAGTTAAAGAGGCGAGGCACAGAGATAGACACATTGTTTGTGTGTGTGTCTGTTTATCTGCCTGTATGTCTGTATTTTTTCAGCCCTTTTATTTTAGTTTTTGCTTCGGATTTGGCTCTAAGTAGGTATAATTGTAGTTCTTAGTCTCAGCCATGATACCATTTACTCAGAGGAATAATTTCGCCTTCAAGATTCAGTTTACGACGAAAAAAATTATTTGATATCGATACCAGAAAATCAAAAGATGTCAGATTTTGTTATAGATTTGATTATACAGAAAATCCGTGCTGACAGACACCTATATCTTTTCATGAGCCAAAAAAAGAAAAAAAGAAAAAAAAAGCATATCCATTCACCAATAAAAAAGACAGTCGGCTCACTAAATTTTACCATGTGCTGACGTTTGCAAATCAAAAAGGATACAACCTCTTATTTATTGACCAATCAGGAGCAAAGAAAAAACTTAAAAGTTAGGCCGATCCTATTTTTCACAATCATATAAATACGTATGATTGTGCTTTTCTCAGCAGAAAAACACGGGTCGTCTCACTGAACGCCAGGTCCGGGCAACCTGTATTTTCTTCCTCTTTCACTTTCTTCTTCTTCCTCATGTACTGACAACAATAAAAGAAAGAGGATTAAAGGCAATCATATCCGCTTTCATTTCACACTCAGGACGAGTTTTTATCGGCAACATCAGATTCGTATTTTCTTTGCAAAAGAAAGCGAACTAAGATATCATGCATATCAGCGATGCCATTTTGCCTTTTTTTAACAAAAAAAAAAAAGAAAGAATTTCATGAGACTTTTAAAAAGTCTGAACTCTTAAAGCACACATTTACAAGAAAAACTTTATGCAGGACTTTCCAACATTCTTGTTACTTCAAAGTAACAAAAATTGATGTCGTTATTCTCATTAAATAGATTTACATTTATGTATGCAACCTAGACCCTTTTGTATTTTGTTCAACCTTCTGATGCTTTCAAATGTGCTGGGCTCGGTTACGTTTGACACGAGGCCATTTCGCAAACATAGCCGACGCTTACTAGCATATGATAGCGATATTTTTACAGAAATACATTAATTCCAGAACACCACCAAACTCGTTCTTCCTGATTTTCAATGTATTTACATTATACATAAAATAATTCTGTTAATTTAGTAATGCTCGCTATCATTCCCGACCATTGACCATCTCTTTTTTTTTAAATGCATAACACCCTCGTTGTATTCCAAAACTCAGAAAGCATAAAACTCTGGTGTTTGTCTTTGTGATTACTTCCGAAACCACATCTAAGCTTCAGTTACCAGCACCCCCCCCCAACTAGTTGAAAAGCATTTTGAGTGGCAAATTGTTTCCCACCTCACAGTCATCTTCCCCACCAACGAAACGTTACTAGACTCTCGCTATTTTCATGGTAGATGTTCGTGGAGAACTACATTCCTTCGTTCCTCCAGTTAAGCCCTTCACGGTTCAAACATGCCAAGTCACATACACTGGGACAAATCTTCCTCTAATCCTTTCATATTCCATTGGTAAGGAGGAAGTTCCTATTAGACTGCTTCTTCCCCAAAATGGTTATAAAGTGGAATGGATGCGTGAGAAAATGCATCCCTAAACATTACAGTCAATGCTGACCAGTTATCTATCTTACATATCTTCATAATATACATCCTTTTGTTCTCTCCCTGCATGACCTTATATCATCCCCATTTAGTAACCCTCTATCTTAAGTGGCTCTTGGGACTTGGTAGAAAAAAGTAAACTATTTAATTTTTCACGCGGAATACGACCAGAATTCAACTCTAATGGAATACTAGCAGTATAGCCCGGCGTTGCTCGGGTGTAATGAAAGTTTTAAAACTAATCCATGGTCCTGGAGCTCAGACTCAGTCTAAAGAATACTTGTGTGAAGTTCGGTGAGAATCGGATAAAAATTGTGGATTTGTATAAAGGACATACAGACAGATAAACAGACACACACAAACATCTTTCCTTATATATATATATATATATATATATATATATATATATATATAATCGATTTTCTACACTATTGTAAGAACTGCAGACTTGAAACTTCTGTCTATCGTATTTTATGTCTTTGTCTATGAGTGTATCAAATTTGATTAAAATCGGACCATTCCTTCTATAACCTGATTTTTTCGATTATCGATTTTGGATATTTATCGGGGGTACCTCGGCACAATACCTAGCTAAGAACACTCGCAGACGCTTATAGTACAAGTGTGTGAATTTTCAAGAAAATCGGTTCAGCCGTTTCGGAGTCTATAGGTAACGGGCACACACACAGACACACACACACACACACACACACACACACACACACACACAGAGTCAAAGTTCCATTTATAAATAAGTTTAGATACTAGTAGTAGTAGGCCTCCGTCGGTTAGGGTTGCCCAGAGGTAGCATCCTAGTTGTTTGCTTGGCTGGAGCATCGGCTTCTGTGACTGTAGAAGCAGATGCGGTGGTGACAGCCTTTGTTGCTGAGGCTGCATTTATGTTTTGTTTCTGGTCTGTCGGAGCTGTCACTTTGCTTTTTGCGAAACCGCCTCTCCATGGCGGCTTGTGTCAGTTGCTCCTCCCTTGTTTTGAACTGTTGGGCCAGGGTTCCTCTCCACTTGGTCCGGTTGACTGCTACGCTCTCCCATGACTCCGTGTTTATGCCCACAGCTTTCATATCGCATTTTATGATGTCACGATAGCGTAGTTGTGGCCGCCCAGTGGGTCTTTTTCCGAGGGCCACCTCTCCATATAGGAGGTCTTTTGGAATGCGACCATCTGGCATGCGGTGGACATGGTCTAACAAGCGGAGTCTGCGTTGTTTTAAGGAGTGTGAAGATGGTGGGCACATCTGCGCGAGACAGCACCTCAATGTTGGACACCTTGTATTGCCCTGAGATTCCCAATATACGTAGGATACTTCTTACATGGAAGGTGTTCTGTTGATATTAACTGTATAAATGTAACTTATATATTTATTTTTATTGATACATTATTTTATAATATTTAAATACATTATATCAGCTCAACAATATATAAGCTTAATATCAATGTAACACAAATGACTGGTAACTTAATTTATTTTTTAATGATTTAACGTTTGATTTTTTTTATATAAAGGAAGACAAATTTTTCACTCTGAGAAAAAACGCGTTATGACTAACGCCTAATTTCTAAGCTTTAATGGAATATAAATATATACTCAATAACAGAATCAGTTGATTGTACTCAATAAAGCCTCATCTTTCCTATCGATTATCCGTCTTTTTTCTATACGGCCGTGATTATTGTTTCAATTTCCCTTCCCCTCAAATTCTCGATGTCATTCTGCATTAAATCGTTCAACTGAATGATCGTTTTCATTGCGTGTCTTTTATCCTTCCGTCTAACCGTCTGTTACCGACAAACAGTAAACAATGTTTGTCTTACATTATTCGGACTATTGTCCTCATCTTTGTTGCCATTGGTACGACGTTTCGACCATTGTACGCTCCATCCTTCTTCAAGTGCTAGAAATTTCGAACTGAACCTTTTATTACAATCACTGGGGTATATCATTCTAATTCTTTGCATAGAGCCTCTTCTAGTAGTCATGAGCTATCTCCCTCTAATACTGTAAGTTACTTGTTCATCACTTTGTATTGTAGCTTGTTATTGAACTCATACTCTTTTGGTCAAGTCACAGGAACTAACCAACGTCTATATAAATTCTAGAGAAAACCATTAACATAAAAATTTGCAATATGAACTCTGGTAAAAAAGGGTTACTGGACATTAGGTTTATAAGTCCTAAAACTTCAGTTGTTCTTGTCCTTAAAGACACATCGCCGAGTGAATATAGACGTTGGTTAGTTCCTGTGACTAGTCCCAAAGAGTTGTGAGTTTGATACCTGGCTACAGGTGAACAAGTAACTTACAGAGAGAGAGAGAGAGAGAGAGAGAGAGAGAGAGCTCATGGCTGCCAGAAGAGGCTGTAAGCAAGGAATTAGAATGATATACTCATGATTGTAATAAAGGGTTCGATTCGAAATTCCTAACACCTGAAAAAGGGTACGAAACGTCGTACAAATAGCAATAAATTATTCGGACTATTGTCTGTAAATACTGTAAATACTATCCTATCTCAGAAATATAGACAATGTTTGTCTAATGCTGAATAGTGTAGGGTCACGAAGTCCTTGAAAAAAAAACAAGATAATTTGCTAAATGAATTATCTGTTTTAACAAAGCAAGGGGGGATAACAAACAGGTAAAGGGGCCTAACCCCGTAATAACCAAATGGGCCTCAGTTCAAGTTATTATTAGTTTCACAAAATGCGATTTCGGAAATAAATTGAAAAAAAAATGGAAATTCTCGTTTATTGTTGTTGTTTTTTCCATGCTATTTTTGTTTTAAAACAAAATGTTTATTTGAAAGTAAAACTCTGAAAAATAAATGCTATTTTTATCAGCTGCATTGATTTCGGTAAATATTCAGCAAACTGAATACTCTTTTTTAAAATTTTATATTTTTTGCAGAGAAGGGAAATAATTCTTACTTAATTTTGATTGGGTTGTTTCCCTTACATCAAAATAAAAACCAAAGCGGAATATTTGAAAACGTAATAACGTCCAAAATTGTCAGTGTCCAACAGCGTTCACTTTATGCGGGGTCTAAAGTTAAAAACTCACTGAAGCCTTTGTCCAAAAAGTAATAGAACGAAAACACGACTCTGAGATTAACACCTTACAAACAAGTCATACCCAAGAAGCGAGCTGTCTTTCGTTGTTTTCAGTTCTGGTAGCTTTGTCCAACATTTCAAGACGCTGCAAAATCAAGTAATTACCCACCAAGAATTCGAGCCAGGTTCTTAAATGACTACGTCTAGGCTGTCATATAGATGTTGTAGTCGTTGCAAAATAATATCTTCCTTTACCCTTCTTGTGGGATCTCCCCTTTTTGTATATGATAATGGACTCGACCGAGTGTACATATAATCCTGCCATAGCGAGAACAGCAATCACAGTCTCAGTTGTAGTTGTAGTTTATGGGATACATTTTTTTTTCTATTAAAATAAGCAACAGGAAATCACAATAAAACATCCTAGAAAAATTGGATCAAAACGGCAGTAGAATTCAGATTACATTTTTATATTTCTCAACCAATCAGCTAAAAACTTAGAATAAGAACATTCTAGAAAAATAGGATCGGAAGTAAATTAACACAAAAAATATTTAGGTCCCAAAACAAAATAGTAAAATAATAAATCTGATTGGTCAATAAATGTTTTCACACCCTAATGTTAGGAAGATTCGTTGATCCCCTATTAATGTATATAAGACACACAGTTAGAGAAAAAAAGGTCAGTCACCAAGCTAGCCATTAAGTCCGCATGCCACCGATACTTTGTCCAGCCAAGTAATTTCTTCCACGCCAGAGTTCATGACCTAGCTCCGAGGACCTTGAAAAGAAAAAACCGACGAACTTTCTTTCAGCAACGCGACACGCTGTCGCCAACTGAAATGAACTAAATGTAAGTAGGAAAGACTTATTTACGGACTCTGCTAATGTAAACTTATACACATCTTTGAACAAACTTAACTTCTTGCCAAGTTTTATTTCCCAAAAGGCAATTTTCGCATCATGTATTTTGTTTGTTTCCACGTACCATTTTATTTTTCACATAATAAATTGTTTGTTGTTTAATGTCCGTTGTGAATTATTCCTTTCACTTTGCGCGATTGTAAAACAGAGTGTTGTATTTGTGGGGGAAATAATCTAGAGAGCCAGACCCGTAAAATACGGAAGCACATACAACCCAGCAAATACCAAATCCCCCACAAGTTTACAGTGGAGAGTAATCGTAGAAATCCGTTACAGTTATCGAAGAGTTCCGACAGATACCGAAGTGTTACCCGGACATACTTTTCCAACGATTTTACTTCAAGACTTGTATATATTTATTGCCACTAATAGTATACCCGAATTGACTAACCCGCGTTCCATTTTGTATATTACGTTCACTATAACCTACTTTTTCTGTCTCCATACCTGTTTTTGTTGTTTATTATTTTGGCGGTTCCTCATCCAGAATCCACAACAACCCTCTCGCTTCAAATTCAGGTGAGCTGAGAAAAAAGCCTGAAAGAAATTCGTGGGCCCATGTGAAACTTTCTTTGGACCAATGAAAGCTTGGCCACTACTGTTGAGTCAAAAAAGAGAAAGAAAAGAAAGCAGTGACCTTGTGCAAAATTCTTTTTTTTTTATATATAAAATGAGGAGAAAAATTAGTGAAAGGTTTCCTTTTTGCTCCTCGCGATCAGCGTTCAAGTTCTTGCTGATGTAAATGTATTCGCCAATTATCGGCTTTTAACCAAGTACACAACATTTCAAAGAATTTTCTCTTAGCAATCCAAAAAAGCTGATTATTTCAAATAATCTCTCTTCGTCTGCTTGTCGAGCTCTCTACGATACCCTCGTATCACCTATATTTATAAAAAGTTCGAGAAGGAAAATTGTAAAATAAATCAAACCATCTTCTTTTTGTAACCAAACTTTTCATTGGTTCGTTCTGCATCAGCAGCAGCATTTTGCCTCTCTTTCGAAAAAGCGGGAATCTTCCCGCTCTTGAAGCTCCAGTTGGAAAGAAGATTTTGAAGCTACCAGACGTATTGCTTCAAGCTCACTTTTCTTTTAAGGCAACATATATATTTTAGCCTACTCGTTAAAAAGAAAACCACTTTTCTTTTAAGGCATATATATTCTCGCCTTCTCGTTAAAAAGAAAATAAGCCGGATTCATTTTTACCTGCCTGAGAAACTAAATTAAATATTCAAACTGTGCAATAACAACCTTTTGCACCCAATATTTTTCTCCTGGTAAATAATTATATTACTTCAACTTATCGACTTAAACGCAAGTATTTTTTTTTAACATTCTTTCACACACACCTTGCTTGCTGTTTATTCTTCCAACTCATCATTTTGAACTATTTCAATTACTTGGACATACAGACTATTTTCCAACTCATCATTTTGAACTATTTCAATTATTTGGACATACAGTCTATTTTTCCAACTCATCACTTGAAACTGGAACAAATTACAAACTATTTTACCAACTCATCATCTTTGAACTGTTTAAATTATTTTCTTAAACACATACAAAAAAGTGTTTCATACATCTCCAGTTAATTATTAAAAGGGTATAAATAAGTTCTCTCCCTTTAACCGATTATTGTTATAATTAAAATATTGTCCACCTATGTCTTGTTTGTTCACTTTTTGGTACACATTGAATTGAGAAGCTAACATTATTACATAACAAATAAAAAAAAGTAGTTAGGCCGCTACATGCTTTTGAAAGAATGCAGCCATATATCCCTTCGGTGAGCAACGAACTTTTTTAACTTTTAATATTTTTTATGTTAAATTATGTTAGATCATTTAATCTGTTGCATGAACATTTCCTCTTCATGACAATTCGTTAAAACTATAGACTTTTAAAATTTCTGATTTATTTTCCTGAAACGAGTTACTGACTCAACTTCAAGCGTGTTAATTCGTAAAATAAATTTCTTATCTTGTCTATAAATTACTAGCTGTATATCTTAGCGTTGCTCGGGTGTAATGAAAGCTTTAAAACTAATCCATGGTTCTGGAGCTCAGACTCTTTGGACGTTGGCACAAAAGACTAAAAAGCAATAGTTGTTTTCAGTTAAAGCGAAACCGTAGACTGAAAGAAAAATGAATGGATGTAAGTCAAATTTTGATTTCCTGGTATCGATATCAAATAAGTTTTTTTCTTCGTAAACTGAATTTTGAAGGCTAAATAAGTCCTCTGAGTAAATGGTATCACGGCTGACCTCAGACTAAGAACTACAATTATACCTATTTAGAGCCAAACCCGAAGCAAAATCTAAAATAAAAGGGCTGAAAAAAATACAGACATACAGGTAAATAAACAGACACACACACACACACACACACAAATATCTTGCCTTATATATATATATTATCGATTTTCTGCACTATTGTAAGAACTGCAACTTGAAACTTCTGAATATCGTTTTCTTATGTCTTTGTCTATGAGTGTATCAAATTTGATTAAAATCGGACCACTCCTTCTATAACCTGATTTTTTCGATTATCGATTTTGGATATTTATCGGGGGTACCTCGACACAAAACCTAGCTAAGAACACTCGCAGACGTTTATAGTACAACTGTGCAAATTTTCAAGAAAATCGGTTCAGCCGTTTCGGAGTCTATAGGTAACACACACACACACACACACACAGACAAAGTTCCATTTATAAATAAGTTTAGATATACGTACATGATATCCTAATGGTTCATATAGCACGGGGTTGATAGTGAGACACGTTCCCACTGTCTATAAAATGCTTCCGTAACATGCATTTGAAATAGTCTCTGACATGTAAGTTCAGCTCAAAGTCGGAACGAAGGTGGACAACTGACGCCTCGTAACCAGCTGCTCGTGTAAATGGAGCTCGACAGCCCAGGAAGGCAGTCCATCTGGAGAAAGGAAAACCCTGATTTTAAACCTTTACTGTCTTTCAGTCATCCAAATACGGTAAGAGCTATAGAAGTAAATACAAACAGAAAATCGCGGAGTGGACGCTCGAATTTTCTTTCTTTTTCGTTTTCGACTCCGGCATAAATAGAAAACACACACACAAACACAAACAAACACACACATATATATATATATCTTACAAAACTATATTATTTTTGGTGTTTAAACATGTTTCAATTAACATCCCTTTTATTTCAAACAGTGAAATTAATGGCAACCGGCCTAGAGATAGAGAGGTTTTACTCAACGAAAATGTGCTCCCCTACAAGAATCTAACTTGTACCCCAATCAGGATGTGTGTTGTAGTGCAGTTCGGAATGAGAAATCGAAAAGTGAAGTTCGAAAAAAAGGACTCGACTTCTAAGGTTAACGTTTTGGTTTTGTAACAGTTTGTATTTAGTCCTTTCTTTTCGCTTTCTCTTGCTATCATCTGTAGGATAATCTGTATGTTCCTTTCGTATCTGCTATCAGCACTGTGTCGTCTGTGTATCTTATATTGTTGAGATTGTGGTCACTAATGATGAATTCTGGCAGGGCTTCTAACTCTATCATAACTGTTTCGTTGTACAGGTTGAATATATCCGGTGAGAAGACCCATCTTTTTCTTACATCCCTTTATATTTTTGTATATCAGTTGAACTAATTTCCTGTCCGTATGCAAGCAGTTCTTGATTATTCTAATATCTTTCCCAAATATGTGGGAGTTGCCAAGCATCTCTAACAAGTTTTTGTGGCGTTCTTTGTCAAATTACATTTTTATTCATAAAAGCAAATTGGTTCATGTTTAATGGCATATAAACCTCAGTTAGTCATTTCGTGCCGTCAAGATTTACCTCCTGTGTATATAATTCTGTGCTCGTCACTAAGGTAGGTCTCCGTTGTTTGGCCACCTTGTTTTACATACGCCTAGAATGTTAATATTCAATCTAGACATCTCCTGCTTCACATTTTCCAGCTGTCCACAATTGTTCAAGGTTCTAACATTCCATATTCCAAGAGTTATTTTCTGATTGGTGCGATCAGTCGCAGGATAATGGTCCGGTGACTCCTGTCGCTCATGTTCTTCCATTCCGGGCGAGGGATAAATTCTGTGGAAATTTGTCCCCTTTACGCCGTTAATGTTAACAGTCGCAGGATGATGGTCCAGTGATACCTGTAGTGCGTGTCGTACCTTACCGGGCAAGAAGTCGGTGTCTTTAGGATTAACCCCCTTCACGACGTTAGAATTTGTCCTATTGATGTGAAAGTCTATGAATGTACGCGGGGTAAAATAGTGGAGTGGTATCCCGTTGCCTTCTCCACGGCGATTTATCGAGACGCTAACTCGTGTTAACTGGCCGTTGACTCAGAAAGAGTTTATCCGCTCTTTGTAGGGTAAACTGTGCGTCCTACAGGGTTGTTAACCACCGTGAAAAAACAAAACAACAACAAAAAAAAACCCGAAAAACCCCAGAGAAACGTTAACAAATATAAAGTATTCTACTTTGTATAAGTCCTAGTAGCCAAATTTATAACGGAAAATATAGGATTCCTCAAAAATAGTACATATGTAATATAACAATCTGGGCCCACCCGAGGAAGCTGATGCAAGCGGGGGCGTTTCCGGTCGTTGAAAGGAACGGATGTTTGTTTGACCTTATTTCCAGCAGTAGCGGAAATGGCTACAAGAGGCAAACAGAACAGGTGTCTCTGAGAATTACGTGGGCGTGCGTGGGCGAGGCAAAAACCGGAAGAAAAAGTCCCGGTTTGGAGATTATAAAAAGACCTCGGCGCACGAATTCACCAGACCAGACCAGACAGAGAGACGAGACAGACCAGAGTAGCAGTAGAGAGAGAGACACAACAGACGACACTCCCGTCAACCCCATTAGAAGCGCGCTCTCTAAATTCTCTGTCCCTGTGCTACACGGTTCATCGTCATTAATAAAAAAATACAACTTATATTTTTATATATATGCGTGTTTGTTGTCTGACGAAAATATAACAGACTAAAATATTTGGTGCCTAAGTGACTTGCTGTTTTGAGACAACAAAACAGATAGATACGAGCTGGTTACCACGGCGACGATTGAAAATTCAACGGACTTAAAACTACCAGATAGAAAGAAAAAAAGAAGACGAAAATATATAGCAGCCGCACGACTATAAAACATCAGCCAAGGTAGGTGACTCATTGATTTGATAGTGTGTGTGTTCTCTGCTCGTGTTTATAATAAGTCCAGTTAGAAAAAAAAATGCATACTTTTGCCGATCTGACCCCAGAATTGAGAAGTGTGGATTGTTCGCTGTCAAACACATTAAGAAGGGTAGAACGAAGGGGGTGCGGGACTATATGCAGAGAATAGTACGCTTAGCGGAGAGCGCATAGGTTTGGGGTTGACGGGAGTGTTAAAGTTGACGGGAGTGTTAAAGTTGAGATATTTACCTATCTGTAAGTACAAAACATCTGAGTTAATGATTTTTTTTTTTTTGTTAATATTTTACCATATATGTGAAGTGAGTTTACTGGTATGTTGCTTAATTAATCTTACTTTTATTGAGTAAGTGAAATGTAAAATCATGTAAAGGAAGTTTCTTCTACTCTTTAAAGTGGATAATTGGATTAACTTGTTGATAACAATGTTTTCGTTGGGTTGTGCAGTGTTAGGTTTTCTTTTTTTTTTTTTTTTTGAATTTCTTTTCAACGACTGTACACTACAAAACGATTTACAATTCTATGGTTGTGAATTATGCTTTTGTGCAGGTTCCCATCAATTCAACATCCTCTGTGAATTTTCATTTATGTGACTTGGGAAATATCTTTTGAAGATATATTAATTTCTGAAAACTTTATATTGACACGGATAGACCTGCAGATTCCACAGTTGATCGGAACAAAAAGAAAGATACAAACGTGGAAAATTATTAATAGTATCTAAAGCATAAAGTAAATTAAACGTCTCTGGTTCAGTGGTTTGGTCCCCAATTACGCAGAAATTTCCCAATTTTTCAGTGGACACCATGCCGGTAGAATTGCGCGATATGGAGGAGATTCCTATCCGCAAACTAGTAAATACCTTGGAACAGATAGATATAGAGAGATTTAGTGAAGGATGTGAGGAACTCCCGAAGAAGTTGACGATAGGAGTCATTGCTGCCGTGGTCGGCGTTATGATAATCCTTGGAATAATAGCTAGGAAGCGGATTTTTAGTATGAAAGAAGCAACAGTGCTTCGGGAAAGGAAATTGAGTTATCCGTTGTGAATAGTACTCCGGGGTCAACGGGTGTTCAACACTCAAATGTCTCTGCGTTAAACAGAGAGGTGTCAACAAATCAGATATGCTTGGATTCGAATCCAGAGGAAGTAGTTCAAGGAATAGAAAACATTGTACAAACTAAGGAACTACGAGTCACGGGTCCATTTTTTTTAGACTAAATTAATATAGATGAAACCTCTAATCCTCCACAAGTAAATTGCATGCGGATTAACGTTGGAATCAGGGTAATTTTCTTCATTTTCTATTGAACATTTCTCGGTCAGACTATGAATGATATGTACGGCAGATATTGGCCATTTTTCTGTGTTCAAACATAGTATGTTTGAAATTAAATTAAATGAGGTTACATGTGTAACAATAAACTCGAGCAGAAGCACGCATGGTGTTGGTCAAAGGTCATTTACTCGATGTTAGTTTGGAAACTGGGGCGCGGTTACCGCCTATAATCATGTGGTTATGCATCGAGGCGTCTACGCTTATGGACAGAGTCGAGAAAGAAAATGAACATTTTTAAGAACTTTGCCCAATTCTGTGAAAATGGATATTAAAAAAAAAGGGGGGGAGGGGAAAAAAAGGAACAATGAAACATCGAGCTGGTAGAACACTTTTCAAGATGGACACGAACATTGTTGGGTTGCCGATGTAGGCTCCCCTATATATTTGTTTTGTTGTTTTTTTGTTTCGGCATGCACATGTTTTTGTTGTTTTGGCGTGCACGTGTTTTATACAATTGTCGGGCTTGTGTGGCATGGGAAGGAGAGTGAGGGTGTTGCGCTTAAAATGTTCTTAGGTGAACATTTTGGAAAATGGGTGGGCGAGGAATGTAATATAACAATCTGGGCCCACCCGAGGAAGCTGATGCAAGCGGGGGCGTTTCCGGTCGTTGAAAGGAACGGATGTTTGTTTGACCTTATTTCTGGCAGTAGCGGAAATGGCTACAAGAGGCAAACAGAACAGGTGTCTCTGAGAATTACGTGGGCGTGCGTGGGCGAGGCAAAAACCGGAAGAAAAAGTCCCGGTTTGGAGATTATAAAAAGACCTCGGCGCACGAATTCACCAGACCAGACCAGACAGAGAGACGAGACAGACCAGAGTAGCAGTAGAGAGAGAGAGACACAACAGACGACACTCCCGTCAACCCCATTAGAAGCGCGCTCTCTAAATTCTCTGTCCCTGTGCTACACGGTTCATCGTCATTAATAAAAAAATACAACTTATATTTTTATATATATGCGTGTTTGTTGTCTGTCGATATACAACACATATAATCGGCTCAAGCAAGAATTATGATACTCGGTGGATAAGGGGAGGCCACAAATACACTTCAAAATTTAGGATATTGCCAGTAAACGTAATTTTAATTCCTGCGAAATATATTTTGAATAAACACATTATTCATATTCAAAAAATTAGATAAAATATTAACAGAACCAGACGAAATATGGCAACAGTATTCAATACATGGACGAATGATATATTTATAAATGTGCAAGATGGATTCTGATGAGAAAAAAGCTTTGGCATGACAGAGTGAACCAATCTTTTTTTTTTTTTTTTTTTTGCAGTAGATGTAGCAATTGTCTCGATATAATGGCTCCATTTCATGTCAGTGGAACACGTGAGGCCAAGAAGTTGTAGAGTGTCGCTCTTCTGGAGTTCAATATCAGCCATCCTGATGGTAGGCAAAAAAACATCTCTGTAGTGAGTAAATGAAAACAGTTTCGTTTTGTGAACGCATTGAAATTTACAAACCATTTCATACTCCACTGATTAGAAATCCTTTTTAAGAGTAGTCTGTAGGTTTGCATTTTCAGATCTGTTGGCAGTAGAAAATTATAGTGTCAGCTGCGTAAATACCTAGTTGGGAACTAATGACACCAGGAAGATCTTTGATGAAGCTCAGAAACAGCGCAGGTCCAAGGATACAGTGGATTTTAGTCATGTGATCGGCTCCGAACAGCATAGCCATTTTCTAGGTGTAAAAAAAAATTTGACTGTGATTATAGATCAATTTGCTATTTCCTATCCAATCAGAATCTAGCTAGAATCTTAACTTTTTACACTGACTTGTGAAATTTGTCTTGGCCTAAGTTTTCCCAAAATGTTTTTAGTCGTTTTATCCATTTTTGCGGATGTGCAATTTTCCTTTTTTCGTTTGAGTTAATTGTTAGATAATATCGGATTTGTATCCTATAGTCTTCAATTCGTTACTTTTTCCAGGAGCTCTGGCCTGGTCTTACTGTAAGTAGTCACAACTGATTCATTAAGTTGTTTTGTGTAATTTTGTGATTCTAAAACGGGGACTGAAATGTTTGTAGCGGCATCGGTAGGCAAAGCACGCATTACAGTGTAAAATTTTGTTTTTGTATCTTTGATGGTTACTTGTCTTAAAATGAAATTGAAATTCAATTATAGTGAACTCTTACCTTGGTTTTAAATATTTTAAAAATATCATTTTGTGTAAGATCGTTTAATCTGTTGTATGAACATTTCCTCTTCATGGCAATACATTTATAGGTTAATGGGGGATGCTTAATTTCCCCAACACTATATTTTTTAGGCACACAAATGAATGACGAAACTTGCTTTTAGAATAACAACAAAGAATGGTTTATTACATAGTAAACGTACAAGATTGGTAGTATGTAAGTGTCCATGGTGAAGCTAGCAGCAGATAGTATGTAAGTGTCCATGGTGAAGCTAGCAGCAGATAGTATATAAGTGTCCATGGTGAAGCTAACAGCAGCGTATTCCGATAAAGCATTCCATGGGGAATCAGTGGCAGCGATGTGAGAGAGGCGTCCGTTACTGTCGCGGGCTCATGGCTCTCTGGCTTTCCTCCGTTCTACAAAAATGACTAGGAAAAATAGTTCTAGAGAGGAATCAATGCGCTCCGCCCGTTGATTGGTCAGTGAGTGACCGAATCTCCCGTCGGGGGCATTGATTCGCGAAAGGAAATAGATCTGTGGCTGCTACATCACCCCCTGCTTAGGCGGAAAGCCCACAGAGAAAAAGATAGCGGCCATAAAACAAAGAAGGGTACAATTTATATATAAACAGTTTTACAGAGCTTTTTGGGCCAATGTACTCGTCGACCGCTGCGTGTGGTGGTGACATAGTTGTCTGTTGGCATCGTATTTTTTTCCACGGGTGTAAAGATATGTTCATGTATGTAAGTAGGGGGAATATGTGGCTCTTGTGTGTTTGTGTTAAGAAAGGCTCTTTTCACCCTGTCAATAGATACAGTTTCTTTTTTGCCACTAATGTCAAGAGTGAGAAGTTTGTCAGTGCGTGAAAGCACGCGGTAAGGTGGAGTGAGAGGGGGCTTTGACAGCGTCCCTTCTTAGAAAAACGTGAGTCCATGAAGAAATATCTTTTGGGACTGATGATTTGATGGTCTGTTCCCTAGGGTGCATTGGTGGGAGATTACCAAAATAAGATCGCAGTCTGTTTATATACAAGGCAGGATCTGTTCCTGTTAAATCTATAGGGTTCAACATCTGACCTGGTAATGATAGAGGTAGTCCATAGACAAGTTCTGCTGGAGAGTATCCTAGGTCCTCTTTGGTAGCTGCACGACAGCCAAGAAGGACAACAGGTACATATTCGCTCCATCGCTGTTGGTCAGGATAGGCACGTAATGCGGCCTTTAATTGGCGATGAAAGCGTTCTATCATCCCGTTAGAAGCAGGGTGATAGCTCGTAGTTCGAATTCGATTGATCCCTAAAATTCTGGAAAGTTCCTGGAATAGGTGGGATTCAAATTGTCTGCCACGGTCAGTGGTAATTGTTGTAGGAACTCCGTAACGCGTTATCCAGCCTGATATAAGGGCTTGCGCTACGGATTCAGCTGAAATGTCCTTTAGGGGAATAGCTTCGGGCCACCGTGTAAAGCGATCTATACAGGTCAGGAGGTAAGTAAATCCCTGACTGACCGGCCATGGTCCAACCAGATCAATATGGACATGGCTGAACCGAGCGTCTGGGGTGCTGAATGTTCCGAGGGGTGCACGGATATGTTTGTGCACCTTTGATTTTTGGCAGGATGCGCAAGAACGTGTCCAGGCAGTGATATCACGCCTCATGTTTGGCCAGAAAAATCTAGCTGCAATCAGCTTCACTGTGGCTTTGGGTCCGGGGTGTGCCAATTGGTGTAGTGTGTCAAAAACAACCCTACGATGTGTCATCGGAACAAAAGGTCGAGGTGCGTCTGTTGAGGTGTCACAGATGATCTGCGTATCTGCAGTAGGCACTGGTAAGTATGCGAACTTGCAAGTTGCAAATTCAGGTGATGATAGATCAAAGGTGTCCAGGCGTGGTTGGTCAAAGGCCATCTGTCGTAAGTCGATATCTGAAGGTGAGAACAGTGAATTAATGGGAAAGCGAGACAAGGCGTCTGCCGCGGCATTCTGTTCACCAGAGATATGTCGGATATCGTTTGTAAATTGCGAAACAAAATCCAAGTGGCGAGTTTCGCGAGGAGAATATCTGTCCGGCTTTGAGCGCAGAGCGAAAGTAAGCGGACGGTGATCGGTGTAGATCACAAATTGTCGGCCCTCTAGTGAATGCTGAAAGTGTTTCACTGCGAGGTACATTGCCAGGAGTTCACGGCCAAACGTGCTGTAACGTTGTTCTGCCGGTTTTAGCTGTCTCGAAAAATAAGCGAGAGGTTGTAGCTGTTGTTGGTGTTGCTGTTGCAAAACTGCACCTACAGCTGTGCCCGATGCATCAACGACCAATGAAAACTGGGAGTCGGGTACAGGATGTGCAAGTAGCGATGTTGTCGCTAATTTCTTCTTCACTTCGTTAAAGGCTTTTAGCTGTATGTCATTCAACGAAATCTGCTCATTTTTCTTTTTCCTGTTACGTAACATGTCAGACAGAGGAGACAGGAGATCCGCACAGTGTGGGATGAAACGTCTGTAATAGTTAAGCAGACCGAGAAAGTGTCTCAGTTGGCGAAGTGAAGTGGGTGGTTGAAGGTCTTGTAGAGCCTTCACTTTTTCAGGTAAGGGAGATATCCCTTCGGGGCTTATAATGTGTCCCAAGAAAGTTAGCGACGAAGCACCGAAAACACATTTACCAGGGTTAATCCTCACCTGGTACTTTTGAAACCGTTCGAACAGTAGGCGGAGGTGAGTAACATGTTCCTCAGGTGAGGCACTTGCTACGAGGATGTCATCTATATAATTATAGACGAAGTCCAAATCACGCACTACTTCGTCCATGAAGCGTTGGAAGGTACTAGCCGCGTTTCGCAAACCAAAAGGCATAGTTAAAAATTCAAACGCTCCAAATGGAGTAGTTACTGCAGTTTTGGGTATGTCGTCTGGGTTCACTGGTATCTGATGGTAAGCCTTAACGAGGTCTAGTTTGGAGAAGGTCTTACAACCATGCAGGGATGAAGCGAAGTCTTGTATATGTGGGATTGGGTAACGATCAGGTACCGTAATGGCATTTAGTCGTCGATAGTCCCCAGTCGGACGCCAATCTCCAGAACGCTTTGGAACCATATGCAAAGGGGAAGCCCATGGACTGGACGAGGGGCGTATAATTCCCAGCTGCAGCATATGGTTAAATTCTGCCTTCGCCGCCTTTAGTTTATCAGCAGGGAGGCGGCGAGGGCGTGAGAACACCGGAGCGCCTGTGGTCTCGATGTGGTGTTTTGTAGAGTGAGTTGATTTGCTCACAACGAAATTTAAGTTAGTTAACTCTGGGTAAGAGCGTAGTAATGTTTGGTATGGGTCGTCAGTGGCGGCAATGAAAAATACCGGGCTGATAGGTGAGATATTTGCCTTAAAACCCATGACGGAAAGTTCCGTATTGCCGTCAATAAGTCGTCGCTTGCGCATATCCACTAAAAGGTTGAAGTGGTGCAGAAAGTCCGAGCCTAGAATGGGGTATGGTAAATCAGCTACAGTAAAAATCCATGTAAAGTCTCTCCGTAATTCCAGGTCCAGAGAACGAGAAATTTGACCGTACGTGGGAATAGGGGAGTGATTTACCGCTTGCAGTGTGATGGGCGACAGTGGCGGCTTCTCAGTGAGGAGTTTCAGTGGCCAGATACTGCAAGCTGCTCCTGTGTCAACCAAACAACGTGCTTGGGACCTGGAGTCAGTGATAAAATAGGCACGCTTGTTACATAAATCTTGTGGAGAGTGTGCCGTGCTCAGCTCTCCAGATTTAAGTTTCCCTGGTTTGAAAAGGAGCAGGGCATTTTGCACCTCCGAGCCTTAGCGCCAAAACAACTGTGATAATAGCATAGTCCTGGCTTGCTTGAATGGCGGCGGTGTTGTGGGGATGGCGAACGACTTTTATGTCGACGTCTAGGCTGTTGTGAATTAAGTACAGTTAATTTATTTACTTCATTGGTAAGCTGCACTAAAGCTTTGAGTATCGCCACTTGTGTGGCACCTTCGCTTGTGTTCCCAGCAGCAGAGAGGGTAGAGACTTCAGCCTTTGGCTGAGGAATGGACGCGGTAATAGGCCCCTTGGTGAATTCCATCACTTTATCTGCAGAGGACGCTATTACGTCTACAGAGCTTTTCTCTACCATGGGTGCCAGAATTGCCTTTACTTGAGGGGGCAATCGTGAGAAGATAAGTTGCTTTATAATGGCACTATCAGCAGGGACATCTTCTGCCAGCTCTCTCATTCTGCGGAGCAATTCGCTTGGTATGTGGTCTCCCAACAGCTCGTCATTAACTAAAGTTTGGAACCGCTTTTCCGCTGATAGCGACGTCCGGAGCAGAACTTCCCGCTTAATACTGTCATAAGTAGCATTAAGGGGGGTGTCAGTTATCAAATCTTTGACAACTGGTGTCAATGACGCAGGAAATGCACTAAATAAAATAGGCAATTGCCGCTGCTCCACGACGTTGTTCGCTATAAAATATGACTCGAGTTGGGCAAACCAAACTCGAACGTCGCCAGCGAAAGCAGGTAAAGTAGTCGCCATCTTCTTTTTAATATATAGCGTGACAACAGACCACCAAAAAAAAATATCAAAGAAACACGTCTGAATGAGAAAGAAACGAAAGGGAAAACATTTCAAAAGACACAAGAAAATAGTGATATTCGTGTTAAACGAGAGAAACGTGCTGCTTTAAGGTTCCTTAGTAAGGGAGATAACTGTCAGTTTCAAGGCCTGCCTTAAAAACAAAAGTTGGAATTAAAGATGGCGTCGCCCAATCACCATTTAGGCGGGAAAGTTAAATGTTAAGGAAGGAGGCGCTCTATTAGCTTTAACTTTCGAAAAAATAAAATGTAAAGGTGTATTACTCACTTTTTTTTTTTTTTTGTTATTGCAATCAAAATATATTTTTTTTTGTACCACGTGGTCAGTTGAACAGAGCAGAGTAGTAAGTTTCTTCTTTTTTTTTTTCTTTTGAACTTTCTTTGAACAAAATGTAATGTTCGTTATGCTTGCTTGAGTTGGTGTTTTTCTTGTGTACGGGCTGAAAAGAAGATACTTCCTCGTCGGAAAGTTTTTGGGGTTTTTGTTGTGAAGGCACGTGTTCAAAAAAATGTTATTTGAGTAAAGGGAGAATCTTTTATCTTCCTATTTGACCAACTGGGAATGGGCGTCGGTATGTCTAGCAAAACGAAAGATGATATCTCTGTTTAGAAAGATTGTTTTCCTGAGGGCAAACATTTTTGCCAATGTCTTCTCAGCCGACGAATGAATTTAACGCACACGTGTGTCACAAACAAAATTCGTGGGTGGTTGTATTTTTTTTTTTTTTTTTTTTTTTTTTAGGTTCTTTGAGTCAGGAAGCTTTTTCTCTCTCTCCTTTTAACTTTGCTTGTACTGTTGTCCGAAAGTGGAGGCCGAGTTTCGTGTTGTTATTTTTTTTAAAATTTGTTTCGCCATCCTAAGGTGCCATTCGTGGGCACCATTTTATAGAGGTTATTGGAAATGCTTAATTTCCCCAACACTATATTTTTTAGGCACACAAATGAATGACGAAACTTGCTTTTAGAATAACAACAAAGAATGGTTTATTACATAGTAAACGTACAAGATTGGTAGTATGTAAATGTCCATGGTGAAGCTAGCAGCAGGTAGTATGTAAGTGTCCATGGTGAAGCTAGCAGCAGCGTATTCCGATAAAGCATTCCATGGGGAATCAGTGGCAGCGATGTGAGAGAGGCATCCGTTACTGTCGCGGGCTCATGGCTCTCACTATTTATTTTGTAAATATTACAAAATTATGGCACAAGGCCTAAAAGGGGAGGGGGAGAGGTTGGTTCTCGCTTAACTATCCTATACCTAGCTAAACACTATCACGACCCATTCACTCGTTACAATTTGCACAGTCACCAAAAGAACCCATCCATCTACTTCCAATCCTTCGTACACCACAATGCCAGAAACTTACAAGGGACACCTAAAAAGAGGCGTCCGTTACTGTCGCGGGCTCATGGCTCTCTGGCTTTCCTCCGTTCTACAAAAAGGACTAGGAAAAATAGTTCTAGAGAGGAATCAAGGCGCTCCGCCCGTTGATTGGTCAGTGAGTGACCGAATCTCCCGTCGGGGGCATTGATTCGCGAAAGGAAATAGATCTGTGGCTGCTACACATTATAAAAAACCAAAAAACTAAGAATTTTGGTTTATTTTCCTGAAACGAGCTACCGATCCTACTTTTAAGTTTATAATTTTGTAAATAAATTTTTTCTTCTTTTGTTAAAATTACACGTGTGTTTCCTCATCATTATCATCCTTCCTTAATCTTCTAGGCGTGGGTAAATCAATTGTTCATTTTAACCTCGAAGACGAAGTCCCAGTCCAAAAAAAATCAATTCAAAAGAAAAAAAAAGGTATAAATATTTTTTTAATGGTACATGTTGCTTTTTACTCTTTCGAATTTTTAGAAATATATATATATATTTTTTTTTTGGCATAAATTACAAGGAAACCTCAAAACTTACAAACGAGAGAAATAAGAAACTAACCGATAAATAACACGTTTAAATTTCAATAAAAATAAAATGTTCGATGAAAAGACCAATTCTTTACGAGAACCTGTAATTTACATGTCACCGGCGGTGCAACTATTATAATGTCTCTTTATTTTTGTCCGATTTTCTCGTGTATTGTTACGACACATCTTTGTGTTTAATTACCTAACCATCTTTACGCAAAGGTTTGCTTTTATTATTATTATTCATTAGTAATGATTTAAGTTGTTAATTCTCCACATTTTGTTTTTATGACTTCAATAAATGTGATTTCTTAAATTAAAATCAAATATAATTTTTAAGCACTGTAACTGCGTGTAAGAGAGAGTGTCACTAGAGTAACAAACAAAAACTGAAATACGCATTTAAAAGTTGGGAAAAGAATGAAAAAGAAAATGTAAAAATTAAGTGTTTAACTTTAAAAGTCGCGCCCTTGAAAAAATTGAGCAATAATTGTACACAAGAACAAAAAAGATATATAGTAATAAAAATAAACAAAAAAATTCTTTAAAAATCCCTAGTAGAATATTACGCAAATTTTAAGTATGTAGATTGATTTTTACTGGCAATATTTAGTTATAATTGAATACTGATCGAATTCGTTTTCATTTTTTTTTTTTTTTTTTTTTTTTTCGTTAGGATAATAATTTTTTTTTTTTTGTAACTGAGAAAGATTTTCATTTGATGCGATTAACAGATACTCTGTTCTATTCACTATCACTTTTTGTTTTTATTCTTGGCCCAAACACAATCTGATTATTACTTCATTATTCATTACTTACATCTCTCTCTAAATGTGCCATGTTTCGTAATCCTAAACGTGTGCAACAAGAAGTGTTTGTTAAATACTCGTAATTTCTAATTACTACTGACTACTCTTCTTTTTTTTTTTGTATAATTTTTCAGAACTTTATTTTTTAAAAATAAATCGATGTTAATTATTTTGTTTACTTTCGATTTTAATAGAAAAGAAAAGGATGATAACTAATATTTCAAACAGTATTTTTAATTTAAAAAAGTGAAATTAATTATGCTTTTTCTGTTTCTCCAATATGGGGATTAATGATTATATGGGTCAGAAAATGCAACTTTTTTTTTCTTCTGAATAAATGTTTTTAGCTATGGAAGCAGTTTAGAGAGTATTCTTGGTGTGTCGAACTGCAAGGTTAATTTGGAATAAATTTTCTCTGTTGGATTCACCTGGCACAAGGCCACTTCCAAAAGGAGCTTCCCACACAAATCCTTACAACCCACCATTATTTTTATAAGCATTGAAAATAACTGATTAAACAAGTAATAAGAAGGTAGAATAAAGTTGACAAAAGTTTTGTCACAAAATATTAATTTGTAACGATACAGTACAGTGTAACAAATACAAATATAACAAGATCAGATTGTTGATGTGAAATTGGTTGTTTGAAATTGTCTCCCATTGTCCGTGCGAAGATTATTGTTACTGCTTTTAGCATAAGTTTTTTGGGGTGTTCACTGTTGTTAAAGAATTCACACAGTGTTAAGAAAATTATATGTATGTAAATGCTGCTGAGAGGAATAGTTCAGGTGTGAAAGTTCATGAATAATGTTCGTGGTGTTAGTTGTACTTGTACAAAAAAAAGATAGAATTTGTATAGCAGTGTGAGTTGGGCGTTAAAGTTTTAGTCTTAGAGTTTCTGACATAGTGTGTACACACTGTGTACCTGTTAGTGTTGAATGTCTGTGCCAACTGTGATATTTGTGTACATGTTAGTTAAAGAAATAAATGGCATCTAATTGCGTCCAAGCAATTAGATGCTTTGGGGATTGCCAACTGCCTTGCTTGGTACTCGAACTAGAACTGCTGTGTCGTAACACGTGTACGGTGTATCCCTGCTTTTTACATATTCTTTTAAGTGACACATTTATTTTTCATTTTATTTATTTGTATTAATCATAAAATATATATATTAGTCATCCACATACAAACCTGTTTCGCTGTATCACAGCTCATCAGTGTGGCTAGACACTTGCTTCTGGCCGGGATTGAAACTTGACCGATTTGGTGTTAGTTACTTAGTTGGAGTCGCAAGAAATTTTCAGCATGCCCGTCAGAGAGACTGATGAAAATATGTGCTTTTCATAAAAAATTGTAGCGATCACTACTGTAAGTGTAAGGTTGAGAAGCTTCTAAGCTCAGGAAGCATTTTGTAATTTTTTCTTTTGTTTTTCACAATAGTTATTTTTCTTTTAACTTAAACCGAACACTTTATTTTGATTATAATTAGAATTAATGATTAAATGACAATGAGGTTGAATAATGTACAAATAAGTTAATTAAAAAAGACATTGTTTTTTTGTTTTGTTTTTTTTATATTCATTTCACCCCAAGCAAGGCAACAAAGCCACTAAAGTGCGGAGGAGGTGGGTTACTGAGTTAAAAAGTAAAGAATATAAGACAAAATATCGAAAATTGGAATTGCCGCATTGTAAACTTTAAACGCAAGAATCATTGATAATTGTGAAAATGAAAGGAACAATTTCTGCTGAACAGATTCTGTACGGAAATATGACAGATTTTTAAAAAAAATTTAATCAGTTCATCCCAAGACAGGTGATGATACCACTAAGATGCAAAAAAACGAGATGAAAAAACTTTAGAAGGAATCATAACCCCAATTCTAGACAGGAAACCTGGTGATAAACCTCTACTGCTGTTCAAAAGATTAGGGAGCGTGTAAACCAGACAATAGGTGAACTTTGACCTTCATGCCTGGAAAAAAAACAGTGTTTCAAAAGGATGTTTTTTTTATTGATATCACTATTATTTTTTAACTTCCTTCACTTCTTAACAATATTTATTCTTTTAAAAAATGATGACTAGAATTGTAATAAAACCTAAACATATGATGAAAGTGAATTTATACATTTTCTTTGTTCTTGAAAACTGACAACAAAAATAATAAACACTATTTATTCCTTACTAGCAGTATAGCCCAGCACTGTTCGGGTGTAATGAAAGCTTTAAAACTAATCCATGGTCCTGGAGCTCAGACTCAGCCTAAAGAATATTTGTGTGAAGTTTGGTGAGAATTGGATAAAAATTGTGGATTTGTATAAAGGACATACAGGCAGATAAACAGACACACACACAAACATCTTGCCTTTTATATTATTGATTTTCTGCACTATTGTAAGAAGTGCCGCCTTGATACTTCTGAATATCTTTTCTTATGTCTTTGTCTATGAGTGTATCAAATTTGATTAAAATCGGACCACTCCTTCTATAACCCGATTTTTTTTTTATTGGTTTTTTGGATTTTTTCGATTGGTTTTGGATATTTATCGGGGGTACCTTGACACAAAACCTAGCTAAGAACACTCGCAGACACATATAGTACAACTGTAAATTTTCAAGAAAATCGGTTCAGCTGTTTCAGAGTCTATAGGTAACGGACACACACACACAAAGTTCCATTTTTAAATAAGTTTAGATATTGTTTATGGGAATAGTTGGCAAAACATCGGCTAATTGCCATTTGATTTGAACTTTATAAATGGTAAATAATAAGGGATGTGTGTTATGGCGTAATGGATATTGGATCAGAATGAGAAATTGAAGAGACAAGTTTGAATTCCTGTTGTATTTGTTGCAAATACCCTTGAGAAAGGCATGAAACCATCCCTTCCCCTCCGGCTCTGTGTTGAATAGCAGGACAGAGTGGATTCTATAGCCTTGGTTGGCAACCAGTCTATTGCAGAAAGATCTGCCTAGTAAGCCATGGATCGAAAGAGAGATGATCATCCAAGCGTGTATCCTGTATGTCATTTACTTGACTGAATTAATAAGAATGTTCTTAAACGTTTATAAATTTATGAATAAAAAAGTGTTTTCCATATTTATTTTTTAAAAAATTGGTAAATGATAAATATTGTAGAATGTTGCAAATGTAAAATTATTCTTATAAAAAAACTAATGGTGTTTAATATTTTTGTTTCAAATTCTGAAGAACAAAAAATGTATAAATCCACATTCATATATTTAAATCTTATTACAATTCTAATCCTTGCTTTTTAAAACATTTTCAAGGAGTGAAGGTTATTGATGCTTTGAATAATATTGATCATTATTATTCTTATTTCAATTTAGTTATCATTCTGTTTATTATTTAACTAGATTTCAAAATTTTTGTTTTTCTCTCTTTTTAGTGGAGGTAAAAAAATGTTCCGTGCTGCAGGCCAGGCTGAGATCCTGCGAGCACACCAAAAAGATGAATTCTATTTGACTCACCTTCGTTCTGTTGTCACTGATGTTTTCCAGGGATATTTTGGTATTTTACATTTGTTTTTTCAATTCATTGTTATATTTACTGTATGTATACATGTATAAACTGCCTTATAAAAAAACTATACTTGGTGTGACACTTAATTTTTTTTTCATGAATTTTAATCCCCTGTAGAAAAAAATTACCTCAATATAGGGCAAGCAGTTACTGAAAATGCATTAATTTTTAACCTATTCAAAAAAAATACCATATGTTTGCATAAAAAACTGATCATAAAAACACACATTATACTCAAGTAAATATGGTATTTCAAACATGGAGTATACTGGTTTTATCAGTCAAAACAAAGATTTAAATAATAAAAAAAACACTATGAAGCTTTTTTTTTTGTTTTTTTTTTTTTACATAAATTCATTTTTTTGTGAATATTTATTAAAGAATATTTGTCATAAACCAGATGAATAATAAATTATGATACACATTTAGCCTATAATATACACTTTCTTTTCAAAAAGTAATATATCTGTATATTACCTTGGAACTAATAAACTTGTATGATATATAGAAGGCTATTGCTAATGATTTGAACTGTGCATCAAGTGTGTCAGGAAGAGTTACATTAACCAATAGTTTTAAAAATATTCTAATACAATAGACATCTTATGAATTTCAAACTGAAATCTTTATTTGCTCTACAGGAGTAGCTTAAATAAAAAGTAAATTATTTACTAAATATAGAACAAGAGCAGTTCCTAAACATGGACAGTGGAATGAGAACAGTCTACTCCTGTAAATTAAATAAAGAGTTCAGTTCAAAATTCCCTGAAGGTTATATGGATTGACAAGAAGGCTAGAGAAGCACAATAGCCAAAACAATGTGATAATAACAACAAAGATGAGGACAATAGTCCAAATGTAAATGATGTTAATAGTTATATTTATTCTACAAGATGAGTTGTTTTCACGTGCACTTGATATATTGTCAATGTATAAATCTATTTCTTCAATTGAAGGTTTCAAATCAAATTTGAATTATGAACCTATGAAAGAAAAACCTTCTGTTTAAGATATTTTTTATACCTTAGATTTGTTTGCTGTAAATTTATAGATCAAATTTTATAAGTAACTTTACTTTTTGAAAAATTTTTAATTCTGATTTTTTTTATATTTCAGAAACCTAGAAAATAATTAATGCAATTTTAATCAGTTCAAGTTCACAGATTAAAACTTAGGACACACGTACACACACAGATATTTCTCAATTATTCAGGCCAGTAGATATAAATAAATATATTGTTTAATTATAAAAAATCTAGTACCTACTCAAATATGAGTATCCATTAAAAATAATGTTTTAACAAATAGATTAAAAATATGGCAGAGTTAATTGATTTCAAAATGGATTTTATAAAATGTTGTAAATATATAGTAATATATAAGACATCCTAATAATGCCTTCACAAAACTTCAAAATCAGCATGACTAATCCTACACTGATCAGTTTTCTTCTTTTTTTTTTTTTTTTTTTTTTATAAAAGTGTGGATGGTGCTACACAAGCCTTCCCCACTCAAAGCAATTCTTGATGTGGCAGTCTAACTGATTTAGACACTCATATGTCGAAATCGACAGGGGAGTCTATAATAATATATATATGTTGTATGTGTTATGTCTTGAAGGCTGTCATGGTGCGTTGAGTGAAGTGGAGGAGGGTCGGGAGGTGTTTGTGTGACCTGTTTGTTATGACGTTTCGGGACTGTAGTCTCATCGTCGGAGTGGCGGAGAGGGCCTCGGAGTGACCGTGCTTTTGGCTGTCCATCTGTGAATGGCTGTCTTTGTCCACTGCTGCTGTATGTGTGTGCATGTATGTACGTATGCATGTGTGTGTGTGCGAGTGTGTATCTATGTGTGTTCTGGTTGTTTTTTTTTTATTTTTTATTTTTTTATGGTCTAATGGTGTGTGTGAGCGTGTGTGTGTGTTTACAACAACCACGCTAACACATTTTCTCTCCCCCCCTCCCCGGCTGTAGTAGCAGAGGTGCCCAAAACAAAGCACGTACCAGGACAGAACACACACACACACATAAGTAGATTCAATTAAGCACACACAACGAGCAAACACCACCAGATAAATCAGACAGATAAGACAACAGCAATGCAACTGATATTCTTTGACCCGGTCAAAGTCACATCAACTCCTAGATACTACGAACTGATTCCATCAGACCAATAAAAAAAACCCTAACTTGAATACACACACATGCATACACACACACACCATTAGACCATAAAAAAGGAACAACTGGAACGCACATAGATGCACACTCGCGCACACATGTACAGCGGCGGTGGATAGGGCCAGCCATTCATGGATGGACGGCTGGGAGCGTGGTCGTTCTGGGGTTTTCTCTGCCATTCTGATGATGAGATTGTGGTCTCGAAGTGTCATGGTGGACAGGTCATGCAAGCACCTCCCGACCTTCCTTTGTTCCATTCAGCGCATTGTGGCGGCCTTCAAGACATAACACATACAACTATTTTGTGCAATGCTTCAAGCAAATTACAAAACTTTACTATATATATATATACTGTCAAAAAAATACATTTTTTAACTTAAAACTTTTTAGCAGTTTTTCCTAGATATATATATATATATATATATATATAGTTTTAGTGCAAAAAAAATAAAACTGTCAACACTCTATCTCCACCATTATATTGAACAATTTGTGATAAAACAATTTGCTTGCCAAAGTGCCTTTTATCAGTAAAACTACTGAAAAAAGCAACAATCTTGGCTCCCAAATCTATCACAACTTACACACACACACACACACTGGAACCACCCAGTTTTTTCAATATATTAGGGTTCAGCACCATGTTATGCCCTTACTTATGTTTCTGTTGTCAATAATTTTTAAGATTAACAATCCACATATAGGACCAGGGAAAGAACCCTTTGTGAAGGGTTCGGGAATGTTAGTGGTATTCAGTGTTTTGTCTTGCAACTCATGACATTTCAATGTGTGATCTCTGAAATGTTATGACTTTCATCTACACACCCCTCCACTTAAATGACAACAGAGGGATGTCAACAGAATTTTGCTTGTTTATCCTTGTATCTCAACATGGGTTTTTCACTTTCTGAGAACTGTCATACAGTAGGTTGTGCATGAGTTGTGTGTGTGTGTATATATATATATATATATATATATATATATATATATGAGTTTGTGACATTTACACTCACACAAATACACTTCGGAAAGGTATGAATTAATGTCTCGTCTTATAGTTATAGGTTAAATAGCAGTTCAAACTAGGCTTTCTAGTCTTGTTTGGCAACCAGACTAGGAGAAGGACACCTCTGAATTTAGGAGTGCTGTTTACAGACTGCACTAGTTATCCGTAGTAGCAGTTCTTAAAAGTGTGGCTGGTTCTACATAGGCTTTCACCACTACAATTAAATCGTATATGTGAGTGGCCTAGTGGCTCAGTTATGAAGTTTCAGGCCTGCATATGTCACAGTCAACAAGAAAGTAAAGATCACACGCATGCACGCACACACACACACTCACACATGTGCTGAAAAGTTCTTAGTTCAAACATGAAGCCCTTACCTCTCCAACCTTAATCTACCCTATCAAAAAATATCTGACATTTGTTCAGATTTTGAAATGTGGAAATGTTTTTTAGAATATTTCTTACACACCTTCAATATGTATATGATTTGGAATCAAATATGGATTAAATCTAATGATAAAATATAGAATAAATAGCAAACATTTATAAATTTAATGTTTCACTTTTATTTAAGCTTCATCAGAAATGTTACTGAAATGAATTATGGAAGAGAATGTTCCAGTATTTTGTGTGGTGTTTGTTTTACTAAATTTTTGTCTGGTTGGTCTGTTATGTCTGACTTCTGGACATCTGTGTGTCTGGCAGTGTCCATATGTCGAATTGTTGATGTTAATGGGAGGAAATGAGAAAAGTGTGTATGTATGTGTGCATATCAGATTTCTAGTTGGTCTTGCAGGAGTTAGATGTACTTTATTAATGTATGAGTAAATTGTTGAGAAAAAAAATCTTGTGCATCGAGAAATTTGAGGATATAGAGATGTGTATTTTGGTTTGATTCTATTGTTGTTGTTATTATTTTTATTATAACGTTTGTTCAGGAAAAATAATGGGTATGTGAATATATTGATTTTCTTCTATTATTGATGTTTCTATTATTATATATATATCAGTTTTGAGTATGTTGGGAGATATTTGGTGTGTCAGAGAAAAGGATGTATGAAAGACAGGTTACATCATCTGTAGGCATCAGGATCTTACATTCTTTAAGTATAGGTTTTATGAATGTTAGTGATATGAAAAAATGCTCTTGGAATGTGTTTATTGATAGATGTATGCAAATTAATATTCCATCTAGATATTTTCTTTGTAATAAGATCTTTCTATTAGTTATTAATGTGGCATTTTTTTAATCAAATTTAAAGCCTGTTTTATATTTTTCTGTTTATAAACATTTTGTTAATTTATCATTTTATATATATATATATATATATATATATATATATATATATATATATATAAGGGACAATTGGAAAACGTTTATAACAGAGAAAATATGTATATATAACAGATGCACACAATGATGACCTCTGAAGAGTAGACGAACAGGTCCATTTATGAAACTCGAGTTTGTCACTCAGGTAATTGAAGTTACCAACTTTTACTCATTAATTCTGTATATATGTATATATAAAACACAAACACACACACACACACACACACACATATATATATTGTATTCTTTAAAGAGGTTACAAACTCTGTGTGTGTGTGATATAGATAGATATATATATATATATATATATATATATATCACACTCCACCCACGTCTATTGAATAGGTGAAGAGGCTCATCCCTTGTTTCCTGTTTAGGATGCAGTTTCCGGTTTTCTCTTTTCCAATCTTTTCACTCTTTTCTCTCCCCCCCCCCCAATTGGAGTAGATAGACTGAACTATCGCCCGGTTCACACTCCACCCACGTCTATTGAACAGGTGAAGAGACTCATCTCTTGTTTCCTGTTTAGGATGCGGTTTCCAGTTTTCTCTTTTCCAATCTTTTTACTCTTACGTAGCCCTCTGCACATCAGTGGCGTTATCGTCTTGCTTGGGGTGATATCATTTTAAAAAAATATATGCACATATACACAGGCCAAACCTTACAACAGTGGTGATATCTGCAGATTGTACCAAGAAAAAAAGTTAGCCATTACATTGTTTCCAAAACAAAAAAATTACTGAATGAAAGATCAGAAGTAATGTCCAGGTGTAATCACACCTATATATCACAAACCTGGATGAAAGTGTTTGAGGATCCTTAAGTAACTCCTCCCTAATTTTGAACATTTTTGGTTGTTTAAATATTACAGTTATGAGTTCATAAAAATTACTGTTGTACATTTTAAAAAACTTGCAAAATCAGTTATAAATCACCTGAAGATACCGAAAGGTTGAAACCTAGGTTGCAGAAATAACTCATTTCCAAATTCAAAAACTCTAAAATATAAATGTATTGAGCACTTTTTAATACAATTGGGTACTGGTCTAATTCAGTCATGACCAAAAACTAATTTTTTTTTTTTCTTTTATCCCTTCAGGCAAAGCAGTAAAACCACTGAGACACAAGTGGTTACAGAGTTCAGAAAAATTAGAAATAGGAACATTAATAATGAGCGGAAAGAGAAAAAAATAATCAAGAGAACAGTAGATGGCGATTAACACTGCATTTAAATTTTTGCAAATTAAAGTTGGCTGAAAAGCATGGAGCCAGAAAAGGGCTCCTCCAGTGAGAAGTGCGAGAAAAGAAACTGTTAGTATAGAACTTCGTTACATCTAGCCAGTTCAACTGTAAATTGATGAGATCTTGATGCCACTCTAGTACTGTGCTTACATTCATAAAGCCTAGGTACCACAGTGAAGAGCTCATTTGAACAATTACCATAAGAGTATTAATTAAAAAAAAAAAATCAGAGAGGCAATCTTACAGCGGTGGGTAAGCCGAGTTGCCAGACTAGGACTAGTATTATTGCTGATTCTGCTTTGGATCTTATCAAGTAGCTCAAGGTAAATAGCAGGGACACTTGACTACTTGTGGCAGCAATATTCTAGGAATGGACGAATGATAACTTACAGATTGATTCCGGAGAGAAAAATTGTCTTGTACAACACAGTGAACCAACTTTTTTAACAGCAGACCTAACAATAGACTCAGTATAGTCTTTCCACTTCATATCTGAAGATTAGCCTGAGAAGGTGCAATGAGTCACTTTCCCTGGAGGTTAGCATCAACCATGCTGATGAGAATGCAAAGAGGTATCTCTCACATAATTAATGGAAAGAAGTTTAATTTTAGAGACATTAAAATTGACAAGCTGTTTTTTGCTCCAGTTAACGATGGTCTTTAGGTAGTTTTAGACATAATCTGCAGTTTTGACCTTGAGGCAGGAATAAATGATTTTGCTATCAGATGCCAAGTTGAGAGCTTATGCCATCAGGAAGGTCTTTTATGAAAATCAAAAATCATGTAAGACCAAGGATGCAACCCTGGGTGACACCCTTTGTTAGTAAGTAAGGATCTAGAGGAGTGGCCATTCAGGATAACTGTCATTTCACGATTTGATAGAAAAGACTGGATCAGTTCAGAAATATGTTCGGAGACTCTGTAATTATTCAGCTTGTGGAGAATGTATTCCAGACCCTGTCAAAGGCCTTTGAAATGTGCAATGCTACAGCCCAGGCCTTGCCACTTTTATCTAGAGCCTAGTAGACACTTTCAACAATTAGAGTCAGTACATGATCAGTTGACCTGGAAAAGAGAAAGCTGTATTGCTTGTCTGAGAATTGGCCCTGTGATGAGAGATGAACCAATTCAGCATTGATTAGTGCCTCTACAAGATTCACTAAAACAGGTAAAAGGTTAATAGGCCGATAGTTGGAAGGGTCGGATGGCTCACCAGAGTTCTTCAAAACTGGAGCAATAGATGAGAACTTCAGGAAAGTAGAAGGCAGCAAGTCACATATATATGTATCTGTTTTATACTTGTGTGTATGTGTGTGTGTCTGTTTTATACATGTGTGCATGTGACTGTTTTATATGTGCATGCATGTCTCTGTTATATACATTGTGTGTTATATATCTATCTATCTATATATATATATATATATATATGTATCTACTGGCCTAAATATTTTGAGAAATCTTGTTAGAAAAACAGGATTTCGAACATAAGCATCCATTAAAATAATAGTTAAACAAATAAAAAATTTATATGTATATAAAACACACACGCAGACTAATATCAAATTTTTTTTTTTTTCCAAAATTTTGTAAGGTATTTCATATTTTTGATTGTCTCTGTAAAAAAAAAAGTTCACTTTAACAAACCTTGTAAACTCTTGAAAAATCAACAGAAAAAAAACGTCCTCCTTTATCATCCGAAACTTCAAAAGAGAAACCTTCTACAGACAGGTTTGAACCTACTTCCACAGAAACAGCATATACTCAATGTACCAAAGAGGACCTGTTACTGATGCATATAATACAGTAATACTAATTCTATAATTACAGACACAGAACTTTCATCTTTTATTCATTTAGATTTAAGAACATATTAACATTTGCAGAAACAAAATTCAAGAACTATGCCTTTTTCTGATAATTAACAGTATAAAGTCTTATACATTGAATTAATTTAAATTTAATGTACAATTTCTACCTTTTTCAATATAAAGTGGGAGGGATATTTGTGGAACCTCATTTCAGATTTTTAGGAAAATGCTAATAGGTTTAAAGACTTTCACTTAAAAGCTTTTTTTTTTTGTAGAAAACCAGCTGACACTGAAACTAACTCAGTTTTTGGGCAAAGACTAGCTTCAATAATTTGAATTTTTCTATTCATATATATATATATATATATATATATATATATACATCCAGATGAATAAGGAACAAAAAATAATTGCAATGGTCAAAACATTAATTAAAAACACTTCAATTTAAAAATAGACCAATGAACATTTATTAGAAATTATACTTTGGAACATGTACAAACTGCAAGCTGCTACAGAGTTGTACGTTTTGTTTTGGCATTGAGGGCACAATGTCTCATCAGGTAGTTAATTTTTTTTTTTGTTTTTAAAGAAAATTAAACAAACACCATTTCCTTTTATTTTTGGAAATCTTTTGTAAGAGGATATTAAGGAAGAGGGGTGTAGGGGATGGGAGGGCAGGGGGAGAGGTCAAGAGGTGGAAAAGAAAGAGAAAGATACAGAGGAAACAAAAAAGCAAAGAGGAAAAAGTGAGCAGAGATGGAAGAAAGTTGGTGGGGACAACAGACTTTACATCCTTTCTAAATTTAAAATTTCTCTCTCTTCGCCATTTCCATTGGCTCTTTCCTCTCAGTTCTTTCTCTCTTGTTTTTTTTTGTTTCTTCTGTCTTTCTGTTTCCTCTTTCTTTTCCATTTCTTGATTTCCCTTTTTGTTTTTATATCTTTTCTGCCCTCTTTCTTTTTTCCCCTCTTTTTTAATATCCTCTTACCTCATCCAAAGGGATTTCCAAAAATAAAAGGAAATGGGTTTTTTTGTTATAATTTTCTTTTAAAAAAAAAGTTTATTACCATCATTATTAAGTACCTGATGGGACATTGTTCTTTCAGTGTCGGAGCAGGGTGTGCAGTTTTGTGGTGGCTTGTTGTTTGTACATGTTCTAAGGATAACTTATATATATATATATATAATTTTTTTTATACATACATTTTTTAATTATTTGGAAATGAGTTATTTCACAACCTGGTTTTTTACCTTTCAGTGTCTTCAGGCAATTTACAATAACTTATTGCAATCATTATTATTGTTGTTACAATAGTTATTGTAAATTTGGAGTAGATAGATCTATCTATCGCCCGGTTCACACTCCACCCATGTCTATTGAACAGGTTAAGAGGTTCATCCCTTGTTTCCTGTTTAAGATGTGGTTTCCGGCTTTCTCTTTTCCAATCTTTTCACTATTATGTAGCCCCCTGCACATCAGTGGCGTTACTGCCTTGCTCGGGGTGATATGATTAAAAAAAAAAAAAAATAATAATCATATCACCCCAAACAAGGCATTTTACTGCTACTGTTGTACAGGGGGGTTACATAGGAGGAAAGTTATGAGAAAGAGTGACAGGTTATAGGGGGTGTCAGGAAGTAGGTAAGAGAAGGATTAGAATACTGATGAGAGTGGAGTGGACGGAGAAAGGAGAAAATGAGATCGGAGATGACTATTGACTTTACATTTAAATTCTTGGAGATTATAGCTGTTGGGGAAGTAATAGACGGAAGAGAATTCCACAGGTGGGAAGCTACTGGAGTAGAATTTGTGTTTACATTTTATTGGTTTCACAGTAAAAGGGTGGGACCTAGTTGCTAATCTTGTGGCTCAAGTAAATTCATATATAGGGGGTACCATTGAGCTAAGTTCATCAGAGCAGAAGCCATGAAAGTATTTGTAGAAGAGACACAGGGAAACCACATTACGCCGGTGAGAAATTGACTGTATCTGAGCTGCCAAGTCATATTTTCACCATATGATGCACATATTTATTTTCAGGTTATCTAGGGATCTACTTTGGTAAATAGATGCATGGAAACTAATCATCTGTATTTCTAAAATGTGACCTTCATGGTTGATATATAGTCTGATTTCTTTTGTCAAAATAACATTTTTGGAAAGATAAAGATGTCCAATTATTTTTCAGAAAATCTGGTAATTACTGATTAATACAAACAATTCTGCTTAACTTATAATAATAATGGTTTTTTTTTTTGGTTTTTTTTTTGTTCAGGCATAAAACCAACAGTTCAATGGCGAAAAGAACTCACTCTTTTTGCAGACCTTGGATACTTTCTTCTGACTACTGTTGCAGGTAAAGTATTTTTAGGTAGAACTTGAAAAAAAAATGGTATCTTATCGATTTCAGTGAAACTGAACTTTTACTCAAAAGCAAACACATACATTCCTATATATCAAAACAATGTTAAACTTCATCAATAAATGAAGTCCTTCTAAAGGACGAAATATGTTACAGAATATTTTTCTATTTTGTCTTCAGTTGCCATATGTGTAATATAGTCTACAATTTTAAAGGACTATTAATGCTGTTAAATGTTTTAGGTCAGATATCATCATAATAATAGGATGCTTATCCACTTAACTCCTGCCTTTTCCACGTAACCCTGTGTATCTTGTTCTTTTCTTTTCTCTCTACCTTCGTAACTCTTTTCACTCCTGGGTTCGTATCCTACTCTTGCCCATCCTCTTTCTTCCTCTGTAGCTGGTTTGTCTCTGTCTTCATTCTTTTCCTGTCTAAAACTTTAACTATCTGATGTAGCCCCCTGCACATCAGTGGCAGTACCGCCTTGCTTGGGGTGAAATGATTAAAAAAAAATGCACATTGTGTTGAAGTGGATATTAGTGTGGAATGATAAATCGGAGAGTCGAGTTTGAATTCCAGTTGTGTTTGTTGCATTCACTTACACACAAATACTTTTGGGAGAAGTATTAATCTGTCACTTCCCTTCAGATATGGGTTAAATAACAGGACAGTTTGGGTTCTGTGGCCTTGGTTGGCAACCAGTCTACTGCAGAAAATAATAACAACCTACTGCGAGAAAATCTTCTGCCCAGTTAGTCATGTCTCTTTCAAGACATGATCGCCCAAGTGTGTATTGGTTACAATTGTAACCAATATGCAACAAAGGGTTAACTGACTGATCATCATAAAAAGGTCATCGTTTCAAAATTATTTCAATTTTTAATTTTAATTTATTTATTTATTTTTGAAAGGTTTTCAAACTCTTGGAGAAGAATATGTGAATATCATTCAAGTCAGTCCTACATTAAGGCAACAGCAGCCAGCATTGGTAAGTAACTGTTGATGCTCAAAAGAAAATTAAGTGCAGTTCATGAGATTAAGTAGGACAAATAACAGTTAACCTTAAACTTGAAGAGGTCAAGCTTGTAGTGATTAGGAAAACCTGTTCCACAAAGATGTCGACCTTGGGAAGAAGTTTTCAAAGTAGAACTACTTAGATCAGGGGTCAGCAACTCATTCGACTTCACAGGCCGGATCGTGTTATAATGACAGGTTGTGGGCCAGACAAAGGCCATTAATGAAAAATTAAGGAAAATTACATATGCAGACCCCTGTCGACCTAAATATTTAAAACCATTAACACAAATGAACCACACACACACATCAAACAAAAACGAAACACATATACCCATACATACGAGTAGAAATAGTTGCAAACATATACACTTATGTATGATAAGATAAGAACATGGCCCATTGAAAGATTCAAGCAACTTACGTAGGTTAGCTGGCAGGGGTAAGCGATGGGAGGTCACTGTTGGAGGAATGAAATAGAAAGCCGACTGAGACAACATTGTCTCTTTGAAGGTGTCCCCGCCTAATATCTGTCGCCAGTCAGTCAAATCAGCTCTCAGTTTTTGTTTTATGTTTATTTTTTATTTTTTATGCAGAAATGGAGGTGATTAGGGTTTTGATCATGTTTTTGCAGTCATAGTATTCAAATTTGGTTGGGTGGATCAGAGGAAGATAACAGCAGGCCTTTTGTTGAATTCGAAAGACTTGTCTCTTATGTTAAAAATAGTCATTGGTAACCAGGCTTGCGGGCTGGTCAAAATGCCTTTGTGGGCCAGATCCGGCCCACGGGCCTTAGGTTGTCAACCCTTGACTTAGATAAAAGGAGAGAGTGCTGAAATGTTCCAGATGGTCCAAGAAGCACTTCCAAAATAGAATTTTGATGTTTGGCTATTTTGCCAACTTTTGGAGAATTGGTCATTCCTAGAATTTTTCTGTTTTTCTTTGTAAATAGATGATTAATGTCTTTTGTGTGTTGTAGTGCAGTATGGGATGTGCGCTGTGGTGCATTTGATATCAGTGGGATGTGTGTTGTGGTGCAATGGATATCAACTCGAAATGACAAATTGGGAAAATGAGTTTGAATTCCAGTTGAATTCCTTGCATTCACTTGCGCACAAATACCCATGGGAAAGGTATTAATCTGTCTCTTCCCTTCAGTTATGGGTAAAATAACAGGACAGACTGGGTTCTATAGCCTTGGTCGGCAGCCAGTCTACCGCAGAAACCAATGGCAACCTACTGCAGGATAATCTTCTGCCCAGTCAGTCATATCTCTTTGGAGACATGATCGCCCAAGCATGTATCACATATGGCACTTAACTGAATGATCATAGTGAGGCCGAAGTTAGCAAGAGGGCAGTATTGGGAAGCTTGGTAACCGTGAGGAAAAAAGGTAAAAAATAAATCAAGTAGAGAAGCTTGTTGCTTGGTTTTACTAGGGATGTGAGTCGGGAATTCCATGATTTGAGTAAGGGATTGGGCAATGGAAAAATTTAATCTTAAATATCGTCAACATTAGTATCTTTAGAATGTTTTAGCCAACATTTTATTTTGTTTTTGTGTCAGAAACCTGCTCCCAAAATTTGTAAAAGTATTTTTGAGACATCCTGTATGCATATATCCAAGGAGTTGCTGAAAAGTTCTCAGCCCAACCAAGGCAAAATTCAATGTAGATGTTATTACACATATTCAGCACATCGTTCCTCAGGTTCTTTAGCCCTTCCAAATAAAAAAAAATGGAAAAATCCTGTTACTTGGTCGTTGAAATATTGATCTTGAGAAATAGGTTGGGCTGAGAAATTTTCAACACCTCTTTACATATTTTCTTCTTTCAGTTCAAGTAAGACCTGTGGCTGCACATGTATTTTGCTTCTCAGTCATGAATGTCGTTTTCTGCAACAGTTTCATCTTTATTATGACAATACCAACAATAATGTATTTCATTCATAAATTAGATGTGGAGGAAGTTGAGGAAATTTTTAAGTATTTCACTTCGTTTCTCATATTATGTTTTTATGCTTTATTACTGGCAAAACTTTAGCTGAATAATTTTTCTGATGTGTTTTTGTGCACTAAGAATTGCATGCAGTATAAATTTTATACATTAGCACATTCAAAATATACAGTATAAATATTATGATGTGTCTTTGCACACTAGGAATTGCATGCAGTATAAATTTTATACATTAGCACATTCAAAATATACAGTATAAATATTATGATGTGTATTTGCACACTAAGAATTGCATGCAGTATAAATTTTATACATTAGCACATTCAAAATATACAGTATAAATATTATGATGTGTCTTTGCACACTAGGAATTGCATGCAGTATAAATTTTATACATTAGCACATTTAAAATATACAGTATAAATATTATGATGTGTCTTTGCACACTAGGAATTGCATGCAGTATAAATTTTATACATTAGCACATTCAAAATATACAGTATAAATATTATGATGTGTCTTTGCACACTAGGAATTGCATGCAGTATAAATTTTATACATTAGCACATTCAAAATATACAGTATAAATATTATGATGTGTCTTTGCACACTAGGAATTGCATGCAGTATAAATTTTATACATTAGCACATTCAAAATATACAGTATAAATATTATGATGTGTCTTTGCACACTAGGAATTGCATGCAGTATAAATTTTATACATTAGCACATTCAAAATATACAGTATAAATATTATGATGTGTCTTTGCACACTAGGAATTGCATGCAGTATAAATTTTATACATTAGCACATTCAAAATATACAGTATAAATATTATGATGTGTCTTTGCACACTAGGAATTGCATGCAGTATAAATTTTATACATTAGCACATTCAAAATATACAGTATAAATATTATGATGTGTCTTTGCACACTAGGAATTGCATGCAGTATAAATTTTATACATTAGCACATTCAAAATATACAGTATAAATATTATGATGTGTCTTTGCACACTAGGAATTGCATGCAGTATAAATTTTATACATTAGCACATTCAAAATATACAGTATAAATATTATGATGTGTCTTTGCACACTAGGAATTGCATGCAGTATAAATTTTATACATTAGCACATTCAAAATATACAGTATAAATATTATGATGTGTCTTTGCACACTAGGAATTACATGCAGTATAAATTTTATACATTAGCGCATTCAAAATATACAGTATAAATATTATGTCTTTGCATGTGAGGAATAGTGGTGATTTTCTAAGCATAGCTTAGATGTAGCAGCAGTCTGAAAGTATGAGACATCCAATGAAGGTTGAATTCACTACTCAACTGTAATGATTCTAGCGTGACAAGCTTGCTAACCATTACACCAATTTAAGTTACCCTAATAGTGTAATGATATGAACCCTAAGAAAATGACACTAAATGATTTGAAAATAAGATATTCAAATGAAGATTTCCATTCCCATTGGCTAGAAAAGTGTATTCACTCACATCTGTGAGGTTTAGCTAATTCAGATGTGTTTAATAAAACAGCTGACATATTTAAGAGATAAATTCTTTTAAAGCAGATGGCATGCCTAGCATCACAACACAGGACACAATAATAGCACATATGTATGGAAATTAAAAAAACCTTCAAAGGTGTGTGGGTTTTAAAAAATGTGTGAGCTTGGAAAAACTGATAGATGATTACCAAATCAACTATCAGCTGGAATGAAGAAGTAGAAACCCAACATTCACGAAGCTACAGTCCAGAAGTGATAAGACCCAAGCAACTGTGTGTCAAGTAAGTAGGGGAGTTATGATGTGGTACTGTCATAGACAGTACCACATCATACCACATGTACCACATGTGGTACTGTCATAGACAGTACCACATCATAACTTTATTTTATGGCTCCAAACAGTATTGTTATAATAGTTATTGTGACCAATGAGATTGCTTTGGCAGCAGATTTATAATAGAAAGCCATTTAAATTTTGAGATGAGTCTTTATGTTAAGAATTAAATGCAATATAAATTTCATGATATATCATATCTATTCTTATTTTAATTGCACACACACACACACACACACTCACACACACACATGCACACACACACACACACACACACAAGCATGCAAGGGATAAATTCTCATCTAAATTACGCAAAAATGAAAATAACACTGACATCTCATTTTAACGGATACATTTACCAAAATTAAGCAAAAATATCTTGAAATACTAAAGAGTAAATTTATTTAATAAAATTGCCATTGGCTTCAAGCACGGCCTCCAGATGACTTTGGAATCTCCTGCAACTCTTTAGGACAGTCTCTTTAAGTTGGTGAATGCTGCCATAATCCTTGCTGTAAGTTCATCTTTGGTGTTACAAAGTGTTTTTGTTGATCTCTTGCTCAACCCTGTCCCACACATAATAATCAAGGGGGTTACTGTGTGGGGAGTTAGGTGTCCAGATGTAAGGGGTGATGTGGTTGCAGGAATTCTCTGACAGCTATAACTTGACTAGCAGGATAGCCCAGCGTTGTTCGGGTGTAATGAAAGCTTTTATATATATATTATCGATTTTCTGCACTATTGTAAGCACTGCAACCTTGAAACTTCTGAATATCGTTTCTTATGTCTTTGTCTATGAGTGCATCAAATTTGATTAAAATCGGACCACTCCTTCTATAACCCAATTTTTTTGATTATCGATTTTCCATATTTAGCTGAAGTACCTCGACACAAAACCTAGCTAAGAACACTCGCAGACGCTTATAGTACAACTGTGTAAATTTTTAAGAAAATCTGTTCAGCCGTTTCAGAGTCTATAGGTAATGGACACACACACACACAGACACACAAACATACAGACAAAGTTCCATTTATAAATAAGTTTAGATTCTTCTGCTTTTGTGGCATTGTGCAGAGTCCTGTTGCCAGACATGGAAGTCTTCCAGCAGTCACCCTCTTGACCCAGGGCTGCACTACCTTCTCAAGGTACTTGGTGTGACCCCGTGAGAAGATGAATGAAGGCATGACGTTGCCATCTTAAAGTTGTTAAATGTGGCAGATGGATTATAACCACTGAGTGCATACACATAACAGCTGAAACTCATGCATGTTTGTTACTTGGTCACCTTAAATACAGTGAATATAGTTAGAAACTTTCTAATTTTCACTGTTTTCATCTTACATTTTTTTTTTTATTTCTACATTCATTATCAGGACGTACCTGTATCTGGTCATATGCTGGCGACAGATCAATCCTTGAAAATATATTTTTTCCATGCAATTTCATAGCTAGTGTTACAAATTTTTCTATAGTTATCAATCAAAACACCACGATGTTGACTCGCAATTTCATTCAACTCTTTCTGAATCCTCTGCATTGTTTGGATTGACACCCAAACGCTCTGAAATTTTTATATTGGAGCTTCTGGCAAAAATACCAAGCTGTACAGTATTCCATTTCCAAACCTCTGGCAGAGTGAATTGTGTTATGGTGCTCTTTTTTCTCTCAGACAGTGCCCAACTGACCCTTCTATATTGTGCAGTCAGCAAAATAAAAAAAGCAATGCACATACACAAAATTAAAAATATAAATTGTCCACAATTTACCCATTGCATCCTTTGTGTGCTTATGTGTGTATGTATATATATATATATATATATATATATATATATAACATTGAAATATTAAAAATCTCAATGGACTTGTTCAAGTTTCAACATCTCAGAAACATCTTTTACTCCTCAAGAGTAGCAATAAACTTTAAATTTGGCAATATACAGATCAAAAACATTAAATATTTTTTTTAATAATCTTTGATGATACTTAGGCACAAATGATTTAAAAGATTTGTTTATTTGATATTGTAACAATTTTTCCCTCGTTTTTTTCCAGAAAAGACTTTTGATGATAATTCTACATGTGTCAAGTCCTTATGCTCTCCAAAGAATCCTGGGTATATGCCACCATCAGCTAACTACCCCAGGTTCCAACCTTGATTTCTTGTCTCCACAGTCAAAGCAGTTTATTCTCAAAATCATTCCTGTCATCAAGCAATGTCTTATGTTTGCCCACAGACTTCATCTTGCTGCTTTCTACCTGAAAGGAATTTTCTATCATATTGCAAAAAGAGTTACTAATACACATTATGTAAGGAAAAATCTTTTTTTTTCTTTAACTATCAAAACATACCACTTTTATTTTTAATCGTATTTAATACTTAGAAGAATAATTTAGATTCCTTCAATTGAAATATTTCCGAAAATGTCAAATCTCATACAAATCCACATTAAAAGAAAATACATTTATCATGGTCATCAATCTAATCTTGGAAACCCTTATGACTATAATGAATTTAGTTTGCACTGTGTATAACCTTGAGCAATGTGTATAACCTTGAGCCATGCTTAGTTATGGCTATAAAATACTATAAGGGTGTAACAAAATTATAAAATACTATAAGCGTGCAACAAAATTTTGCTCTAATTTGATTTTGTATGCCCAATATTTCTTCTATCATTACAGGCCCTGTTTGCACAACATCTTCACTATTATAGATTCTGTTTGCATAAAACTCCTCTTTACAGAAACACTATTAATGATACAAAAGACCATCTTTTTCCAGAAAAAGTGATTATATATATATATATATATATATATATATGATAGCATTGCAAGTAATTCTTCTACTATAAGTTGTTTTTCTGCTCTATATTAATGATCTGACTTGTGGAAAAATGAAATTAAATAATAATAATTAATAATAAAAAAAAAAATTTTCCCATGATGCTAAGAGTAAAGAATCAGAAATATGATTACCCCATTTGGTTTTGCCTAAAATCATTTACTGGCATTGTTGAAGTCTATAAAATAGCAAATATTTCCTGCCTCACTCTCTTCCTCATCTTTGCTTCAAGATGCGAACCACATGGTAACTACATTCACACGAGAATGTTAGTTTCCTCAGTCAACTGATGACTGAACTCTTTCTACTTTTCGATGTATGATACTTGCATTTTTCTTCTAAAAGTACATTGAACTTTGGTTGTTTTAACTCAGTACAAGGCCGACTCAAGTGTGACCATAGTAACAACACTTTCACTGACTTACCTTAACTTCTGGACCAAGAAAAAGAAAATGGACATTTCATGACCAGATTTAAATGTTCCAGTAATAAAGTAAGTAGAAACTTTCCTTTGGGTGTTCCAACTCTGCACAAGGCTGACTTGAGCTCAACCATAAAGACTTCTGGACCAGAAAGAGAATGGACATATCTAAGAGACATTGAGAACTTTGTTTCCCTACAGTCACAATAAAAAGAATAAACATCTATAGTAGAATTTCAAATTTTTGTATGCTTTTATCTTTTACATACTGAACATGCACGTTTACCTAAAATACACACAACTTTTTCAACCATTTAAGTTCCATAATCTAAGAAAATTTTCAGATCACTAGTAAATATATATTCAGATGATGCCACAATTTATGACAGCACCCCCAAAAATCTAGATAACCAGAGCCTGGCAACTGATCTCTCCTCTGATTTCAATACCTCCAAAATTAAACTAGTAACATTTCATCATCACAGAGCAAACACTAAGTTTTCTCCAATCATAATGAGTGGTTGTAATGAGGCTCTTTGCCTGAAATTTCTAGAGGGAATCAAACTCACACCAAAGCTCAAGTAGAACTTGTATATACAAATCATTGCTAAAGATGTTTGAAAAATGGCCGGTTCCCTGTACTGCTCTAGAAAGTACTTGTCTCCTGCCCTTCTCCATCTTTACAAGAGCCAGATCAGATAAAAAATAGAGTATTGCTACCACATTTGGGCTGGAACTGTACAATGCTCACTTTCCAACCTCAATAGAGTTCAAAAGCATTAATAGTGCCTTGTGGGTAATGAATTGTTCAAGACGTTCTTTACTTAAGGTTAAGGCATAGTACAACTCATGCCCAGAAATGGCATGTTTAATTGAACAAAACATTTGGAATCCCTTTTTGGCATGTTTAATTGAACAAAACTCATCATCCGAATTCTGATGAACAGAGTGTGCAGCAGAATCAGACCAGAAATAGGACAAGAAAAGTGGTTTTGTCAAGGACACTGGAACAAGTAATATGATATTTATGCTGAGAGTGTTATCAGAAAGAGCAATATAAATGCAAACGGATATATACCTGTGTTTTATCAACTATGCAAAGGCATTCAACAAAGTATGTCTCAAAGACCTGATAGAGACTCTTAACGACCTTGAGATATTTGGGAAAGACCTTAGGGTAATCGAAAACCTTTACTGGCAGCAAACTACTTGTAGACAGGCAGGAAATGAGTTCAGCAGTTAAACAAAGATAGCAAGGGGTGTAAGACAAGGATGTGTCTTCTCACCAGATCAATTCAACCTATACAGCGAGACCATTCTGAGAGCTCTAGAAGTCTTGCCAAGATTCGTCATTGGTGGCCACAATCTGAACAATATATGATATGCAGATGATACAGTGCTGATAGCAGATACAAGAAAGAAACTACAAGACCCCTTACAGGGAATAGCTGAAGAAATCGGAAAGAAAGGACTACAAATGAACTACAAGAAAACTGAATGCATGGTAATCAGTAAAAAGAGGAGCCGAAAATGCCAACTACAGATGGGGGATACTAAAATCAAACAGGCGCAGAAATTAAAATACCTGGGAAGTGTTTTAACAGAGGGCAGAAAGTGTGATATGGGGATTTGAAGGCACATTGGCATTGCCAAGGATGCATTTCAGAAACTGAATAGAGTGTTAAGAGACCAGAAAATTTTATTGGAAACGAAGAGAGTACTGGATTGTTATGTGATCCCTGAGCTTCAATATGGCAGTGAATGCTGGACAGTTTCATCAAAGATGAAGGAAACTGAAATGTGGTCCTAAAGAAGGATGTTGAGAATACCATGGACGGAGCACGTGAGCAATGATGAGGTTTTGGAGAGGATAGACACATACTTAACATCAGGAAAAGACAGCTGAAGTTTTTGAAACATGTAATGAGGAAGGAGGGCTTGGAGAACCTGATGTTCACGGGACAAAGAGAAGGGTAGCGAGACAAGAAAAAGCAGTGCACGACATACCTGATGAACTTAAGCAGATGGATAGTGGAGTGGGGATTGGGTGGAATAACAGAAGGGGTATTAAGAGTGACAAAGGATAGGGAGGAATTATTTTTAATCTTTTTTTTTACATGTAGATGAGGCTGTTAGTATTTTATACTAGTATGTTTGGATAGAATCTGGTAATTTTTTATGTGTGTTTAAATGAGTTCTAATGGTGCTATGGTCAGTTAGGTGTAATGTAAGTTGTTTAGATAGGCATATAGTAGTGTAACCAATGTAATTATTTATGAGTTTAGTTTGATCAAGAACGCAGTTCTTAAGGAGCAATTGAACTCCTAAATAATGTTGGTTCTTTGTAGTTTTCACTTTGTGGATGTGTTGTTATTTTTTATAAGTTTAATTGTTTTAAATTATTTTTAATAGATAATTTAGTTTTCTTGTTCCAGTCAACTAGAGCTGTGTATTTCTTTATGAAAAATTTTTAAGAGAAAATTTATCTCTGCTTATAGTTGATATATTTTTGTAGATGCTAATGTTATTGTTTTTATCTCTACGTTTAATATCATTATTAGTTATTTCAGAAACAATGATCACCTACGTCCTGAAGGGACATGGCACATAGAAGGAGAAAAAAAAAGCATATGATTGATTTATTTTATTTTGTTCAAACTTTCTATATTATGATTTAATTGCGAAAAAACATTTCTTTTTGTGCAAAATTCATTAAAAAATATGTAATTTAGGAAACTTGCTCTTATTACTTGTAAGTCAATTTAACATTTTTCATTCACAGTTAATATTTTTCTCTATGAAATTTTTATTCATAAAAGCTAACAGACTAATGATTAACTTTATTTATTTTTCTATTATCCAAATATTTTTAATTAATTATTGGTATTTATGTTATCTTAAAAAATGTTGAATTTCTATCACATTTCTTATGCCAAAATGCAACATTTTAAATTTTACGTAATTTAAAGAAATAATCTAATTTTTTTTCCAGTCTTTATTCGTTCAGTCAATTAAGTGCCATACGTGATATGCACTTGGGCGATCATGTCTCGAAAGAGACATGACTGACTGGGCAGAATATTTTCCCACTGTAGGTTGCCATTAATTTCTACAGTAGACTGGTTGCTAACCAAGGCTGTAGAACCTAATCTGTCCTGCTATTTAACCCATAGCTGGAGGAAGAAATGATGGATTAATAGCTTTCCCAAGAGTATTTGTGCATAAGTGAATGCAATGAATTCAATTGGAATTTGAACTTGGCTCTCCGATTTTTCACTTCGAGCCGATATCTACTGCACCACAATGCACATCCCAGTCTTTCTTAGAAATTATTATGAAAGTTTCTCTTAAGGAAGTTAATTTTAATAATGTTTTGTTATATTTAATTTCTAACAAACTTTTTCCCCCGAAAACCTCTTACTTTGATTATATTTTTACACTGAGAAATTTTAAATGCTATTATTTGTTATATAAAGTTAATTTAATATTTTTCTCTATGAGAGTGTTATTCAAAACAACAAATATAAAGATGATGAAATTTAATTTTTCTATGACTAATTTTTTTTTTCTTTCTAAAAGGTATTTAGAAATAAATATGTTGAATTTTAGTTTAGTTTACCCTTAAAATTAAGAACTGTTGCATTATGGAATGGACTTCCAAGAGGATACTTCTACAATCATTACCTTTTCAAGTTATGGGTCAATCATTATCTATCCTACATATCCTCATAATATGCACATCCTGTTTTTTCTCCATATACTCTTGCATCTAGTGACCATCTAGATTGAGTGGCTCTTGCACCTTGTGTTGAAGTCCTGGGTATAATGGTAAACTGCATCCGGCAGCAAGACCACTGATTGTGAGGTTGTGAGGAGCATAGAACCACCTCTTAATTGCTGGAGTGGTAGCACCTGTTAGGGTCCCAGCTATGGGCAAATAGTTAACCCCCAAACTGGGGTCAAAACACTATGAAAGTATAAAAAATACACTTTTATAAAAAAGTTTTTTTTTTTTTAAGGAAAAAATTATTACCAGCAATACATTTTTTAATACAAAACTAGAAGACATCTTCAATTTTCTAAAATACAAAAATAAAAAATAAGAACAACTTTTTCATCAAAATCTGACTAAGTCAACCTGCTCACTATAACCAAACATTAAGCAAAATTCCTTAAAACCCCACCTTTTTGGCATTAAATAACCCACAGAGGTTGATTTGCCATTAAACAAAATTCAAACTCAAACTTAAAACCTTGTGTTGAGTGAACTATAGTAAAAATAAAAAAAATGATTGATTCAAACTGCTCTTAGTTAAGTTAACTGAAGGCAACAATCTGTGAAAAGCATCCAGAATTAATTAAGGGAAAAGACATTAATAGTCATCCAGGTTAATATGTGAAAATATGTTCCTCTATCTTAAGTGGCTTTTAGTCCAGGTGATATGAGAAAGCATCTTTCTCTGGTGACAAAGCAAAAATTGCTGAAAAATTTTTAATCATTTACCAGATATTGCACTTTTTTTACCTGGTCTTTAAGAATTGTTTTAATTAAAAAAAAATATATCTGGGAAAATTAAAAATGACACTCAAAGTGAGTTCTAAGAGTTTGAAATTATGAAGTTGACTGAAAGATGGTGAAAGAACAAAATGCTAAATATATTTTCCAATGAATCTAACACCTAAAGTAAAATACTAGCCTTTTATTTTGATTTCATAAATTCAACAAACATGCATCTTGGTTACAACCAAATATGAACTAACGTTCAGTTTCAGTTTTCTTTATTGGTACTTTTTTTTCTTACAAGTTTCTTTCTCTCCAGTTAAAATAAAAGTTCTTTGTCAAGAGAAATGCTAAATAAAATGGTGTAAAAGCATCACCCACACAAATGTCATTTTTCTTATTTTCACTTACTAATTTTTGCCTATTTCAATTTTAGGTACAGTTTTCTACGAAACCCCAAAGATCCCTTACAATCTTCCGAGTGCTGGGTTGGTTGGCTGCTGCTCAGCTGATTGGAGGGGCTATGGTCAGTGTGCATCGATTCATCCAGACGTGGAAGGAGGAAATTAGAGAGCCTATAACACAGATACAAACCAAACAGTAAGCAGTATATATATATATATATATATATATATATATATATATATATATATATATATGATCTGGTGCGTCTTAGACCTCTCGACCACGAATGACCAACAGTCTAAACAAAGTCAAATCAAGCCTATATAACACAATTTTCAATTCACGCAAAAAACCATATCTGCACTGAAAATGTATTGCAATGTCAACAAATGTAAACATGTTACAAAAATAATTATCGTAAATAATCAGGCCGGTAGAAATAAATATATATACTGTTTGATTATAAAACAGAATATCTACTTAAATACGAGTATCAAGCAAAAAGAATGTTCAAACAAATAATTTCAAATTGTCAGTTGTTTATAACCATTTCGTTAATCTTCATAACATGTTTACATTTGTTGACATTACGATATTTTTCAGTGCAGATATGGTTATTTGCATGAATCGAAAATTGTGTTATATAGGCTTGATTTGACCTCATTTAGACTGTTGGTCATTCGTGGTCGAGAGGTCTAAGACGCACCAGATCAATTGGTGGCTTCCCCTATGTGGATAGTGGTCGCAGATATATATATAGTGTTTTTTAATTTATTTGGGCTACAGTCCCTCTTTTATACATATTTTGTTAAAGATGACTGACAAGATACAGAGTTTTCTTTTCTGAACATTAAGTGTGTGAAAAGCATGTCTGAGCACTTTTGGCTGTTCTTTTAGCCATTATCAAAGACAATTTTTATTTTTAATTAATATGTAGGTTTTTTTAATGTATGTGTTTAAAGTTATAGTAATGTTTTATTTACTGAACACAGCATATTGTGACCATGTTTGTAGTTAATGTTATTGAGTGTTGGCTTTTCCATTTTTATTATTAGGACTTCCATTATTTTTAATCTTTTTTTTTTTACATGTAGATGAGGCTGTTAGTATTTTATACTAGTATGTTTGGATGGTATCTGGTAATTTTTTTGTGTGTGTTTAAATCAGTTCTAATGGTGCTATGGTCAGTTAGGTGTAATGTAAGTTGTTTAGATAGTTATATAGTAGTGTGACCAATGTAATTATTTATGAGTTTGGTTTGATCAGGAACGCAGTTCTTAAGGAGCAAACGAACTCCTAAATAATGTTGGTTCTTTGTAGTTTTCACTTTGCGGATGTGTTTTTATTTTTGATTGTAAGTTTAACTGTTTTGAATTATTTTTAATAGATAATTTAATTTTCCAGTTCAGGTCGACTAGGGTTGTGTATTTCTTTATGATATTTTGAGAGAAAATTATAGTTGACATGTTTTTCTGGATGCTGTTGTTATTGTTTTTATCCCTATGTAGATTTTAATTTTATTGTTTTTATCTCTGTGTTCAATATCATTATTAGTTATTTCAGAAACAAATAATCTCATCTAGCGGTTGATGAGGTAGTTAGAAAAATAATTGTTAATTAGCATCTGTTTTACATTATTGAGTTCTTTAAGGAAAAGGGAACGAAAGGATGAATTCTTGTGTGCTCTCTTTAGGAAATTTTATTTTATAACTAAGTTGGCATTCACACTTAATATTAAGTTGGCAAGAGTTTCGGCTCGTGTGTTTTTTGGTCTAATGAAGTGGTGAATGTGTTATTACTGAACTCTACAAAAATGCCTAAGAATGGGAGTTTATTTTCTTGACTAAGTTCATAGGTAAAGTTAAGGATATAGTTTTTTTTTAAAGTAGTTTAAGATTTTCAATTTTTTGTTTGATTTTACTAAAATAAAAATGTCATCTGCATAGCAGACATTTTTGGGGTTTAGTGACTTTTTTAAATCTTGTTTTTTCAACGTGGGACATGTAGTAGTTAGAGAAGCATGAGCGAGAGGATTTTTCTATACTAACACCATAAGTTTGGGTGTGGATGTTACCATTATGATTGTAGAAAGAGACTTTCTGCAAAGGTTTTTTTTAATCTACAATTTTAAATTCTTTAAATTAAATTTTTTTTTAAAAATAAAATTTCAGTGTTCTGTCTCTGTGCACATGTGCAGTCATATCGACATAAACATCACTTTAGTCCAATAAAGTCCTAAAGTACAAAATGTGTCCTACAAAAAAAAATTTCCCCACTTTTTCTAGATTTATACTTATGCAAAAAAAAATATATATAATGATGTCTTTTTACTGGAAAAGTTGTGAGGATAAAAAATAAACATATTGTTTGCTAATTTTATTACCATCTGTTATTTCTTCTGTTGACCTTCTGATCTTGGTCAAAGTTTTTCTTGTCTGAGGAAAACTAAATGACATCTTTCTCTGCTGGATTTTTAAGTTTGTTTAGGAGCCTCTTTGATCTTATTAAGTGGGAAAATTTTCATTTCAGGTGCCGATGGCTTTTCCCCCTTCAAATTTATCCAAAATAGTATTATTTCTGTGCAAATGTATATGCTGAACTCAAATCAACAATTAGTTATTGAAGAAACTTACCTTTTTGCTTTGAATGTCCATAAAAAAAACGAACTATATCTTGCACTTTTTCTCTCCCATAATTCTCACAAAGTCATGTAATTAACTGCAGAATGATGTTCTATGTAGGTAGCAATTTTGGTTGAATTTCATCCTTTACTGAAACTTCCAGTGATATACTTCCTGTTTTGAGAGCAATAAGCGTAGAAATACAATAGCGCATTACTTTAATTCCCGGAAGTACATCGCCGGAAGTATCAGTAAATGAAGAAAAATCGACAATAAATTCGATCACATGCGCAGTCTGTCATTCTGCAGTTAATTACGTGACTTCGTGAGAGTTACGGGAGAGAAAAAGTGCAAGATATAGTTCGTTTTTTTATGGACATTTAGATAAAAAAGGTAAGTTTCTTCAATAACTAACACTTGATTTGAGTTCAGCATATACATTTGCACAGAGATAATGCTACTTTGGATAAGTTTGAAGAGGAAAAGCGCCGGGATTTAAAATGAAAATTTACCATTAAGTGATTTTCCTTTACCTTTTCTGACATAAAATGCCTTTTTCTCATCACATAAGTGTTGCATCTGATGTCTTCATGGACAACATTTCTGATTGTTCCTTCTGACACATGGTGTTCTTTTGCAATCAATCTCATGGATCTTTTGGGGTTGCCATTAATGGTCTATTGTAATTGCCGAATAAATTCAGGTGTTCTAATGGTATCAGTGCATCTGGAATGTTTCTTACATTTTGATACTAAAATTGCCTGAAGACACCACTCATGGTAGAAACTTGGGTAGCAAAATAACTCGTTTAAAAATGGAAAATATATATATATATATATCTCAGCATGCAGTGTGGTATAGAAGAATCCAAAGGAGTATCCTGTACATACAGTGGTAGGATAACTCTCTAAGAGAGCTCTAAATATATATGTATATAAATACATATAGAGCAAATATAAGAAAAATTAAGGCAAACACATTATTTCATGGTGAATCGGAAGTATAGGCCTATACTTCCGATTCACCATGAAATAACATGTCTGTCTGTCATAATAAGGTTAGATCAGTGCGCACGATCACACACACACTTAAGTTAAAAAATTTGAAAAGTCTAGTTATCATGTTTTATAAACTTTACAATTTCACTGAGGCAAACTAAAACCAGATGAATTATTAGGTGAGAAAGACAAACTTACTTTCATTTAACCACCACAGGGAGCCTTTTCTGCCTGCTGTCAGCATGGCTGACACTAGACTCCAGGAGTGCAACACACTATACACTGTTGGCCTTACATTTTACACTAACATGAACTGGAGTTACTATATTGAATCAATAAATGCATCTCCTGCAATGAAAGTTGGGTCACTGTCATGTCAGAAAATTTTTTTCTTGTTAGAATCCATCTTGCACATTTACAAATATACTCTTTGTTCGTGCATTAAGTATTGTTGCCATATCTGGTTTAATGCTCCTGCTGTTCATCTTGACAAAATCCACAGAATGATGTGTAATGTAATCAATCCTGACCAGGTATCTCAACTTCACTCACTTTCTCACCAATGTAATGTGAACCCCACCCCCACCCCACCTTGTCTTTGCTACAAATATTTTCATGGCAACTGCTCTAACAAGCTTTTTTTTTTTTACCTTGGTGCCTTAAATACATGAATTTAAGCATGCTACTATTTTGGCATTTAGGTCCCAACCTTTTACTGTTTCTTTATTTGCACTTCTTACCTTCTATTTATTTGCTTCCCCGATAATTGCAATTTTCAAAATTCTAAATGCAATATCAATCACTATTTAGTCTTTCTGAACCCGATTCATCTGATGTCCTTTCCTCAACCCTCCCAATTCCCAGTTTTCTCTTTCACTTTCCTTCCTTAAACCCCCTCCATACTAGTAGCATTACCACCTTGTTTGGGATGAAATAATTAAAAACAAAAATTTATATAACTGACATCCTCAGTATAGACCTAAATGTATTAAAATAACTCATTATCATAAGAGGTTATTGCTATCAAAAAGACCCTGTCCCAAAGTGATCACAGTAAGAGACTTTCTATCTATGGACATAAATGTATTAAAATAACACATTATCATATAAAGTTATTGCTATCAAAAAGACCCTGTCCCAAAGTGATCACAGTAAGAGACTTTCTCTCTATAGACCTAAATGTATTAAAATAACACATTATCATATAAGGTTATTGCTATCAAAAAGACCCTGTCCCAAAGTGATCACAGTAAGAGACTTTCTATCTATGGACATAAATGTATTAAAATAACACATTATCATATAAGGTTATTGCTATCAAAAAGACCCTGTCCCAAAGTGATCACAGTAAGAGACTTTCTCTCTATAGACATAAATGTATTAAAATAACACATTATCAGAAGTTATTGTTATCAAAAAGACCCTGTCCTAAAAGGGATCACAAATGGTTTCATTAGAATATGAATACATATTATATTTCATGCAGATTTTTAATGTTTTTAAAATCTACTTTATATTAATAGGCTTGTAATAAAAATGAACCTCCCTTCATTTTAAACATTTTATTTTTTAAAAATGTCATCACATAAATATAACTTCCTTAATTTCAGTTTCCATGAAAAGCTTTCCCATGACAAATGTTCATTATGTCTGGAACCACGACAGAACACCACTGCAACACCTTGTGGCCATCTTTTCTGCTGGAATTGTATTCAGGAATGGTGTCAAACTAAAGTTTGTATCATTGTTTTATTATTTTCAAATAAGAACGTTTTTATTTGCTTGGCATCCGCTCTTAGGTTGCTAGCTCAGTTGCATAAACATAACCAAATTATCTCCTCGATTTATTCAGCAATTAAAGATGGTAGAAAATTTGAAAGTTTGTGCTTTTTTAAGCATTGAATTTATCAGATCTGCTATTTTCTCTTGTGGGATATTTTGTGGGATATTAATCATATGTGGGATATTAATCAGGCATTCAAGTCACAAAGCAAATTTTATCTTACAGACATTCTTTTTTTTTTTATAGTTTTCTTATTCAGCGATCCAAAGTTGCTCAGATATGTTCAGTAGGACTTATGTCAGGAGTGTGATTTTGTCATGAGGAGTTGCTGGGTGTCTTTCTTGAATTTGCCATTCTCTAGTGAATGTCCATCACTGTATTGACTTGTGACTAGCTAATATTTCTAATTAAGGAATAATGTTTAAAGATGTTCATCTTAATTGCAATTATTAAATTCCGTACCCCTTTCAAAATATTTAGGTAATTTTAATTTCAATCAAATAACAAAATTCTAATTAATTTTTACGGTTGGTTTGTATGTGCGCCGTGGTGTAATAGATATCAGCTCAGAATGAGAAAATGGAGAGCTGAGTTCAAATTCCAGTCAAATTCATTCCATTCCCTTACACACAAATACCTTTAGGAAAGATATGAATCCATCTCTTCTCTATCTATGGGTTAAATAGCAGGACTGATTGTATTCTATAGCCTCGGTTGGCAAGCAGTCTACCGCAGAAAGTAATGGCAACCTACTGCAGGAAAATCTTCTGGCCAGTCAGTCATATCTCAAAAGAGACATGATCACCCAAATGTGTATCATGTATGGCAATTAACTGACTGGCTTGTCAGCATAAGTTGAATATATTTATTGGTGGATGAAGGGAAAAGTTTCTTTTTAAATCTCTTTGTCTTAGCAGTAGACAATTGGTTTCTGACATTCAGTAAATTATTAGTTTTTATTGTGTATGTGGAAAGTCCTGTTTCATATACAATTGGGAATATGTTTTTGTATTTATTTATTTATTTTTTTGGATAATTAATTTTTTTCCACTTCATCTTTATTTTCTTTTTGTAAGCCTCTTTGAAAACCTCTGATTTATAGTAAAATAGTGTTGGGTCCAAACTGTCAAACATATGCATTTAGTAAAATAAAGGAAGATAAAGAAGTTGTTGGGTATTACCTATTTACTATACATTAATATTTCGAGATCAAAATCTCATCTTTAGAATGGTACAAGAGCTTGTGTTCGAGTTCATGCCTTTCAACAAATGGTCATTCTTGGCTGCTGCTGCTGTCGTTTATTGTAGTGAGTGCATGTGTGTGTGCCATTCTGAAGATGAGATGTTGATCTCAAAATATTAATGTATAATAAATAGGTAATACCCAACAACTTCTTTACCTTCCTTTATTTGACTAAACACATTGTGACAGCCTTCAAGACCTAACCCTAATATACACAAGCAAATTACAAAACTTTCCTGTTAAACATATGTTGGAAAGATCAAAACTGTGGTTAAAACTACTAATTTTAGTAATGTATAAAACTTTTTTTCTGTCAACATTATAGTAAAACCCAAATCCTCCTGCTTTTGCTTAAATTTGGGTGCAAATCTTTTTGTATTATTTTCTCCATTATAATAAAGACCATATATGAGTTGAATATATGGATTGAATCTGACAAAATGAATAGAAAAAATAAAGAACACATAAGAAAAAAAGTGTCTTTAATTAAACACGTTTCACTTTAACAAGCTTCTTCTTCGATACAATTTTGAACAGAAATATATTTCATTTTGTTATTCACATACATACTAACGTTGCCAGCATATAAATACACTTAATAAATACACTTATACACTTAATAAATACACTTAATTTGTCTATAGTTTAAATACGCTTAACACATGCATTATTTTTGCATACATACACTTACATTAACAAATCATCTATTGTTTTTTTATTACACGTGCCACACATACACACATAAACAGACATGAGCTTTTCCTCTACGTTTAAAATATTCATCCATTGCTTTATTACGTATAGCATGTATCTGACCAATGAAATCAAACCTCAATCAACATACTGTCTCTGGATTTTTAAAAAAAATTTTTAAAAACAAAAATCATTCGTCTCTTAAAAGTCTCTGAAGAAGCTTGTTAAAGTGAAACATGTAAAATTAAAGACACTTTTTTCCTACCTGTTCTTTACTTATTCTATTCTTACTAAGATATATATATATATATATATATATATATATATATATTTTGATTTTTAATTACTTAGTTTTTGGTTATAATAAAATTAGACCAGTGCACATTTGTATTAAAAAGTGTTCAATACAATTATATTGAACTTTTGAATATTTTCCATTTGTAAACGAGTTATTACGCAACCTAGGTTTCTACCATGTGGTGCCTTCAGGTGATTTGCAATAACTGATTTTACACGTAAGCCTTACAACAGTGGCAAAATATGTAGACTGTGCCAGGAAGAAAAGTTAGAGATTATGCTATTCCCAAACAAAAGCGAACTATTGAATGAAAGAACAGAAATTGTGACTAAGTGTAACCATACTAAAAAATACCTCTTAGGGTCATACAACCATGGATGAAAAAGTTATAATTTCTTGCAATTTTAAAAATTGCACGTTCAAAAATTCCCTGCCACGTGAGCGTTCAAAAAAAAACCACCGTTACATGAGCGTTCTTAAAAAAAACAGTAAACGGTAAAATCAGTTATTGCAAATCACCTGAAGACACCACTCAAGGTAGAAACATAGGTTGCGTAATAATTCGTTCACAAATGGAAAATATATATATAGTGTATCGAGGCAGCAGATAATTTTCTAAACATATACTGTTAAATATAAGAGACAATGAATGTCTATTATGTTTAACCATGAGCCATTCTAAACATCGTATTTTGGCTTTAATTTCAGGTTAAAATCAAGACAAAAACATGTTGGAGAATTTTTGTCTTTATTTTCACCTGAAATTAAAGCCAAAATACGATGTTTAGAACGGCTCATAATTAAGCATAGACATTCATTGTCTCTTATATTAACAGTATATGTTTAGAAAAAAAAAATCTTGAAAAGTGTAAGAACAAATGTAGCAAAAATCCACAGTTTGTAGCATGTACTTTTAAAAAGTGCCCAATACAAAGTAGGGTAATATATTATATTTTTATTATAATAAAAACATTTTACATCACTACACAAAAGCTATCATGTTTCAGTACTATGAATTGTACTTCATCAGACAATAGTTGGTAGCTGGTGACAAAAATGATTTTTATGGAAATATAAAAACAATTTGTTACCTTTTTTCCAACAGTTAAAGAAGAAGCATAGAGTCAGAATTAAATGTATTAATTAAATACACAAGGATATTTTTAATTCTGACCTTATGCCCTCGTTCTTTAACTTTTGGAGAAGAGGTAAGACCATGATATCTGTTAGAAATAATCTCGACTGACCTCAATGGGTTTTCTCAGATTGATTTGAAGTTCTTTATTTAAGCATCTAAACAAGTCTATTTGTGTCACTGGTAGTGTATTATTTACTTCACAGCATCCCTTCTTTTGAGATTTCTTTTTGTTAGTAAATCTTTTATTTTATTTATTAGTATTCACCCCCACCTTTCTGATGAGTTTGGGTTCTGGGTATGACGGTAAACTGCATCCGGCAGCAAGACTACTGATTGTAAGGTTGTGAGGAGCATGGAAACACCTCTTAATTTCTGTTGTTCCCAGGTCCACCCTGACCCAGAGTGGTAGCACCTGTTAGGGTCCCAGCTATGAAGAAATAGTTATTCCCCAAACTGGGGTCAAAACACTATGAAAGTATAAAAAATAGGCTTTTATAGAAAAATATATGTTTTTGAATTAAAAATATTACCAACAATACATTTTTGAAGGAAAAAAATTGTCATAAAACATTTTTGAAGGAGAAAATTACTGCCAGCAATACATTTTTAAATACAAAATTAGAAGAATAAAAAATTCAATCTAAATCCGACTAAATCGACCTTCTTACTATAACGAAACATTAAAAAAATACCTTAAAACTCTACCTTTTTGGTATTAAATAACCCACAGAGGTGTTGATATGCCATTAAACAAAACTCAATCTCATGAATTTACCAATATACTGTACTTTGGATTTTTTTGTTTTGGATCTAGTTTTTCCAAACGCTTCCTTTTTCTGGAAATTGTAGTTGTATATTCAATAAATTTTGGGGATGTTGGTACGTCAAAAAAATCATACAGTACTTGCATAGGTTCTTCTTTTCTTTCAGGTCTTTCTTTGGTAAACTTTTTTTTTATTTGCTTCTGTTGTCTTTTGTGTTCCCAATTGTTTTTCCTTTGATCATTCATATCATCTTTCGAATTTGTGATATTATTACACTGTCTTCCCACATGCCTTTTCCATTTTTATATACAGTGTAACCCTGGTATTAGAGAGTTGTCATGAAATCTCTCTTATATCAGGGTTTCTTTTATATCCAGGTTATCCATTTTTATTCTTTTTTTATCTAACTTGTGAAACACCAATTTAATTTTTCTAGTGAACATCAATTCTTCTGGTGACAGGCCTGATGGTGTTTTAGGATTTAGCATTATCCAGTATGCTCTCAAGAATTTTTGTAGTGCTTTTTTGTTTACTTTTTCAAAGCTCTCTTAAAAGTACCTACAAACCATTCAGCTTTTCTGTTTGATCTTGAATCATACAATTTAATATGTTCAATTGAGAACATTTTACAAAATACTTCAAATTCATGAGCAGTAAATTGAGTACCATTATCCAAGACTATTGCATCTGAAATGCCATATCTTGCAAACAGTTTGTGTAAAATATTCACTCTAGCTGAAAAAGTTGCCTTTTTGCATGTACAAATTTCAGGCCACTTAGTAAAGCTATTCACTGTCATAAGATAATGTGATCCATTTACTGGACCTGCAAAATCTGTGTGTAATCTTGACCATGGAGTATCTGTCTTTGGCCAAGGTTTATAATTTTGTGGTTGGTGATTTTACTGCCATAGCACAATCTCTGTAGGCTTTTACAACTTTTTCAATGTCTTGATTTATTTTGGTCCAGTACATATAGCTTCACATAAGAGATTTCATCCTTAAAATTCCCAGATGTCCACTAGGAAATTAATTTGTTTAATATCCACTTTTGTAATATACTAGTTATTACTACTCTTTGTGCAAACATCAGTATCCCATTACATATTGAGTAAGAATTCAAGTCTGGTTTGCATTCTTTTTCTTGCTTTCAGTTGTTTTTTTTTTCTCATAATAAACATGTCTTGTTCAGTTTTTACCTTTTTTTCTTCTAGGGTAATTCACATACTACATTGCAAAATATATCTTTTATTTCTGTTTCATTTTTTAATGCTGCAATAACAGTGTTCTCAAATAGTTCAGTATTTTTGGGTATCAATCGTAATAACCCATCCACATGTTCTACTTTTTTGGACAGTTAGTATTCTATCCTAAAATTATAATTTAATAAGATGGTACCCCAGCATTGTCATTTATTTGCGGTATGTGTAGGAATTACTCTTTTTCCAACCATAAATTGATAATAGAGGTCTGTGGTCTGTCTGCAACTGAAAATCTTTTCTGCATATAATTTTGTGAAATTTTGTCACTGCAAATATTATTGCTAACACCACTGTTGTTTTATCTGGCTGCAGTTTTTTTCTGTTGGTAGCAGCAAACACAAAGCGTGTGTGATGGCTTTCATGTTACCATCATCGTATTTATGTAAAATTACTACTCCTCTACTGTAATCACTAGCATCTGAAACTGATATAATTTCAGCTTTTGGATCTTGGTGCACTTTCTAGTGGTTATAATATTAAGTCTTGTTTAGGCTGTGACATCTGTTAGAAATAATCTTGACTGACTCCATGAGCTTTCTCAGACTCACTTGGAGCTCTTTGTTCAAGCATCTAGACTACTTTATTTGTGTCACTAGGGGGGGTATTATGCCACAACACTCTGTAGGTGTTGAAGAAACACAAATGAAACTGAGATTAGCAAGCAGACAGGTGTACTCAGAAAGGAGTAGGTAGCTATTATGTATAAAATGAAAACATACCAAGATGAGACTTAAATATCAACATTAATAGGTTTGTGTATTTTATATTTTAAAAAAGAAATTTATTTTATTCAATTAAGCTTGCGTAGTACATTATTGGAACAACTTTTGCTGGAATTCGTTTTATCTATATACATACATTTTCTTTTAGATTCATACATACAATACGTAATAACTGATAATTGAAGAAATTAAGATTGCATTTGGAAAAGCATCCTCTTGGGAGTTCATGTCATTGCAATAATTGTTGCTCATAAGCATTATACATATAATATTTAAAATGGGATATAGTATTTTAAGAGTTAACACTTTCACTCTTGCGTTGTTGTCTGGTTGTACTAGCCCATTGTGGTGAAAATAGGAAATTACTATTGACTGGTAATATATGACTACAAAAGATGCACTGATGGTGATTTTACATGAGTGCAACCATTTTAATTTTGATAGGATACTCTTCAGTACAAAGCTAAACACATCCAACACACAGTATAATAAAAATGTAACAAAACCAGCCATTGCACGCTACTATGCTGGCTTAGTAATAGCTCTAGTTAGTTTATCACACAAAAGGCCAGGGACCAACATTTCATGGTATGTTGAAAATGTAAGACAGCAGGCAATGTAAGTTTCACAAAGACGTATAAGCACATCTTGAAAATGTAATTTTAATTTTACAACTGGTTCAACAAATTTTCCCAATTTTTGTAAACAGTTCTATCATACCACTGGTTAAAAAAGTGAAAATGAGGAAGAAACCAGTTTTGTTTTGTTTTTTTTAATTGTAATTGTTTTCTTAAATTAAAAAAAAAAATGACTTCTTTTTTTTTCTTTTTTTTTTTTTTTAATCCTTATCTCATATAGGGTGAATGTCCTCTGTGTCGTGAGAAATTTACCACAAGTCGCCTCATCTTCCTTCAAAATTATGATGGATGACAAAATACTGACATTTCTCTCAACAGCTTTATTGTTTATATGTATATGAGAATAAATTTTGTAATAAAATTAAATAGTTTTTCTTCTATTTAAATATCCCGGATACTACCAGAATATAACAAAACTTTTTTCTTAATGTCTTGATCTTTAAATGTCTTCTGACATTGTAAGAGGCAAATATGAAATAAATCTTTTAAAAAATTGACTAAGAGAAAATATTTCTATCATTTCACACAATTCTTTTTCTAATGTTTTATCTTTCATTGTTATTATTTATCACAATATTTTGTTCTTCGGTCTTCAAATTAATCTTTTTCCAAACTAAATTTATTCTCAAGTTTTACCAGTTTCAAGGCTGTTGACACAATACATTTGTGAAGGGAGCTTCTGCTCCGATGAACTTAGCTCACTGGTGCCCCCTATATATGAATTTACTCGAGCCACAAGATCCCACCCTTTTACTGTGAAACCAATAAAATCTAAATACAAATTCTACTCCGGCAACTTCTTTTCTCGCACTTCCTGCCTATGGAATTCCCTTCCATTTACTTGCTTCTTTGACAGCTACAATCTCCAAGAATTTAAATGTAAAGTCAATAGTCATTTCCTATCTCACTAACCTGCATTCTCTCATGCTCCTTTCTCCGTCCACTCTCATCAGTATTCTCATCTTTCTCTTACCCACTTCCCGACACCCACTATAACCTGTCACTCTTTCTCATAACTTTTCTCCTATGTAACCCCCTGCACAACAGTGGAAGTAAAATGCCTTGCTTGGGACGGTATTATAAAAGAAAAAAAAATGTCCGTGTAGAAAAAAAAAAGCAGAAACATTATTAAATACAACAGGCAGAAAATGGCAATTGTTTTTAATAATAAATTTTTAAAAGAACCAATTGCTGGCCAAATCTACCAAGTTAACTCCTTGTATACTGTATATGAGGGCTGTTGAAAAGTTCTCAGCCAGGCTCACTTTCAAAAATCTGACCAAATGATCGAATATTGGAATTTTATTTTTGATTTCCTTGTTGGATGAACTAAAAACTTTTCAGCACCCCATCAGATACACTGGTGCTACCATGCTCTGGTTCTATGGTAGAAGCATTTTTACATGTAAATATCTGTTTTGGGGTATTTCTCTACAAGCTGAATGCAATCAAATTTGATCATCTAATTAATGAAAAATTGCTACTACACAGAAACAACCAGGTTGCTCAGGCTCCTTCAATAGCATGTAACCTTTTTGCAGATCATTGCTTTTATTAGACACAGTTGTAAACAAACAAACGTATGTGGCAGGTCAGGTTTCACTAATCTGTTTAGGAAGAAATAAATGACAAGAATTCAGAACAAAGATGTAACTTTGTATAAGACTTGAACCGTGGAACTTGCTAAATCTAAGATCGTCTTATCCATTAACATCTAAACAGAAGTTGTATCTTTAATCTTATGCTTACAGTTTTTGTATATGTTTATTTTTGAAAGACATTGTATCAGTTAATATACGTCTATAAATACAGTGTTCAGATAGTTTAGAAAAGCTGATTCCAGTCTCTTTGCCGTTAACTGTTATGCAATCTTCACTTTCTCATTTAAGTGATACATAAACCATTTATTTTAGTCAATTAAAGTATTAAGGTGATTTTCCAAGCATAGCTTACATGTGGCACAAGGCCAAAAGTATGGGGCACCCAGTGAGGATCAAACTAACTACTTAGTCGTAACATTATGCCACGCCAAGCTGCCCAAACTAGGGTAGTGTGCTAGATAAAAGCAATTGTAACATTTAGAATTTAAAAAATTTTCCTATGCTCTGATAATTTGGATTTGTGAAAATTTCAGAATCTTGAAAGTAGTATCCATGTAATTTCTTAACCCATAAAATTAAATGAGGGGGGTGCATTATGAGTATGTACAGCATTTATAAAGAAACGAATGATCATTTGTCTTGAAAACTGTATAGCTAAGTTAGCTATTATTAATCAACATTAGTGAAAAAGTAAATAAGAAAATTCTTTTGTCACAGTAACTGTGCGAAAGTAAGCAAAATTTATTTTGACTTGAACGGTTGAGAGTTGGAGAAAAAGAAAGGTTCAGACTGGTGGATGGCTAAACTGATTTAGAGAAAAATTGTGCTGCACACACAAAGACATCGTCTGGTTTATTTAGCAATAAATGCTGCATAAACTTGAAAATTAATTGTTCTAGTTCAGGCCTATTCTGAAGATAAAGTTGAAAGGCCGAATCGATATCATCCTGAAAATAGGTAAAAAGAGATTTAGATAAGGCGAGATCAATATTTTAAATCCAGTTTTGGAAGTTTGTGTTGCGATTTTAAACAAACTATTATAAATACTTTTTTCTTTTCTTTTTGTGTGACAGAAAATGATTTTTCAGTGAAATCTCAAACAGAATGAATATGTAAGAAGCCTTCTGATAATAATAATAATAATCAGATACAAATATTGTGACCATCCACTTTAAATGCAGTAAGAAGATAATGTGTATCTTCACAAAATAATAAAAAAATAAGTATATTGACCTTGAGGAAACCTAAAAGTATTGATAATTGGGCTTGTGCTTTTCTGGGATTTTCCTAACATTTTTCAAGCTGTGAACAAACAAATACTTTGTTTTAGTGAAGTTTGATGGTTGATTAATTGGTTAAGAAACAGATCATGTGTGAAACTACACAAATATTCAGAAGCTTTTCACCCCACCCCCAAGAAAATGAAACTTCAATTCTGCCAAGAATCTTGACGTCGTCATGAAATTTGTCCTTAAAACAACAAAATGTTTGATAGTATCTTACGAGTTATTGTCCAAATTTTTAAAGTAAATGAAAAATATATTTAGAAAATACTTTACACATTTAATGCCCCTAGTACTACCGGTTATGAGATAGACCTTTGGAATTCTACAAAAAAAAAAAAAAAGAAAAAAAAGGGAGATGCTAGAGAAAATCATTAGCATCAAAGATTGCAATATGAGCTCTGGTAAAAATGGTTATTGAAACATTATGTTTATAAGTCCCAAAAATTTCCTTGCTAATGTTCTAGACGTTGGTTAGTTCCAGTGACTTGACCCAAAGAGTTGTGAGTTCAATACCAGGCAACAGCAGTGGTGAACAAGTAATTTACAGTTAAGTTAAAGGGAGATGGCTTCCAGAAGTGGCATTGCATATTTTGGTTTGAAACTCCTAGCAGAAGGCCAGAGTGTACAACAGTAAACATGGCAGTAAAGATGAAGACAACAGTCCGAACAATGTAAATATTGTAGATTCAATTCTCATCACCTCTAGTTGATTATATGATGGGCATTAGATGTAATTGGGTAGTACTGTAGCAATTGCAGATCCATTCAAACAATAAGCAGGTAAAACTTAGATATCTATTCAAGTGTTTCTAGTCTCAAAAGTTAACACTAGCACAAAATCCAAATAACATTTGTTGCTTGTTTTAAAAGTTTTTTTTTTTTTTTGAGGAGACACCAATTACAGACATTACAGCTATAGTTTTTGCCAAAAGATACGAAATTCTCTGTCACCATTATAGTATCATTTTACTCTGAAAATTTTTTTTTTCTCTCAAAACCATAACATCAAAATAAAAGTAAATTTAAGAGAATGTAGACCAATGTCACTCTTCCAAGTTCTTAGAATTTTACATTTTTCTACACACACATGCACAGTAAGATCTAAATATATCTGCAGTTTTTTTTACAACTTCTGTACATTTCATTCATGGACATAAATTTCTTAATTCTTTACATTTGTCACAAACTGTATTCTCTATCCCACAATTATTGTTCCATTTAGTATTTAACGTGTATGCAGATGTAATAGCTGTTATAAGACATAGATTATATTAATCAATCAAATTATTTACTAATGAATTGTGATTGCCTCAATATGACTCCAAGACTGATATTTATTAATATCATGAACAGAGTAAAAGTGTATTTTTCTAATATATTAAATAACTTAAAGAAACTTTTGAACGGTGCTCCATTATTGATTCGTTGTTTCACAGCATTCAGCTTATGAAGCTCATTAACAAAAATTCAGAAATTGTTGATAAAAAAAATTGTGAACTACCAATGCAATGAATATAGATTTAGTCCAAAAGACTAACTGATATGCTTTCAAAATGTTTTCATCATACCTAATAAAAATACAATAAAAATTGCGAAAACTACAAAATCTTATTTCATAAAAAACTGAAATATTTTATCAGTGAGTGATTTTTCTTTCATGGAATTATTAAAAAATTTGTTAATTAAACAGACATTTGAGGTGATATCCATGCAAATACAATTTTCTTTTATACTTTAAAAAAATGTGAATACACATTACAATTAAGAGGAAAGAGATTTTTAGTAAAATTAAAAATACTCAGAGGATTGGAAAATCATCATTTTACTTAGTCTAAAGTTAAAGCCAGAAAAAAAAAAAAAAAAAAAAAAATCAAACTTTATTAATTACATAGAACTTTTGTAAGCTAAGTTAAACCTGATTTAAGGATTACTTTCCTTTTCACTGGGGACAAAAATATGGAAAAGAAAGCTGTATCTGTCCTTAAAAATTGCTGGATACTTTATTAATATTCTCTGTTAATTGATATGTTAGACATACAATGAAACTAACCAATAAATATAAATGATTATCTTGAAATCTATTGGATTGTCTGGAAAGTTCATGCAAATGTTTAGTCATTCATGTTCCAACACATTAGAACGTCAAATTTATTGACAGAAATAATATGCTTATATTTCCAATTAGAGCACAATTTCAAACCATCTCTTGAAAAAGTAAGTTAAAAATTACTTCATTTGTGTCAATTTGAAAAATTATACAGTGCATTTTAGACACCTGATGCTTTTTTTATCATTATAAAGGCAAAAATGCCTTGCAAATAACAAGAACTGATGTGGGCTGGGTACAGTGAAGGTGCTTTAGCTGACAAAACTGCAGAAGTGGTTTGCTAACTTTAGAGTTGGTGATTGTAGCGTTATTGATGAAGAATGCACATGCAACCCCCCCCACCTACAGATGACGACCAAATCAATACATTGTGTAATGCAGGTTATTCTCTATAAATGTAAAAATTGGCAGAAACACTAAATTTATCAAAATTTACCATCAATAAGTAGTTAGCGAAGCCCGAGTACTCAAATCGCTCCTATGTTTTGGTACCACATGATCTGAATGAAAGGAATCTTTTGGATCATATTTCTATCTATGATTTGTTGTATAAATGAAATGAAAATGCATCTTTTTTTTAAGCAAATTGTAACAGGTGATGAGAAATGGATAATTTGCAACAATGTTCAGTGAAAAAGATCCTGGGGTAAGCACCATGAGCCAACTTTAGCCACTCGTAAATCAGGTCTTCAGTCGAAGAAAGTCATATTGTGCATTTGGTGGAATTCAAAAGGAATCCTGTACTATGAGCTTCTGACAAGCAACCAATCAATTGATTCTGAAAAGTCCTGCTCACAACTGCATGAATTATAGGCAGCAATTTAAAAAAAAAAAAACATTTCCATCAGGATAATGCCAGACTTTACGTTTTTTTGGTGACTAAGCAAAAATTGTCGCATAAAAAATACTTTAATGAGTTTGCCAAAGAGTCACCAAAGACAGAATCGTTAAGTTGAAGGAAGAATGGAGAAAGGTGTACAACAAAATGGTTCATATTTAGTTGAATAAATATTTAATGGCATAATTTTTTGTATTTTAATTTCATGTAAAAATTGGCATGAACTTTGCAAATAACCCAATATTTTCAAGCAGGTAATGCCAGGTAATTTGATAGCACTATAATGACAGTATTTTATGACAAATAGCAAAAGTGAAGAAAGAAAGAAAATATTTTGATAAAAATATGCAGGACAATTTAGAAAATACTTTGGTAGCTGAAATAGAAATATCAAATAGAAAGAATTTCAAAAGTAATCATTTTTTTTTTTAATTATTTTACTTTTTTGTAACACATTGCAAGAAAATATATTTATTTCTATATATATATATATATACATATTCATATACAATGTTAGAACATGTTTACTTGAAGCAAAAAGAATAAATACTTCAAAAGTTAAGATTGGATATTTCTACAGAACTGATGTAGTAAAGAATAAATGTTCATTACTGACCCAATGAAAGGTTTTTTACAATATGTTTAAACATGAATGTGAAGGCTTTATATTTGCTTCAGAGATCTGATTTCCAAACTTGTGCTCCAAAAACACACAATAGCTGCATAAGCATTCAAGGCTGACCAAAAATCCCTTTTTTTTTTTGTAAGACTAAATGTAGATTAAATAAAAGCTATTCTTGATAAACATTCTATTTATCAAAAAGATTAAGAGAAACAAAGGGAATTTGTCTAATATTTATTCTACTTGGCTAAGTAAATTTTATAACAAAACAAAAGAATGAGCTAAAGTGGGCATGCGATTTTTAAAAATAGTTCATAGTTTAAATAAATTCTCTTTGGCTCAAAGAGAGGCTGGATGAATATTTTAAACAAAAGTGTTATGTAACTACTTCCTAATTAGATGGCTTATATAGTATGTCTTGATGACATTTATTCAATAACAAATACAAGGAAGTGATACAGTAATTGAAAAAATATAAGCACTACAATGTTTTGCCAAAGTAGCCTAAAGCATTATTTTCTTTACTTATTGTAAAATTAATAATTTTGCTTGGGAGGCAGAATTCAAATGTGGCTGTAATTCACAACCAATAGTTAATCTTATCTCCTGTGTCTAAAAAACAGCATTTGTTTTTTTAATTTGTTTCCACTGAACTTTTTAAAAATATTTGTTTTTAAATCAGTGTATCAAATTAGTCTGTTATCGTGAATCTTAAATTTCCGGAATTATTCAATAGGACCCGCAATCTAGTAGCAGAAGCAGGAATTCGAGAAAGACAATTACAGAAATGTAAAATAATGGGATTTTCAACTGCTAAATTCTATCATGGAGCAAAATCAGTCATTTGCTAACTGACTTGCATTTTGTTTCATTTTTGCATGTATGATTCTCTACTTGTTTATGGGCAAAGGTCTTGGTAGATATGCATATCATTCTATTATTATTTTTTAAATTAAATATATAATAATAATAATCTTTCTGGTGAGAAAGCACTAATACCAGATAAACGGTTACTATTCCACAAAAAACAGCAGAATAGTAACAGTATATATAAAAAATATAAATTCCCTTCTCGTTAGGGAACAGTTGTGGTAAGTACATTCCACAAAAGATTTCCTAGCAAAGGTGAGAGTTCATTATTGCTGGGAAGGGACTTTTGCATCTGGGACTTGGGTGTTAGTGCAAGAGTTCAAAAATGGTTGAGCTGATGGAAGATGTGATGAAAATGAAGAGAAGTATCTGGCTGCAAATGAAAGCACGTCGTCTGGTTTCCTTAGTAACAGGAACTGTAAAAAGTCAGCAAGTAGGGATCGTACCTCAGGTTTATGTCCCAGGTAGACTGAGAAGTTGGTCATGTATTTGTCCTGCAAAAAAATAAGTATAAGAAATAAAAGCAAAAAATATCTGCATAGTAAAAGGGTAAAAACATAAATGTGTAGAATTAGTTGTTGTCTGCATAAAAAAACATGATTTAATGAAATATTAAAAATGTTTGAAGAAAATCTAAATTTTAAACATTTTACAATAAATACTTGTTTTCAAATTTCTGTTTTACTCTTGTCATCAATAGATGCAATGTATTACAAGTATAAAGTTTGCCAGAAAGTCCTGACTCATTTAGAAAGCAGAAAGAAAACAACAAAATTTTATAGAGCAACACCGACATTTATTCTTCAAAATAATGTCCGTCGTTCTCGACGATCTTCTGCCAGTGATCGACCAACATCCAAATCTGTCCCACTAGCTTTGAAGCAAAGAACTATAAACAAGCTTCCTTCACTTCATCAAAAGAGTTGAATTGCTGGTTGCGAAGGATGTGTGCCATTGAGCAGAATAGGCCGTAGTCACTCGGAGCAGCATCGGCACTGAATGGTGGATGTGCAAGAATCTCTTTTTCCTTCTCCTTTAGTCAACCTGGCAGTGTGTAGCCTCACACTGTCTTGCTAAAACAAAGCCCAATCTCTGCTAACCAAAGCAGGATATTCCTTTAGTTTGCCATGCAAGTGGTCTAGCTGCTGGCAGTACAGTTAGCATTGATGGCATGACTATGTGGAAAAAGCTCGAAATGTAGTACTCCTTGAAAATTCTACCAGACAAAGATCAAGATTTGTTTTCTTTTCGCTTCCTAAGTGAGTTGGGATTTTTTGACCAACCTGGTAATTTGAAACCGATTTACCACCGACTTCATATTAGACTTTTTAATCAAGCAATGCAAAAATAGACTCGTTTAGTCCTTGTTACAGAAATAGCTATCATTTTCATGGATGCTTTAATTACGTTCTTTTTTATTTTCCGAAATAGAATAAGACGGATGGCGTGTCGTTATTAATTTGATAATAAAATCTGTCAAGAGGGAAAGCTGAGTTTTCAGTTTTGAAAATCTAGTGAACTCAGCTGAGGATAATTATTTCTTTCATGATCAAAGGCTTCGTGTCAAGGGATATAAAAAAAATCTTGATTGCAAGGCTGTTTTATTTTCCCCATTTTGTATATTTTCTGACTATCTTCAGTTGTGAAATATTCATTAAATAAGTGCATGCTATACAAAATACCTCACACTCATAGAAGCTGAAAATAAGAGCAAGTATTACAACAACAACTGATATGAATCAGAAAAGCCTGTAAAACTAAGGACTTTTAATTACAAAATGTTTGTATACATTAAGGCATTAACTCTTTGGGTTGAGTTACTGGATCTAACCAATGCGTTTATAACAGTGGATAAAAGCGTTGGTTAGATCCAGTGATTTGACCCAAACAGTTGTGAGTTCAACACCTGGCAACAAATAACTTAGTTATTTCCCTTTAACTGAATTCTCTAAGACATCCGGAAGCGACATAGCTTATAGATTGAGAACAATATACCCCCATTGATTGAAATAAAGAGTTTGATTTGAAATTCCAATCACCTGAAGAAGGCCGGAGCGTACAATGGTCGAAACTTTGCGAATATGAATATGGCAATGAAGATGAGGACAACAGTCCAAACAATGTAAGTAGTGTAATAACTTTAAGTTGTCAGATTAATTTCTTAGAAAAACATTTTCATCATTATTAAGAGAATAAAATGAAAGATAAATTAATCAAATTCAATAATTTATTTCCTATTTTTTGTTTGTAACTACTTTTCAATGAAAATAAATAAAAATACATTTGCCTAGTTTTATGAGAAATGTGATATTAAATTTTATAGTGTTTTTAATAAATTCCTTTCATAAGGGACAATGCAGTAAACTACTGTTGCCATGGTAAGGCACAGTCTATCAAAGTGACTGATGACCATATGTTATTTTAAAAATAAAATTTGCAAAATATTATCTGAAAATTTAATTTTTTTTAAAAATCTTGACTGAATTGCATTAAACAAAATATAATGACTGGATCAAAATCTTCTTTGCCATTTTAGTGTAATGTGAATGAGTGTGCGTTTGGTCCTGATGTTAGTGACTTTGTTTACATTTATATCAGGCAAGAGAAACGTGTATGAGAGGACTGTTGTATACATACAGTTGATTCAAAAGATTGGTTCCAACAGACGAGGCAGCTTAACTGCCACCTTTCGCAAAACTGTCATGGGACATTTTTATGCTCTTTGACATTTATGTAAATTATTGCTGAATCAAAGATAGACAATCAAGTTTTGTAATGTTACTTTTTGTTGTGGATATCAGCTTGCAATGAGAAATCAGAGTGCCGAGTTCAAATTCCAGCTGCGGGAAAATCTTCTGCCTAGTCAGTCAGAGATCAAAAGAGACATGATCGCCCGAACGTGTATCACATACTGAATGCTAAATTATCATCATTGCCTTTCGATTAAGCAGTAACATGGAAAATAAAACTAATTTAGCTTTTACGGATTTCATAGCAGTTAAAAGATTCGCAACATATAAGTTATCCATTAAAAAAAAATAAATGATATATCAATGTTTGGTTGTTGATGTAAAAAGTTACATACCTTTTTGTCAGCAAATTTACTCTTCAGTTCCATATCCTTTTCCCACTCAAGAGGCCGTTTTTTGAACATAGTTTCTGACATATCATCTTTATCTCCTTTAAGTAAGGAAAATACAATTTGTAAAACTATATGCAATAAACACATTAAAGATGTAATTATGTAATTTGTCCAATTTAAGATAACCTAAGAAATTATACTGAGGACAAAAAGTACATGGGCTAATATTTTGCTAAATGCGTTACAAGAAAACTTCTTTAAAATTATCAAAATAACAAGGAATATTGAGTGCAAAAGCAGGTGTGCTTATTGAGGTGATCATATTCTTAAATATTTGGCTGTTTTATTTAGGTGTTCATTTTGAGAAAGTTTTTATTATTGTTATTTTGTCCTGTTTTATGCTTTATACAAAATTTTTCAATATTTCATAGATGAATTCAAATTAAAAGGAAGAGATAGGCACCTATATATTTTGATGGGATTTGGGTCACCTTCATAATCACTGGAGATCCAACTTGTTGACGAATTAACAAAAGTCTGCAAAATAAATTAAGATTATTTTATTTCAAATGAATACAGGTAATGTGCAGTTGTCTAACTTATGTTATTTGCAAGAGTAAATTCAGAGCAATTATAAATTGACTATATTGAGTTGATGCGAAATCTTCGTTACACATTTTCAGTAAAAATACAATATTTTGAAAAAACAAAAAAAAATAAAAATAAAAAGCTGACATAGAAAATATTAAGGAAGATGAATTGGCAGTTGACTGACTCAATCTGTCGGACATATTTTTTCTAATTTTTTACATTTTCTTTTTTGTAATTTATTTAAAATCCATTGTCGAAATTAAACTGAGAAAGATTTTCTGGTTTTCATCATTTTTAGCTTTTAGGTAATTTATTTAAAATCTATTGATTTGTTGACTTTAAATCAATTTTTTAAAAACTACTATGCTACCTCTTTTCAAATTTTAAATCAATCAAATATTGAGTTAACAGATATTTTACAAATGTGGGTATTTTATAGTGTTTAACTTTTCTTTTTTTCCTCAAGCAATACCCTGGTTTAAAATCCATTTCTAGGGACACCAACAAAAGGATTTTCTTTCATTCAATTAGCCACTGTAGCTAAAAGGAGTTAGACAATTTTTTTCTTGGTATTTTAAAATTTATTACCTTAAATTCTTCTCATATTGCTAAAAGCAAAAAAAAAATTTTTTTCAGGATATTTTTTCTTGAGTTGATTGTTTTCATCCTGATATTTTTACACCAGCAAATATTTTTCATGCAGAATCTTTTTTCCTAATTTTCTTGGATATTTATATTTGTGAGGATATTTCTCTCAATTCTTCTTTCAATTTTTGTAAATATTTATTTTCATGTGACCTATTCTCTCAATTTTTCTCAATTGAATGTTTTGCAATATCTTGCACATACCATGAGCAGAAAGAAAATCTGAGTAGAGTGTTTTAACAAGTTTTGAATCTTCTGGTGGCAGCAAATTTCTTAAAATTTTAAGAAATTTGCTGCCACCAGAAGATCATTCAGAGACAGACATTATTAACACGTGTATGCTAATCATTGTGTCAAGATTATGCTTTAAAAAAGAGGGGGAATGTTCCAGAATGTCAAGTGTTTGATACATGACAATACAGAGAAGAGTATCTGACATTACTGCAAATTTAAAAGAGTAAATAAAGCTGAGGGCAAGAGAACTTTGCTTTTATTCACTAGCCATGGATGAAAGAAAACTGCCAAAATACAGCTGTTTCTTTTTATTCAAAGAGTAGATAAAAAAAGAGTAGATCAAAAAGAAGTAGATCAAAAAAGGAGTAGTTAAAAAAGGAGTAAATTAAAAAGGAGTAAATCAAAAAGAAGTAGATCAAAAAAGGAGTAGATCAAAATTTTGACATGTGCAGAGAACTTGTTGACATGCAGTCTTTTCTTGCACAACTGGACAGAATATTTTTTAATGAAATAAGAAAATGTATTAGCATAAAATTAGAAAATAATTTAACAAATTTAATATCTGTTTGTACTGATGTGTGGGAAAATATTGAAACTTGTTTCCCTTCTATAAGGAGATTTTATATTCAGTCATCACTGCATCAAATATCAGCCGGTTTTGAGTGGAAAAGTTATAAAATTCAATCAATGTTATGTCTGTTGTAGTTTCCACTGTAAACCAGCTTCATTCTAGAGAGCTTAAACATGGATTATCTAAAGCTTTTCCTTGAAGAGGCAGTGGCTAAATATAGTAACTTGGTATACCACATAGAAGTGCAATGGTTAAGCCAAGGAAACGTTGCTCCAATGTTTTTTAGTTCTGAAAGGGGAAATATCTCAGTTTCTAGAAAATGAGTCAACAAAGTTTGAAAATAAAATCTGGAATTAAGATCATTTCATCATTTCTTAGTGTTCAGCTTTAAGAAAATGTCATCCAATTTTCCAACAAGTAGCAGTAGCAAAAAGTTTCAAAATGAAATCGAAACATTTTTTTTTAAGTCAAAGGATGAAAGGTGAAATGTGCCATTTTCTAACATGTGCACAGCATATTTCCAAAAGCAATGTTGAGTTGGGAACAAAATATAACAACAAACAAATTGCAATTCTTCTCTCAGAGTTTCACAGAGGAATTACTTTTTTAGTATAAGATATGTCAATTGAAACTGGTAGAGGATCCATTTTCTATTGATCCAGAAGAAGTGCCCACAGAATTCCAATAGAACATCAAGCTTCCTCTATTTACAAAACAAAGCAAAGATAAAGTTGCCTGCAAGACTTTTTTGCATAAATCTGGATAAGAAGAAATATCAGAATATCATCTAATTTGCAATGTAAATGTTTAGCATTCTTGGAAGCAACTACATTTGTGAATAGACCTTCTCTGTCCTGAACATAAGAGCAATCAACATTCATGTTTGTTTGATGAACATTTAGAAGCCATTTTGATAATATCTTCTACCAATATATCTATAATTGTGTGGTAACCCTGGTTCAGTGTTTTACTGCACAATTCTTACCCCAGTTAACAACAGAATGTAGGTCTTTTTTATTAAAATCAGCTGCCAATTTGACCTAATCAAACTGATCAGAATTTTTAAGACAGTAGTAAACTAAAAATGGGGTATTGCTGTCATACCTGGGCTGGAGCTGCCCAGTTCTTTTTTGTTAGACTTGTTAGAGTTCAAAAATGTCTAATACTACCTTGTGGGTTGATGAACAGTTTTCCCTGCTAAGACAACTTTTCTAGAGACAAAATGTCTTAAGCCGCTCACTGATCTATTGCTATTTCCGTGGCATTTTTTCTAAAGAGATACATTCCTTAGTTGCACAAGTCCTGACCTTTACAACTGGGACCCACTACGCCATGTACACAAGAGTGAACCCCTTCGTATCCCATTAGTAAGTAGCAAGTTCCACTCAGCTTCTTTCTAGGAATTGCTGCTTTGTGGAATAAACTCTCAGCCATGTTTATTTAAAATCCTGTCAAACACATTATAGCTTACCAAATCCAAGTTGGGACATCTGGTATCCAAAGAAAGGTCATAATATCTTATTGAAAAACATGCAATAAAAGTTTGTGAAATTCTTATATAAACCAGCCAATACATAGATGGGAACACAGGGGAGGGGGAAGAAATGACAAGATATATTGTCCAATTTTAATTCTCCTCCTCCTCTGGTTGTTGCTCTGAGATTTCTCCATTCATCACAAATCATTACTGGAATATTTTTCCCCTGTTGAAAGACCATCAACCATGCTATATAGAAAGATTCAATTCTTTACTCTTTGTATAATTTAAAATTTTTCAATTTGTTATCATTAAAACCAGAGTTTTCAGCAAAGAAATTACGATGGCTGTGAGGATTTCATACCTGAAACCTCCACAATAACCATTGAGTGACACCCCTGTAGAATCTAGTTATCTCCCAGCTTGCTGATGTCCACATGCAACGGGCATGAAATCCAAACACATCACCAAGTAATGACACCAAAAATACTACATTTTTGATAGTGCTGGAATAGAGAATTAGAAATCAAGGAAACAAAATGAGCAATAGCAGCAATTACCATCCAACCAGTAAGGGACTATATGTCTCTGGAACATAAGTTTGTGGCCAAGAAGAAATGTCACATTTCTCATTAAAATCAAAGGCAACTAAAATTTATTTTATGTGCTTATTTAGTTTTCTTACTAAAATGAAGACAACATTTTGTGTTTCAACTCTGAATATTTCTGGCTACATCCATGTATCTCTCTAATTGGATTTGTCAAAAAAGCTAAAAACACCAGAGACATAATTAAATGTTTTTTCTTGTGCTAGCACTAACACACCTTGATGGAGGTAATTCCTGTCAAAAACAAAGGTTATGTACCATTTTTAATACTGACTGTGATTCTGTTGAACTTTACCACTGGCAGCATTTTGCTGTTTGTAAATATTCACACACTTAATAAGTTAGAGTAATAATTAAGCAGTTACTGGCTTGTTTTTCAGTTTTGTTTATAAGAAAAGGTTGGGATTTACTTTTTGATACTTTTCCTCACACTTTTCATGCTATGGATCATAAGAAAAATATTACCTCAACAGAGAAATGATATTTTAAAGTTAGTAAGTGAGGGAATTACAAAGGCTTGAAATTGGGGAAAAAAAAAAAAAAAAAAAAAAAAAAAAAGAAATTTAAAACTTTAGCAAGATCAAAAACTCATTAAAAGTGTTACACAAAAAGATTTGAGAAAAACTACAAATGGAATAAAAGTCATAAAAGTGGAATGACTAGGAAGAACATATTTCAAGAATATCTTACCCTTCAGCAGTTAAAAAGTAGCGCCAGGCTATTGAATTTTCTTTTGAATAAATTGCTCGCTGGAGTCCTATCACAGGAACAAATTCATTACAAATTTCTTTAACTGATGCGCCGAGATCACTCTGTAAAGATTTTGGAAAAAATAGAACTTTAGCTTTTATGTCAACCAATGACTCCTTAATAAAAGAGAATGAAATAGAAGTAATTTTACCAATTCTTGATTGATATATAAAAAAAAACAATGTCAATCAAATATTGCCATAGCAATGTTTAGATTTTATAAAAAGAATAAAACAAGATGACATCAGGTACATTAATATGACATAAAATTGAATATATATATATATATATATATATATAGTATTACATACATACAAAAGCTAAAAACATAGCAATTAGATTTAAATTAAGTAAGAGAATTGATCACTTAGCCTTTATTAAACTAAAGGACCATAAAAGAAATGTTCAACTAAACCACATGAAGACTAATGAATCCCACAAAAAATAACTTAGGAAACTAATATATTAAAAAATGTTTACAACTAAGTATAAAACTTGTAATAGAATACTAAAGCAACAATTAATTGGTTTAACAATATTATGAGTAAACCTGTATATTTATACAATTTCATATAAAAGATTTCTATCACTGCATTAATGAAATCACACTAAAAACATTGCATTTACTAAACAGCAGATAAATATTTCTAAAGATGAAATAAACATAAAAAATCAAATTGTAGAAAATCAATATTGTTCCACAATAAATTCATATGAACAAAAAGAACACTATTTACATTATTCGAACTATTGTCCTCATCTTTGTTGCCATTTTTACAATACTTTTGCCATTGTATGCTCTGGCCTTTTTCAGGTGCTGGGAATTTTGAACTGAACTCTTTATTATGATCACTGGGGTGCATCATTCTCATTCCTTGTGTGAAGCAGCTTCTGGTAGTCATGAGTTATATCCCTTTAACCCAACTCTCTAAGTTATTGCTCACTACTGCTGTAGCCTGATATTGAACTGACAACTCTTTGGGTTAAGTCACTGGAACTAATCAACGTCTACACCAACTTGGCAATGTATCCTTGAGAACAACAGCAATTGAATTTTTGGGACTTATAAACAATGTTCAGTAACATTTTTTTTTTTTACCAGAGTTCATATTGCAATTTTTGATGTTAATGGTTTTCTCTGGTAATTTTTATCTGGGGATGAAATTGTAATTTTTGACACTAATGATTTTCTCTAGCACTGCGTATTACTGGTTCCCATATTGTATTCATCTCTATACTTGGTCAGCTTAGGAGATTTTTGTAGCCTAGCATATGTGCTGATTCCTTAAGTTTATGTAGTTTCCAGTGGCGTTATATTTCAACTTCATCCCATAGTGGGTGGTGATCACCTTTTCCCCTCCATATATGGTCAGCTATGCCTGATTTTTCTATCTCCCCTTGTGTTATGTCCTTGCAATGTTCTTGTAGCCTTACCTTAAGGGGGCAGCCTGTTTCTCCTTTATATTTCTTTCCATAGCTACATGGAATGGTATACACACAGTCCTTAGTCATGTCCTCCTCTGTTGGATGTCTTAGTCGGGAGAGGTACCTGCAAAGTGTAGACCTGCTTCTGAAGATCGTCCTGATGTTATATGGACCACAGATCCTTTGTATTTTCTCTGATAACTCCTTCACATAGGATAGGCAGACCAAGGCTGTTTTCTGAGTGTTGTTATCCTCCTGCACCCTCCCTTTCATGTTTGTTGGAGTTGTTGTCATGTACCCTGGATAATTGTTATGTTGTAGGGTACTGCTTATACCGACCATTTTCTGTTGGCATGTCTCTGGATTGCTGCTTATGACTTTTGCTCGATGTTACAGGCAGCAGAAGATCCCTTTCTTTACATTGCAATATGAACTCTGGTAAAAAAAAAAGGTTACTGAAACATTAGGTTTATAAGTCCCAGAAATTCAGTTGATGTTGTTTTGTTGGACATTGCCCAGTCGATTTAGGCATTGGTTAATTCCAGTGACTCAGAGAGTTATGAGTTCAATACCAAGTTACAGCAGCAGTGAATAAATAAGTTAGAGGGTCGGATTAAAGGGAGATAACTTATGACTACCAGAAGTGGCTTCACACAAGGAACCCCAATGATCGTAATAAAGAGTTTGGTTTGAAATTCTTAGCATCTGAAGAAGGCTGGAGCATACAATGGCCAAAACATTGTAAAAATGGCAACAAAGACGAGGACAATAGTTTGAATAATGTAAATAGTGTAAATACTACCTCATCTCAGAAATATAGACAAATTCTGAATAAAAAGAAATCACCTAAATGCAAAATTTAATATAACCATGAGTGGTTATGGCAGTAGAAAAATTTGAGTTTATTAATCTTTAAATCTAAACTAACTACAATAGTTGATAAAAAAGATAAAGGGTAATAAACTATAAATACTAAAATTTGTTCAGGAAGACTAATAGACAATAGACAAAGACTAATAGACAATAGACAAAGACTAATAGACTAATAGACAAAACCAGAAAATAAATAATAAAAATTAAAAACAGAAACATCCAATATAAAAATCAACATAAGATAAACTTCATAGACTTTTGAATTTTAAATATGGAAAATAAACAATATCTACATTAATAAATATTCCAACTTCTTTGCAGTTTTCAAACCTGTGAGTTCAAATTCCACTTGAATTCATTGCATTCACTTATGTGCAAATACCCTTAGACATAAATAAGTACCTCCTTTATTATATGAAACTATTAAAATAAATAAAATCAAAAAATAAAATAATTCTTTTTAAATAAAATAAAAAAAATTATGAATCAATTTCATTAATATATTCAATTTAAATAGCTACCCATTATACAATATATAAACTGCAATTATACTTAAATCAACTTTGATTTTGTGTTGCAATTTTATTAATTAGCAGTAAATGTAACTGAACATCATGAACAATATTTATTTAAAAAAAAAAAAATACTAAATATAAAATCAATACCTAAATTATAAATAATTTGAGCTCTTCTCTAAATTAACTATTTGTACAGGTTCATGAATAACCCTTTAAAGTTGTTTAGACAATTGGATTGAATACTGTGAATTGATATTTTACTTAAAGAGAACTACATTGAAAATACTTTTAAACTTTTCCAATATCATAATTTTTTATTTTACATAATGCTTATCACAAAACTCATTGTATTCATAAAATTAGGAAAATAAATAATATAATCTTGATAAAACTAGACAGATAATGTCAACAACAAACTCTAAAGACTATGATTGAAAAATACTCTCATTACAATGTGAGATATTAAAAAAAAAAAAAAAAACCAGAAATAGTAGAAAGCTGAATAAGGCTGGTTAAGTCATGTATCTAAACATCAGACAACATAAATTTCAAGTTTAAAGTCAAGCCTCTCTGCCTTTTCAGTATTTCAGTCAATGTATAATTATAACCAATATTTGTTTACATTTAATTCCCCTCATTTACATATATATGTTCTCATTGACAGTGCCGTGCTTAGCAACATCACCCCTAACCCCCCCCCCCACCCCCGAACATACTGAACACACAATAAATGGTACTTTAAACAAAATAATACTCTCAGAGCGCAGATATTCCGTGATCATGAAAAAAACGGAAGAAATCATGGAATTGGCATTTTGAAACTATACATTACGAACGTCTTCACAACTTTTAGCTACTTTTTGATGCTAGCTATTTTCATAGCCTTTTTTAGTGCGTTTCAGCTCTCAATCTTCTACAAGTTTTTTCAAGAAATTTTCAAAAAAATTAAACCCAAATTTCAAAAGCATTTTGCTACAGAAAGTTTGATATACTGTCAAAAATTACACTTCAGACATTTATTTAAAAAATGAAGGAGTGTCAGAAAGTGTTGGTATAGAGGGGGGAAAAAAATGAATTAAATCAAAACATTAGTAGTAACGAAATGTTGCTAAAAGATTATATATATATCAAAGATTTTATATATAGAGAGAAAGAGTGCGAGATGGGTTGATAGATGTCTATTTCAACATACAATTATAATAATAATTTTCCATTTAATCCTAATAATTATTTTGTTCATTTTTTTTTCATTACAATAGATCTGTGGAGTCAAGGAGCCTTGCAAGCTTCCCAGGGCCTTGCAGTTGCCCCCGCAATTGTGGGATCTGCGTGGGCCCTAAGCACGGCCCTGCTCATTGATAAAAAACATTGATAAGAAAAAGTTTTTTTGAAGAATGAAAAGTGTCACATAAAATGTTTTCTATTTTATCATTCAATAACCCACTATTAGTCTCATATATGGAGGTTATATATCATATTCTCCCATACTGTGAATGTTAAAATTTAATTCATTAACAAAGCACACATGCAAAAAAAAAAAAAAAAAAGAAATTGAATCACTATTCAATTAACATTTAACTTGCATAAGACATGATTAAATTATAACTGAATAAATTCAAAATTTTATGACACATTAATTTCATATAATTAACAGAATTATTTTTCATAATTTATCTCATAAAAAGTAACTTTTTTTATAGAAAAATACAATCTGTAAATAAACATTATTAACAAAAACTCTGCTTGATTGGATGAGAAAAAAAAATCCATGAAATGCCAAGTACAGATTCAGGTAAGTGAATGTGTGTGTAATCTTTAATCACTTAAAAAAGAAAGAAGTCATGCCAGATACTTAAGCAATATTGTACACTCAATTTAGAAAGCAAAAATAGAAGACAAATACAGTACTAGAAAACGAGAATATTTAACTGGAAAACAAAACCAGTAATGACCAAAAACTGGAATTTTTGAAAACCAACATCAATTCGTATCAAGCTAGGTCTTCCAAACTACTTACATAATCACTATTACAGAGGTTACCATCTGAATCGATAGAGGCCACTTCAAAGTTTGCTGGGACATGTTTGCGGTAAATCAATGCTCTTACGAGTAAGATGTTTGCTCCTGGAAAGTAAATTACAATTTATGCCTCAGTATGTATCGAATAATATCAGATAAAAACTTGATTTATAAAATACTGACTGTATAAAAAAAAAAAAAAAAAATGTAACAAAAAGGTTTTTAAATGAAATACATGTTTGAGACTAGAGAATCTCATAAATTTATGAACAATGGAATTAAGCAAATTAAACATCATGAATTGAACCTGAAAGTTCAATAAGCAAATATACTAGCGTTTTGTGATAACCTTACATGCACACACATGTAGAAACCAATTTTTTTTACTCAAGTTCTCTTTTAGATGCCCTGTTTTATTACCACTGAGCTATGATTCAATTTATGTCAAGGTATAATTGACCTAGCTCTTAGAGGTACTTCAAAATGTGGTTTGTATTAAATGGCTACTTAAATTTGTGTTTTGTGGCAATTTTAATAGTACGAAAACTTAATTTTCGTAGAATGATTTTCTAGTCAACTCGAAGTGCTTTAAAAATCTGAAGATGCTAAGAAAACAAAAGATAAATACCTTCAAGAATAAGAGCAGGAACATCACTTATCAGCCATGCTTTTCGAAAACGAGATATCTCCTAAAATATAATGATGTACAATAAATAATTTTAAATCTATAATAATTCGACAATGAAAATAATAAAGAAAAGTCATAATAATGTTCAATATTTTTATTACGTCGAAATTTACTTTTTTTGAATAATTTCTAATCTTATTTGTCATATAACAAAAAACAAAAAAACAAAACACTATCTTGTTTCTTATACAAATACCATATCAATGCTTAGTTGTAAGCAACTTTGTCATACAAAGCAAAGCTTAGTAAATAACTTCATTATCAATACTAAGTGTTAAATAATAAATTAATTAAAAGTGAATGTTCATTAATATTTTTAAGATCTTGTGTGAGTTCAGTTAAAAAAATAGTTTTAATAATTTTATTATTTGTCTAATATCTAATATTGTTTAATAATAATTTTATTATTTTGTCTAATATCTAATATTGTTTAATAATAATTTTATTATTTTGTCTAATATCTAATATTGTTTAATAATTATGCAAAAGATGTGAGAAATTGTATTTAAAAAAATTAACTAATAACAACTTTCATTCTTTACTTACATTTCCATTAGTTAATATCTTTGTGTATATGTATCTGTCATTTTTCAGGACAAACAATGATTTCCGATCCAAAGGAATAGGAGACACCTAAAATAAATAAATAAACTTCCCAGGATGAATCTGTTTAAAATGCAATAACACTTTTCTTTCACATGAATTCTCTTTATCTAAATATGTAACGTTTTATAACAATTTAAATGTTTAGTACTTAGATACAAGTATGTATAATTAACAAAAAAAAAAAGTTACCTTGAATTTGTTGGCTATAAAAAGAAATAAAAAAAATGTAGCGTTGTACTATTTACCTTGACAAATTCATGATGTCTCTGTTCAATTGTTTGGAGCTGTAAATTCACATAGGCAGTAAATGATGTCCCACATAATACTCCTTCCACATAACCTAAACTTTTGGCAATTATGAGGTAACATTCTTGTTGCTGAAATATTGAATTTTCAATGGAGATCACAAACTCTCCCAAATCACCATTTTCTGAAGTGGTTACCAACCGTTCATTAAAAACCAGTGGGTCTAGATGGTCTGGCTCTAAACAAAATACCAGAAAATAAACCAGATTTATTTTTTCTTATTATCAACAATATTACACAATCAAAGAAACAGATATGTGGTACAACCACTTTTGGTAGACTAAAACTAGTATTGTCATAGACTTCCAAGGATAAGGGTTGCAAGTTCAAATCTCACCAGTGGTTTCTTATTTTGGATTCATGTTTTTACTTGACACTTAGAGAATAATAATCTTAGAATTGCAATAAAAATGCAACAGAAATAAAATAAGATTTTAAAAATTAATACTAATAATGATTTAATTATTAAACAATCATTCAGTATCAAAGAATTAAATGACTGAAAGCTATAAGAGTATCGACAGTATCCAGAGCCTGCTAATGATATAAAAAATAAACATTTATGATACTATAAAAAGTAACATTTAATTTTATTAAAATTCCATTATTTAATCCTTTTAAATAATTTATTTTATACCAAACATAACACTTCTTATTTAAAACTTTCTGGGTGCTTATTCATATTTTTAAAATTTTCCAAATTGCTAGCATAATACACTGAAAAATTCATAATACCTTACATACATTTGACGCTTTCTTATATATACAAAAACTCCAAAAATCAATTAAGCCATAGGTATTAGCTTTTATCCTTTAATTAAACCAAACTACAGCTTCATTTTGCAATAAATCTGCAAGAAGAACATCAACTAATACATACCAAGAGAGTTGAGGAACGCGATGGCTTCTTTACTGGGCAAAGAAATATCTATCGTTTCAAAAGTTACAGCATCAGATGTTTGTAGTTGTTCTGCAGGAAATAACTCATCTTTTAAATTCAAGTTGATTACAGGGGTTTTGTCAGCTTCAGTCTTCACAGAACCTTTGTCACTTTCTTCCTTTTCCACTCGTTTAGATAATTTCTTTGAAAGGTTTTTTATTTCTAAATTGGACGTCTTTTGGTGGTAACTCATTCTTCCTCTCTCACTTTCAAGTTCTGTAACAAAAATCATCACTTTATCACTCGACTGTACAAAAAGTAATCAAGTTAATTAAAACTTATCAAAAACTGATTGCAGTAATCAACATGAAATTATTTATATGAATATATTATCACTAGTATATCTTGAATTCCAACTTAAAATGCATAATTGGTTTAATATATAAGACATGAGAAGACAGTGGATAAAATTAATTTTCTATTATTCTAGAATACTTTGGTAAAACTTCCAACTGGATAAATAACTGACTCAATTAACTGATGTCAGAATTTAGATAGAATGAGAATTTCTATCTGAGATCTTGGAACAATGGAAAATTCCAGAGGGAAATTCCAACAATCCAAAATCAAGTTTTATATTAATTCTTTTCAGTCTTCCATCATTTTCTTGTATAACAGAAAATAAGCACCTACACGTTATTTAAATTTGTCACCAACTCTTTTCTCCAATGTTATTTTTTGACTGTTTAAGTCATCCATATCTTGACTTTCAAAGAACAGACACAATGTTTCATTTCATTAAGGTAATAAGACATAAGGAGTTACCGAGTGAAAAAGTATGAGTGATAAAAAAAATTATTATAATTAACAATAAAAGAAGAGGAATTAAGAAAACAAGATAATGATTGACACTGCATTTATATTTTTGAAGACCAAAGTAGGACACAAAGAGCTGGAAGGGAGTTTCACAAGTGAGAAGTGTAAGACAAGAAACTGTTTTCAACCCCAAAAGGCCAGAAATTGATAAAAATCAGTAAAATTATTCTAGAAAAAATTTGGATTACTACAGTGGACCAATACATCAATTGATTTTGCTATATTAAAGATAAAACCTGTTGTTCTTCAATCAAATTCAACATAGTTGACTGTTACCCATCAAGTTCCAAGGATTTTTCATTTTGGCATTTGAATTCACCACACATTCGGACTTAACTCGGGATGAATATGATATTATAATGACCACCATGACATCCATCCTTATCCACAACCAAAAAACTTCTCGTGGCCGATTTGGCATTACAATGGGTCCCTTAGACATTAGCACACATCATAGATGATGGCCTCATAGTAGTAAAAAATTCCACACATTTTAAAACTGATAAGATTAGAAAATTAATCCATAGAGAATTTAAAAGTTTAAACCTAAAAGTAATAATCAACATTAATTTATAAATAGTAAACTTCCTTGATGTAACACTGGACTTAGTAAATAATACTTACCAACCATACGTGAAATTTAATACATATTCATTATATATCCACCCTAAGTCTAATCACCCTCCATGTATAATCAAACATTTACCCTCCTCCATAGAATATAGAATTAGTAAAAGCTCATCCAGTGAAGATATATTTTATAAACATAGCGATTTTTACAATAATGCCCTAAAGAATAGTGGCTCTAAAAATCACGATATTAAATACACAAAAAGATACAACTATAACAGGAAAAATAAAAATAGAAAAATCATTTGGTATACACCCCCATTTAATCAAATAGTTAGCACTAAGTTAAGGCAAAAGTTCCTCAATTTAATTAAGAAACATTTCCCTGGTAATAATCCTCTAAGTAAAATTTCTGATAAAATTACCCTTAAATTATGTTATAGTTGTACAAATAATCTAGGAAAAATTATTTAAAATCATAATATTAAAATCTTAAATCAGCATGTAAACCAAAGTAACAATAATTATTCAAACACTAAAAATTCTAACAATACAAAGTTATCTAATTGCTGAAATCTTAACTACCCACTGGAAAATAGGTGTCTAACAAAATCTATAGTTTACTAATGTACTATATCAGCTAATGAAAACCCAACTATTAAAAAAGTTTACATTGGTTCTACTATTGGTTTTGATTGAGTAATACTGGCACATCCATAATCATTAACTTCCTCCAACCACCCCTCCTTAACTTTCTAAATAACCATGAATTCATTTTATATTTTCCAAAAGAAATCATTTTCACCATTTGTTTTCAAAATATAACCTAAATAATAACAATAATGTTGTGAGACAAAAAATTTTTTGTATAGTGATATAATGCTTTTATAAACCATTGTAATAACAAAATTACAATACTAAGCTCTACTCTGTATAGAGCACTTTTTATAAAAGTAAATGCAACAAAAGATAGGTTTTTAATCTGTTCTTTCACTTCCTTATCATATATATATGTGTGTGTGTGTGTGTGTGTGTATATATATATATATATATATATATATATACACACACACACACACACAAAGATATAATAAATGTTGTAACTCGCAAAAGGTTATTGTGTCAGTAATCACCAAAACAGAGGTTGGAAATAATAGTATATCAACAAATGCAAGACTTGCACGCTGCATGAAGTGGATATACTGCTAAAGAACTGCTAACCAGTGTAATTACTCTCCTCTCCCCTTTACTCTAATAGTGTCCATATATATTTAAGAGAATAGGATCATACCATTCCTGTATATAGGTAGGTATACAACAAAAGTATACTATGTGAATTTAGCTTAAAGTATCTTTTTTTATTTGAAATTAAAAAGAAGTGAGATTTTATTATTCAAACTGATAGTTTTTCATTATACTGATATTTTTTTTTACATTTCTGATATATAATAATTACTAGGAATCATTTTTGTTGAGAGAAGCTCTCAATGCATAGTCAAGGCTGATAACAAAGTGAAAATGTGCAAGGGTGTAACTCGGAAGGATTCTTGCTGTGATGTGGAAGAAGTTAGTGACAAATATCATCATCTAGATTTTACTTTATCACCAAAACTCTCAAATCGATATCTTGCAAAAGAGTTGACAGATATTGAGTAAGCAGACAACCTAGATATCACTGTAGACACCATTACCAAGGCCACAGCTCTCTTACATCATCTAGAAAATACTGCCAATGATGTTAGACTTTGTCAATATCTCTAAAACTGCTGTCATAGGCTTCAACCAGCAAGGCTCAATACAAACAGTTTCAGGTGAATCAATAACATCTGTTAAATCTTTTACATACTTAGGAAGTGAGATCAATTCTACTGAAAAGGATATGAAAATTTTCAGAGCTAAAACCAGGGTTACCTTGAATAAAATGGATGTAATCTGGAAATCTGATCCACCAGACAATCTCAAATGAAAATTCTTTTAAGTCACTGTAGAGGTGGTGTTAATCTATGGTGCTACTGCCTGGACATTAACTAAAACCCAAATGCCTAAGCTTGATGGAACTTCCACTCAGATGATGAGCAGTATATTTAACATATTTTGGAGACAAGAATCAACTAAATCACAACTCTATCGATCCATCCCTGATATGTCTACAATCTTATGCAAATACAGAATGCACTTTGCAGGACACTTCTGCCAAGCAAAACAAGAGCTTTCAAGTGATCTACTGTTCTGGATACCTAGCCATGGTGCAAAACTAGCTGGTCACCCAGCAACCACCTATATTGACCAGCTATGTTATGATAAAGAATGCCTTCCTAATTAATTTCCGACCTTGATGCAGGACTGTGATAGTCTCAGACTCACAAATGTCCAAGCTAACTTGACCGAATAAAAATAATAGGAGTTATAAAGATATAACCTCTAAAAAGAAACAAAGATATTGTAAAATTATTGGGTGATGGGAAATTACAAAAAAATATGAAGAGAGCTAGAAAAATTTAAAAAGAAATTTAAATCATTGGCAAGATAAGAATATTGGGAAAAATTAAATGGATCATGAGCAAGTAAATTGAATTGAACAGTAGGAAACTATTTAAAAGATGCTGATGCTTCAAATACAAACAGATAAAATGTAGAATATCAAGAACATTGGCTTATGACATTAAAGCAACTAAATTGCCACTTTAAATAACATAAAAAGAAACATCTAAGTTGTGCAAAGTACAAGTGTACTGTAAATTTTTGTGATCAATATACAGCTACATTGGATAGAGCTGGTAAGTTGGTCAGAGCTTGGATCCTTCGTGGAAATGACCAACATAACAACACTGGAGAGGTAGAAGAATGCTTTAATTTAGACTAATATTGTATACATTACAATTATAGGTCTCTTTCAAGGTGATGATGGAATCAAAATAAATGTAATTATTGTGTAAGAACAAGATTTTTTATGAAGTGTAGGTCACAATCAAGAAGCTTTAAGCTAAAAAGAATTATGCAAGTAAAATAAATGCTCATTTTGCATTCTGCAAGCAGCAAAGCTGACAACTGACCAGTGACCACCTAAAAAAATGTTTCAAAGACAAAATTAACGGATTGATCCTAGCTTCTTAGATTAATTAATCCAACAGAAAACTTGTGATCTATCATTAAAAAAAATGTATATGAAAAATGGAAAGCAACATTCACTTTGGTTGCATGTGATAAAACTTTTTGAAAACTGAATAAGTTGTCGTCGATAAGGGTAGATGATTATTGTATCGCTCATTAAAAGTTTTACAAAATTTGGTTGGTAACTTAATAGTTTAAGCAATTTAGCATGCAAATATTAACTAGAGACTAATTATGTTTTAATAAATTTTATAAAAACAAAAATAAAATTTAACAATAATATCAAACAGTCTTTTTTATAGTAAATTAAATACAAAAAAATTGAATGCAAGACAGGTTTTTCTAAACTACTTACTACAATTTCAAAATTGAAGTTAACTCACCGTATTATTATTAATTAAACAATCTTTCGATACCTTGTGAACCTTGTCCAACACAAAACTGCATTAATTCGTAGGTACAGCACAAATTACAATGATCTTCTTGTCATATTGCTACTAAAGTTCCCATTTGCCATCCGTTGTTATAAAAAATACAATTTTATGTTAAAATAAATCAATCAAGAAAAATAAGAAAATTCTTTGTAAACGCGTCGATTGCAATTACATGAATGAAGTTGATAGACTGTAAAGTACCTAAACAGGTTGGATTTAAATTAAATATTAATAATAGCAGGTGAAGTAATTAACTGCAAAGAACTGACGAAGGAAGAAAAATACCTTATTGACATTAAAATGTAATCAAATTCGGCTCATCCCTTTTCCTTTTATATGCGTTATTTTGTGATTTTAATGCCCTATGTCTACTTAATGAGACAGAAAATTTAATTCAACAAAAAAAGAAAGCGTTTATTTATTTTACATTTTTTACAAATTGAAATCTGATGGAGTTCATGGATAATAAAAAAACTAAACAGGTATTCGTAATTTGCTGCTTTTAGCTTTTATTTAAAAAAAGAAAAAAAAACATCAACACTTCTCTCAAATGACAGTGTAAATATCCAATGCTACAAAAATTACGAATAGTTGCTTTTCAGAACGAATCCAAGAAAATATAAAGCAGGTAAAAAACAAAGTTTTAACGTTAATGTTTAAAGTTAAAGATAAGAGATACCTATTTTTGTTTGAGGTATTAAATGACGCATAAAATGTTCTCTAGATAATACGACAGATAAATGAGAAATTGATCATTAAGTCAATATAAATAAATAAACACAGAATAACATTTCTTTAAAGTTTAAACGTTCATTATTAAAGGAAGATTCCAAGCAAATCTGAGAGAGAAAACGAAAAACCTAATTTTGGAAATATTAGCTACCTTTAAAAAATAGCTATAAATAAATCTGAAATAAACAATTTAATGTAATTTCACAAAATGACAATTTGTTGCTTAAACCGATACATACTTCTTGAAGAATTTTGAAGGAAATTTACTACCTTTTTTTTTTTTTTTACAACTTGGAATGCATTGCATTTGCATATTTTGGTACTAAGTTTTCTAAATTTTGTTTTTTATCTGATAAAAATCAACAAGATGAACATGCATAACGAGGAATAAACTATATAAGAGAAATATCTTAACTATTTTCATTCAAGCTTTCACAGAAAAACAATATACGAGCAACAAACAAAAACAAAACCTACACAAAAGTTTTCTTGCTTCGTTCTCGTAATAAAAACAAGTGATCGCTACATTTTGGAGTTAATGTCTGAAATAAAATCTTTTTCACGACAAATGTAAATTAAGTCCATGAAGTGTAGGAGACAACAGGTTTCCGTATTGTTGCTGTTGGTGTTATAACTCATGTAAAACCATTTCTCTTTTCCATAAGAACGAGACAATATATTTTTTAGTGATTAGTAGAAAAGTAAATAGCGTTACAAGAGTTATTCCCCCTTGGAACCAAAGAGAGAGAGAAAGAGTGATTTTCGGGTCTCGGTGGAGTTGAACAGCATACGTTGTTGAGGTTCAGAGAAATTACCAATGTGGCCTACTTTAAGTATCTTTTTACTAAAAGATTGCCAAATCATTGAAAAATAATCTGAGATAATATATGATACTTCATAAATAAACACCTACACATAACTTTTTAATAATATCGTCTGAAGTGGGTATATTTTCTGAACAAGTCATAAAAATAAAATTGTAAAAAATGAATATCAAATCAAACAAAGTAATTTAAAAAATAAAACCTAAAATCTAAAAAAAATAAATTCATTAACAATCTTTCAACGTTAAATTTATTTTTAATAGCGTTAAAGGTTATAATTTATCAATCTTATTTATTTTTTAATGAAATGAAATGCATTTAATTTTTTTCATCATAGCTATCAGCCTCAAATTTTGAAAGGTAAAAATACTTTTTTTCAATGATTGCCAGTTAAGAGATTAAAGTCCAAGCCCATGACTTATCTTTGCTATACCATTCACTACTAGTCCATAGCATTTATTTATTCATGTAAACAAGTTAGAGCTTTAAAAGATATATCGAATTCATTGCATATGCTCAATAACTAGTAAGTTACTATACAATGGATATCAAAAGTGTTTTACAGCTGAGAGCAGTTTTTTATGTGGGTATTTCAAATTATGAATCTTGAGGAGTGTTGAAAAGTTCTTGGTATGACCTACTTAAAAAAAATGGTCAAATGACCAAACATCAGAAATTTTGTTTTGATTCCCTTGGTCAGGACAAGAACATTTTAGCAGCCCCTTGAAGTCGAAAAATTGGTATATTTTATTTTACTATTTATATTTAGGAAAATGATGAATACTGAATATTTAGTTTCAATTTTCAACTTTTTTCTTTTTTAAAAATGTTTCATAAATTTCTTCTGTACATTGTTTGATGAAGAATTAGCAAATTTTCATTCAATTAGTTTTAAAAATAAGCAAATTCTTTAATTCAATCATTTTTCATCTTACCAAATTTAATTTCTTTAAATATAGTTTGGGGTAGACATGCCAGCAAGTACAAAATAAGTGTGTTGGTTCAAATAAATTTTCCACCAGGGATTCTTCTATAAGTTTAATAAAATAATCAAGTTGCCGAGAAAATGATGAGTATTATATGATTTACCAAATAAGCACTATTCCAGGAAGGGGGGTTGAAAGAAATAATTTAAAAATACCAGCACTTGTATTTGGTACATAAAAATACTAAAAGCAACAGTGAAAATGTAAATTAAATTAAAACTTTTAATTTAAAAGGTATCCAATACTTAAATGAAATAGATTTGAACACTGAAGCAATATTATAGCTGCAATGGTTAAAAAAACATTATTACTGTGCTTCAATGGAAACATTTAAATTAGATTAGTTGGTATGAATATAATTATCTGATTAAAATAATTATTTTAGATTTTTTTTAAAATGTGTGTTTGCATAAATTCATGCCAATAGAAAAGGTGAAAAATATGTTAGATTAGAGAATTAGATGAAATGAGTTTTATTGAACTTAAAAGTATTTTTAAAAGTTTTATTACCAAATAAATGAAATAAAATTATCCTATATACAAAATTTTCGAAACACTAATTTCAATAACTTTTAATTTAAAATAGGTTTTACCATAAAAATAAAAAGGTATTTATTTCATTAAAGTTTTGTAAATTTTGTACAGATAATCAAGGCCAAAATAATCAGCGTATATGGCATATATGATCACTGATAGCCCGGCGTTGCTCAGGTGTAATGAAAGCTTTAAAACTAATCCATGGTCCTGGAGCTCAGACTCTTTGGACGTTGGAACAAAGACTAAAAAGCAATATTTGTTTCCAATTAAAGTGAAACCGTAGACTGAAAGAAAAATAAATGGATGTTAGTTGAATTTTGATTTCCTGGTATCGATATCAAATAAGTTTTTTTTGTCGTAAACTGAATTTTGAAGGCGAAATAAGTCCTCTGAGTAAATGGTATCATGGCTGAGACTAAGAACTACAATTATACCTACTTAGAGCCAAACCCGAAGCAAAAACTAAAATAAAAGGGCTGAAAAAAATACAGACATACAGGCAGATAAACAGACACACACACAAAAATCTTGTTTTTTATATATATATTATCGATTTTCTGCACTATTGTAAGAACTGCAACCTTGAAACTTCTGAATATCATTTCTTATGTCTTTGTCTATGAGTGTATCAAATTTGATTAAAATCGGACCACTCCTTCTATAATCCGATTTTTTCAATTATCGATATTTATAGAGGTACCTCGATGCACAACCTATCTAAGAACACTCCCATTTCGGATTCTATAGGTAACGGACACACACACACAGACAAAGTTCTATTTATAAATAAGTTTAGATTTAGATAGTTGCAAAACAATATCGATTACAACTTAGTAGTAATCTCCATCCTCACTGGGTTGTTCATACATTTGGCTTTTTATGTCACATATGTTATTTTTTATGCTTAGTAAATTGCTGTTTTAGTATGATGGTTTAAGAAGTGTTATTTAGGATTCAAACTTTGGTTCCTTACTTTAGGGAGAGAAAAGTAACAAACCAAATTAAAACTAAAAGGCAAAAAAACGGTAATTGAAAAGAGTTAAAGGCTTAACTTTCCTTGTACCATAATTGTTTTTTAATTTTACTTTTAAGTTAAAGTCAGTCTTGGGCATTCAACAGCAGCGCGACTTGAAACCTCACTACTCCAGACAGGAGAGACGTCTCAGCTTCTTTCATTTTTGCTGTTTGAAACAAATTCTGGGCATCAGTTGGTCTGGGTCACCAATAATGCTGTAGTTCTCACCTGTGCCCATTTATTTCATTTACCCAGCCTATATACGGCCTTCTGCAACAGTACCATCCGTTGTGGTGATACCGACCGAGCAAAAGCGATGAACCGGATGTTGGCTCTCTCACAACAAAAAGGAAAATTAATAAAACTCGTCGTGCGCATCCGAGTTCGCACAGATGTTCTGGTTGAAAAATAAAAATTAATCAAATATCAGATTTCCATTTCGCAAGCCTATGCGAATTTTATTTACCAACCAATGGGAAGCCCGGAATCAAATACAGCGCGAAATTCAAAACAAGCTTCTGATCCAAAAAGCAGATATAGAAAGCGGAGACAAAAAGCACCGCCAGACAGAAGGACTCACATGCTAGAGTAACCAGTGCCTCCCCTTGACTTAAATCGAGCGGTTACTATGCTGGCCTCTTTCCTTCTCCCTGTCTCAAAAGTACTTACTGTTCTCAGAAGTGACCTCTTCAAAGACATTCCTCACAAACCAACTTACTGACCTCAGGAGTGACCTCTTCAAAGACATTCCACACAAACCAACTTACTGACTTACGGACCTTAGAAGTGGCAACTTCAAAATGAACATACCTCCGCTCTCCACATTCCTAAGCCTTTAATCTCTTTCGGCTCATTATTATTATTTTCCACGAATATTCTAACCTCTGTTGGACTTTTATTTCAAGTATTATTTTAATTGTAAACACATTAATTGATATGTGTATATATATATATATAAATGTTATTTTATCCTCAAATTGCCTTTCTTGATTTTATAATCATTTTATGAATTATAGTGAGCTATCTTCCACAAGGTCAAATTCCGTTAACCTGCGACGGTATACAATTACCCTTCACTACAAACAGAATCCTACTACAACTAGAATAAGAATAGATAAGATACCCGCTATACTGTCTCCGCTGACTTGGACACACTGTATGCTGGATGGGAAGATTCCGGTGGTCCTTCTGTAAGCGGGGGAACTGGCCACTGGCAAGAAGAGGGCAACTTCATCTTCGCTTCAAGAACGTCTGCAAAAGGGACATGATGGCAGTGGACACGGACATCGAGAGGTGGGAAGATGTCGCAAATGATTGCTTATACTGGAGAAGCGGTTTTACACCGAGGGCTGGAGCGAAGAGAGGAGAAAGGAAGGCTTGCTGCTGGAGAGAATCATGCCAGACAGACAGACAGAAAGAAAACAACAAAGAAACATCAGGGTGTGTGTCTTTTTTCATATACAATTCTTCAGACTGTCACTCCCATGTGGGCCTGTACACATTGTACAACCATAACAAATGGTGCACCTGTAGAGGACGATGGGTCCATTACTAATTTATATTTATGAGTCGACTCGGCGTAACTTGCGACATGAAACAGAGCAGGAAACAAGGAAACACGAAAAGGCGAAAGTAACTAGAACAACAATATATTAACAAAGGTTACATAGAGTTGAAAGCATGCAAATCAAATAAGGAAAGAAAAGTTCTTTCCCTTTGTCTGGAGAGAAAAGTAAATGTTTGGTAGAAGGTTAAGTTGAATAAAGTTCAGTTTGAATAAAGTTGATGTACATACTGTTAATGTCTTTTTCCAATTGGAGTTTTTTTGTGTTGTGTGTGCATGCTGGTGAGAAATAAAAATTTGCGCCACTAAAATTGCTACCCGCAATTAGTGCGCGCGTGTGTATGTGTGAGTTAGGGAATAAACATGTCTGCTCTTGACTGGTCTAACACGTAACGCTCCCGACTTTTATTGGCATGCCGTAGCGCGGAACTAGAGTTATCACGTGAACGCTGAATGACCATGTGTGTGTGTGTGGGTGGGTGTGAATTTATCAAACCCTACACACCGCATCAGCAGCTGAGGTATAACTAACTCTGGGCACAGATCTCAGAGGTCTCTCAAGAAGACAGACGGATACCACATGACAATGACATTGATTTATGATCAGTTCATTAAAAAAACAAATGGACAAGCAAAGTTCATTATTGACATAGAATTGATTTTGATTTTTTTTTCCCTATCTATCTATCTATCTATCTATCTATCTAAAAATAAACCAAACTGTTGATTCTTTGGGTTCTAGTAGAACTTTTTTGTCGGTCCATTCAAGTCATTTTTACTTTTTATATGTATTCCGTAAAGTAAGATGGTTTTGTTTTCATCTTTTGTCTGCCATAAATGAATAAATAAACAATTTTTAAAAATTAAAATATTTTCTTCACCTATCAATGTGAATTGTAGCCCTGAAGACGACTGTGTGTAAAAAAGGTAAATGAATCGACCGAAACGTACTTGTAAGGTACCTCCACTTTTTCGCTGGAAAAAGCAGCATAGTCTGAAGGAAAAGGCCTCAAACTAAATAAAAACAAAATTTTCTCGGCAAAATGTTTATGCTATAATGAAAAGGATAGATCAAAGTATTTTTAATTATTTTTACAATTTTTAAAAATTGTTTTAACAGGTTCTAACAGGCTCATTTGGTGGAAGAAAATTTTTTTCTCTCGTCAGTACAAGCGATAAATTGACGCTAGATTTACGTCAAAAAACGTAATTACGCGAAGGCATTTTTTGACTGTGAAAGACATTAATTTGGAAATTCTTGCAAAAACCAAATAATTGTCTGATTTTGATGAAAATTTCAGGACTTATTCATAATTGACTGAAATAGGTTTTGAAATAATTATTTTTAGAAAATATTGGTAAAAACATTTTTTTTAATTTGTTACCCCCCACCCCCACCATTTAATTTCCAGAAATTTCGAAAAATGCAACTAGGTCTCAACATATAGATGGTTTTAATTCAATTCAGGAGTCATTGGGGAATGCAAATCAACTGTCTTTTTTTCTTCAAAATCTGCCACTTTTTAGAAAATCTGCTCCGAATTAGGAAAACAAAAATACAATAAAACTATGCCTTTTCTTATTTAGATAAACTTTTAAATTGCTTTTATAAACATAAATTAAAATAGTGTCATCGTGTGAATAGAAAAAAATTTTTTTTTGGTTAGTAAAGAATTTTTACAAGAATTGTTTTTATTTTTATTATTTTATTTTATTTTTTATAAAAAGTTTCATAAGTCTTTTACAATTTCCTCCTTATAGGTCCCTCAGATTTTTTTTTTAATTAATGTGTGGCAAATATATTTATTAATCGAAAAATTTAAACAATTACTCTAAAAAGGGGTGCTCCTTTTTTGTAAATTAATTAAAACTTGTTAATTTTTTGCATGTTATTTCCCGTTTTTTGTTTGTACGGGTGGCCATACGCGATATATATCTGTAAAAGGTCACGTGACTCAAGGGATGTCCGCCCTTACATAAAAAAATTTCTGTATCTGAACCTTGCTATTCTTTTCATGAGTGTTTGTGAATATAGATCAACAAAAAATTCATTTCAAGTCAGACTTTAAATATTTAAAGTAAGTTTTATATTTTTTACTTATTAGTTTCATCATCTTTTATATTAATTGTGAATGTAGGTACCTGACAGAAATTAGAAAAAAGCTCAAAAGTGTTTGAAACTATTTTTTTGTGTTCATTCATTCCAATGGCCAGATTTACTATTGAAATTATTAGGGATAAAAATGTTTAATTTCAATGTGTGTTTGCAAAATGTGTCTAAGAAACAAATACTACAATTTTATGTTGCCTAAAACAAATTGGAAAAGGTTTTATTTTTTCTTTTCAATTGAATGAAAAAGCCATTTTGTTCTTTTTTATTTCATAGCCTAATCCTACTATTGAAATTATGCATTTTTATTGTTAAACTCCTACTTTCATGTTTTTTTTTTAATTGTAAATGAATGTACCAAAAACATATAAAATTATTTTTACCCTTAGATATCAGATTATGCAAAATACCTACATTCACAATAGAAAAAAACAAGAGGAAAGTCAGAATTTAACATAAAAAAGATTTATTATTTCAATGGAGCAAAAGTTGCTGAGACCCAAACATTGAGATTATATTTTCTTTTTAATGTTGTTAAATTCTGACTTTTTTTATTTTTTTATCTTCAAAGATTTCTGATACCTAATGTTAAATATAATTTAAATTTTTTTTTTTTCTATCTTAAAGGCCAAACAATTTTTTAAAATCCAAGCAACTTCAAATGAAAAAAAAACAAAAAAAAATCAAATATGAGCTTTTCATTGCCTTTTGCTTTCATTCAATTGAAAACCAAATAGAAAAAATGAATAAATGAAAGCTTTTACAAATGTTTTTAACCTTAGATACCTGTTGCTTAAGGTCACATTTACTTTTACTTAAGGTCAATTGGAAAAAAAGTATTTTGTTTTACTACTGAGTTTTCAATTTAATTTAATGAAAGCCAGTTTTTAATTTTTTTTACAATTTGTATTTAGAATTCAAAAGCATTTGATAATCCTAATATTAGAATTATGAAATTATTATTCTTTTAAATTTCTACTTTCAAATTCTTTTTTTTTTTTTGTTATGTGTGTGGAATTTAGAAATATTAAATTTAATAGTAATTATTTACTATTTAAAATTGAAAAATTAAAAGTTGCCAATTGTTATTAAAAAACCAAGAATTTAATTTTTATTTTATTTTTTATTTTAGATGAATTGAACTGATGCAGTTTTACTGAAGTATCATTTGGTAAGAGAAGGTGAAGAAATTTGTTGTGGCCATATCTTCTATAAATTTAATTAAAGAGACACTGAAAAACACAGTAGATTGGGCAGCCAGGGAAAATACCAAAAATGGTTTCCCATCTATTTACAAACAATTAGTAGGTTACATACCACTTTTAAGAATAGGAATAAGGTGAAAAATTTTGAAGCATTTGTAAGGAAATGCAAGCAGGTAGCCCTTTCTTATGCTGTTATCGGCACTACATCAACTTCTTATGCTGCTTCTGCTAGCGCCACTACTTCCCTCTTTTCTGCAATTATGGAAACCCTAGTTGAGGCATCTACTGTCTTTTCGAATTCATCTAGCATCTTGTCTGATGCCTCAAAAAAGATTTCACTGGCCATCCTGTCCAATGCAAGTACCATCATATCTTCTGCCAGTGCCATACTCTCTACTACCATTTCCATCATGTTTGCATTACAAAGCGCCTCTTCAACTTCATGTAATGTTAAAGAAGTAGATCGCTTGAAGAAATTGTTTAAAAAACAAAATGGAGCTATGTCAAATCTACATAAAAAATTACATACCCAGAAGATGCAGAAGCAGTCCAAAAAAACTCCATATATTGTCAGGAAGCTTCATTATGATTGTCTTATAAATGGGGTTCCTGCTTCTCGTACAAGAGATCTTATAAATTCTAAGACAATGTCTTAAAAAAAAAGTAGCACTACTAATTACAGAATGGTGGCAGAGCTGGGTTTCTTTTCTGACTTAAAAACTTTTATAGACATCAAAAGTGCAGAAAACTGCACTTTAGTATTTGATTCTACGACACAGGATGGGATACATATTAACTGTGTATTGATAACTCCACTAACATCCCATCTTGTGTCATTGGAACATCTGCCTGGCGGATGTTCTCAAGATTATAAGGAGCATATCGTAAACTGCATAAAAAACTTGGCTCTAGTATGCTCGCTGTCTACTGGGCAAAGTCATGATGACAGTTTGTGAGAATTTACATCTAAAATTAAAAACTGTCTGACAGACTGGGCTCCAGTGAACCATGCCACAGTTCAATTACTAAACAGAGAGTGGGACACCGAACTTAGAGAATTTAACTGTAATTTGCATCCATTAGAATCTGTCTCAAATAAGACAAGAAAGGTTCTAAGAGAATGTGAGACATCATCAAAAGGGACTGTGAGCGAGTGCTTAGCATGGCGAATTATTGTGACCTTCGGTACAGTGACAAATTTGGTTTGGTTAATACAATGAAGTCCTTTTTTCACAAACAAGGGCTTCCATTGTCCCAAATTCCACGGTTCCAAGGGAATTGGCTACATATAATTTTTCATCTGGGCACAACTTACTTTCCAATTACAGACTTATTCCTAAAAATGACGCAGTTTCCAAGTTGCAGATGTTTTTTAAAAATGACAATGCTGTGATCAAATTTCAGGTACTGGGTATCATGGGAAAACTGTTAACGGGGCCTTGGATGAGTACCTTCTACACTAAAGACCCCATTGACACTATATGGGCATTGTCAAGGTCGTCATTGATAAAGTGAAGGTACTATCCGAGACCCCTACTATCCTCTTTCAGTACGAGAAGGTCTTCTTTGGAGATCCTATACCAAAGAAGGTTAGACAAGCACTTTTTATTCCCCCCCAGGAATGAACTTCTGTTTTTATGTTGACTGCCTGTTTAAAAGGCCCTGTAGAAGTCTTGAGCAGGCAGTATCAACAATCATTTTCAGTCTAAAAACTAGAAATAAGTTAGTTCGAACCACACTTAGAAAGATGTTATTTTAAAAATTATAATAACAAGAAAATGAAAAAAATATTGTTTTTCGACGTTGTGTCAATTTTGAGGCGTTCATTTTTACTTTTTAAGAAAATTTTTTTTTTTATAAAATAAGAACAAGACCATATTTTCACGAGTGATATTAAGCAAAAAATCAAATACCCTTTCTTTACCTTTGAAGGAAAATCTTGGAAGATGCTTTCTTTTTTTTTCTTTAGTGAAATTTAAAATCTGATCTTAAGTCGATTTTTTTGTTCAATTCATTAAAAAAAAAAAACACATAGTTTCCTTCCGTGTTGGTTGTTGATTCTCTTGACACTCGCTGAAAATAAATCCTATTTTTTTTTCTTCATCATTTTTCTTTTAAACAATGAGTTGTTGGTTTCAATTAAAAACAATTCTAAATGTCACTTTCACTTGGAAACCCGAAAAAAAGCCATCCAACAGGCCTCGACCTCTTCAGAGTATGAAATGATTTAAATGTTTGGTCGTATCGTGACGTCAACACACGTTTTAGCTGCTATGGTTGTCATGGTAACAATAGTTTTGATCTCACTTTTCTTCTTTTTTCTTTTTTCTTTCTAGTTTGAATGAGTTACCTCCCTTGCTTATTCGACAAGCCAACTTTTATTGACTGCTGTAGTTTTTTTTTTTTTTTTAATGCAATAACCTTTACTGCTCGAATTCTAACCAACAATATTTTGTTTTTTAAATAACGCTTGCTCAGCGAAACAAATAATTCCATACTTAAGCCAGTTTTTTTTTTTTTTAGTCTTTAGCATTATTTGTAACGTGATCGATTCCAACTTGGCAGCTCAGATCACTTTCTCATGTGGCTTCCCAGTGTCTCTTCTCTACAAATACTTTCACAATTTCTGCTCCGATGAATTTAGCTCACTATTGGCCCCTCTATATGAATTTACTCGAGCCACAAGATTAGCAACTAGGTCCCACCCTTTTACTGTGAAACCAATAATGTAAACGCAAATTCTACTTCAGCAGCTTATATAGAACACAGAGGAAATAATGATGATTAATTTTTAACCAATCACATATTTTTAATATGAAATCAAGTTTTCCCACGGTCCCTCCTGGAGCCTACCTCTATTCCTTACTAGCAGTATAGCCCGGCGTTGCTTGGGTGTAATGAAAGCTTTAAAACTAATCTATGGTCCTGGACCTCAGACTCTTTGGACGTTGGCACGAAAGACTAAAAAGCAATAGTTGTTTCCAGTTAAAGTGAAACCGTAGACTGAAAGAAAAATGAATAGATGTAAGAAGTCAAATTTTGATTTCCTGGTATCGATATCAAATAAGTTTTTTTTGTCGTAAACTGAATTTTGAAGGCTAAATAAGTCCTCTAAGTAAATGATATCATGGCTGAGACTAAGAACTACAATTACACCTACTTAGAGCCAAACCCGAAGCAAAAACTAAAATAAAAGGACTGAAAAAATAGACATACAGGCAGATAAACAGACACACACACAAACATCTTGCCTTATATATATTATCGATTTTCTGCAACTATTGTAAGAACTGCAACCTTGAAACTTCTGAATATCATTTCTTTTGTTTTTGTCTATGAGTATCAAATTTGATTAAAATCAAACCACTCCTTCTATAACCCAATTTTTTTCGTTTTTCGATTTTTGATATTTATCGGAGGCACCTTGACACAAAATCTAGCTAAGAACATTCGCAGACACTTATAGTACAACTGTGTAAATTTTCATGAAAATCGGTTCAGCCGTTTCAGAGTCTATAGGTAACAGACACACACACACACACAAATTTCCATTTATAAATAAGTTTAGATTTAGATATATGGTGACTTTTCACAAGTTCGTTAGTAAGAGATCCCAAACTGCCATACAAATCCATTCCGATCTTGCTCAACACACTTTAATTCACGCACAGACACAGAACTTTGTAATAACAATTTTCTCTCTGAACATTTTGCCACGCACGTCTCTTGAACATTGTTGACCGAAACCTGTCTTATACGCAACACAAAGTAAATATATTCTTCGTGTTATTCCTTCTTACATGCAAACATTTCTGACACTTATAGAACATCTTTTCACAGGGGGGAACTTTCTTTGTTCAGTTGTCTTCGATCAACCAGCAGTCAAAGGGGATCCACTTTTTCGTCTTATTCCATATGTACTAATATTACATGCTTTGTTTTGTTCATTGTTGTATTTGTTTTAATATATATATTTGTTAGTTACAAATTGAAGTTGTTGTTTTTATTATCTTGAATCGTATATAGGACAAATCGTAATATAAATCGTAAAGGACCTAAAATCGTCTCCACTATTTTTGACTTAATCTGACTCTTGTAAAGGTAAAGCATGGTAGAAGAAGTCAAATACTTTCTGAAGCAATATAATGAGCAGATTATTTTTTCCAGTTTCTTTTGTATTGGATTATATGCTTGTGATATCTGGGTATTCTGCCGAAGAGATGTTGTAACCTCTTTAAGAGGTTACAAACAGACAAGGTGGTATTCAAGTGAAAGAACAGTAACACATGTGTAGATGAAAGAAGTGAGGTTTATTGTAAAAGGAATACACTACGACAAGACAGAGAATCTGATGGCAGGCTAGTTATTTCTGAAGCCAAGTCACGGGTATCTCCTGTGCTCACTACATATGGTTACTAATATAGTCAGTCTACATAGGCAATAGTGGGTGTGGGACACCTCCCCTGAGCTAAATTTTCCATGAAATCTTACTCAATACATTTTTCTTTTGGGACCAGGACATAATTGTTTGACTTTTTCTTCTTTCTATTACTTTTGCATCTCACCAATTTTTTGTGCTGGTGGGATTTGAGGCATTAGTGATTTTCGGGAAGCTGATACCTCTGACACTGGCAAATTTGGAGATACTTTCGTCGCTACTAGTGAATATATGGGAACTGGTATTTCGAATGTGTCATATTACCTCCATTGGTAATTCTTCCCTAGCCGTGACATCTTTCATATATCTTGGCTTTTATTGATTTAAATGTGTGTTACATTCAAATCTTCTACCTTTGAACACGTATATCACACTGTCAAGTCTTTTGTTAATAATTCCATCTTCTTAGAAGCTTTTTTCACCTTTATAATTTCTGAAGACAACTCTGTCTTTTGGTTTGTAAAATTTGGTCGCAAAGTTTTATTTTTCTACCACACTTTTCGTTGCACCAGGCAACAGCCTGTCAAACACTGACTGAATTTTTCTCATGAACATCAGACCGGCCGATGATAAGCCTGGATTTATGTTTGGATTGGGAGTAATTGTGTAAACCACTAAAAACTTTTGTATACTCCTTTCATCAGTGTCCATGCCTTGATTCTTTCTTAGAGCTCTTTTTAAAGTGTCTACGAATCTTTCTGCTTGTCTATTTGATCTTGGATGGTAAACAGAGGTCATAATGTGATCTATGGACAAAGATGTGCAGAAATTCTTAAATTCTCTGCTGGGAAAATGTGTCCCGTTATCACCAAAGTTTCGGGTACACCAAAATGACTAAAAAGCTTGTTTAGTACATTCATAGTATTTACAGATGTCAGATGTTTACATTTTAATATTTTTGGCCACTTGGAGAAACTGTCCACAATTATAAGGTAGTAGTAATTATTTATTGGTCCAACATAGTCGATGTATAACCTTGTCTGTGGGACACCCATCTTAGACAATAGCTAAATTCATTGGTGGTGCTTTTGCCGCAAGTTGACAACCTTTACACTCTTTTACCATTTTTTCGATCTCCTGATCCATCCTTGGCCAATACATATAGCTACGCATTAATGATTTAATTCTTGACATGCCCGGATGACCTATATGAAATTCCTTCAAGATTTTCTTTTGTAGTGTATATAGTATTATCACTCTATCTACATATAATAGCACTTGCTCACAGATTGAGAAAAAAGTGATGTTGTAGACCCTTTTTAAGTATTTCTTTCGGGCATACTTGTTTCTTCATTTTTTAATGAATTCGCCCTTCTTAGCTGCTTTTTTTATATCTTCTAAAGTCACAGGTAACTCCTGAATTGTATTGCATTGTAGTACTGAGAATTCTTTTTCATCCTTTAAAGCAGCTATCACTGTGTCTTCGAATGTTTCTGCAAAATTTGGAATCAACCTAGACAAACCGTCGCCATGATCTAGTTTTTTCGGGGGTAGGTATTCCATCTTAAAGTCGTAGTTTAACAAGATTATTGCCCAGTGCTGTAACCTGTTAGCAATGTGCATGTGTATACCCTTTCTTGATCCAGAAATTGTTAACAACGGTCTAAGATCCATCTGCAGTGCAGATTTCCTTCCATGGATGAACTTGTGAAAATTTGTTAACCGCGTAAATTATGGCCAGGCTTTCTTTCTCGATCCAGTTGTAACTTATTTCTGTAGGAAGCAGGGTTCTGGAAGCATGGGTTATAGGCTTTGTAGTCCCATTTTCAAACTTATGCATAATTACCACTCCAATCCCATAGTTGCTAACGATAAATCTGATACCAGACAGTTTTTTTATTTTCTGGAAAGCATCTTCGCATTCTTTAGACCAAATTCAATTTGCATCCTTTTTCAATAAGTCATTCAGTGGGTCTCTAAGATCATACATTTTAGGAATGTAGATACTGTAATAGTTGGTCAAGCCTAAAAACGCCTGAAGATCAGTAATGATATTTGGTGGTGGTATATTTTTAATAGCTTCAGCCTTCTTCTATTCTTGTCGATTATTTGCCCCACATATTTGATCTACTTCATGAAGAACTTGCATTTATCTGAACTTACCCTAAAGCCAGATGTGCGTTGTGGTGCATTGGATATCGGCTCGGAACGAGAAATCGGGGAGCCAAGTTCGAATTCCAGCTGAATTCATTGCATTCACTTATGCGCAAATACCCTTGGGAAAGGTATTAATCCATCTATTCCTTCCAGTTATGGGTTAAATAACAGGACAGATTGGGTTCTATAGCCTTGGCTGGCAACCAGTCTACCATAGAAAGCAATGGCAACCTACTGCGGGATAATCTTCTGCCCAGTCAGTTATGTCTCTTTCGAGACATGATCGTCCAAGCGTGTATCAAATATGGCACTTAACTGACTGACTGACCCTGAAGCTATATTCATCAATCTTCTGGAACAATGCCTTGATATGTTCTTTGTGCTATTCATTGTTTTTGCTCTTTAGCAGGATGTCGTCCAGGTACGCTATGGCAAATTCTAGCCCAGCTAATATGGTGTCCATTATTTGTTGAAACGAACTGGAAGCCACCTTTAACTCAAACGGGAGACGATTTAGCTTGTAGAGTCCATTGAGTGTATTAATTGCTAATAACTTTGATTCCTGTTCACTTGCAGATATGCGTCAGACAGATTTATTTTAGAAAACACTTTGCCACTATTCAGCTTAGAAAAAATATCCTCTGGTGACGATAATAGGTATCTTCAGATCTTTCTTTTACTGACACATCCATTTTGTTGCAAAATGAATTTACAGGTAAGTCCCATAAATCAAAAAGCATGATCCAATCTGTACCAAATAAATTCGTCGTACCTGAAAGAACATAGACTTTTGATTTGAAAGCCTTTGATAAAACAATGTATACTTTCAATTTAAATTTTTGCTTCTTTCTTTTATGCTTACACCAACGGTGGAAGCTTTTGTGACCAACATAGCCACACTTGAAGCAAACCTTATTCTTTAAAAAAATAGTCCTTTTTTTTTTTTATGGTGACCCCCACCCCACCCCCACCCCCCGTCCACAGATATATTGATAGGGGATGTAGTTTAAAGTCATACCCAGGACTAAACTGGTGTGATTGGTCGATATGTTGTGACCAATTATGTGGCCAGAATCAGACTGACCCATAAATGGATGCAGTTTACTCTCTTACCCAGGACCATATTGATCATTATATTGTGATCAGTAAGAAATGGCTGCAGTTTAATGTCATACCCAGGAGAATATTGGATTAACGTCACTAATAAGAAGTGGACTGCTTCATTGAGGCAGTATATCACTTCCCGTTTTCAATAAGCAGTTAAATGTATGCCATTTAAAGTCATGACCAGTAAATGTCAGGTTAATAAGTGGATACAGTTTAACGTCTTCTTCCGCAAGACAATATTGATGTGATTGGTCAAAATGTTGTGTCTGATAAATGGATGTATCTTAAAGTCATACCGTACCTAAGACTAAACTGACATAAGATTGGATTACTCATAAATGACTTTTAAGAAATGGATGCAGTTTAAAGTTATACCCAGAACAATATTGATCAGGGATGACCAATAAAAAATAGATGCAGTTTAATATCATACCCAGGACTATATTGGCCAGAAAGTGTTAAGCTAGTAAATGGATGCAGTTTAACATCTTAGCCAGGACAATATTGGCTAGGGTTAACCAATAAACAATGGATACAGTTTAATGTCTTACCCAGGACTATATTGATTTAATACACAAATTCTTTACTGAATTTCTTGATTTTCTGCTTAGATCTTTCTATATTCTGAGAGCCATTGTTTTGTAATTCTTTATTGCTTTCCAGCATAGGACTCTTCTTAACATATGTGTCAAGGAGAGTTCCATTGGAAACAAATGTTGTATGTTATAACTCTTAGAAGATTTATCTCCTTTAGCTGTGCATATGGAATGTACATTTCTGTCATTTCCACAGAAAAGTTCAATCACCCTGCCAAGCTTCTAAACTTGGCTTTTGTAGGACTTTTAATTAATACTATATCATCAACTTATATTTTATTATAAGTATATATATATTATTATACTTATTATAAGTAGTGATCACACCATGATACACTGGATCTGTGCCTCGAAACTCTCTGACAGGGACCCCTCACATTCATTGAGGTCTAGACCGGGTCTGGCTAGTGTGCAGGAGGTTCTTCGGTGGAACAGACTGCACTGGTATGGCCACCTTCAGCGCATGGACCAAGATGTGTGGCTTAGAAAAGTTGAGAGCATTGTCATCCAGGGCTCCTACCCTAGATGTTGCCCATGGAAAAGATGGACCGACTGCATCAATGAGGATCTGAAAAGCACCGACCTCAAGCCTGAGCAGGCAATGGATCGGGGGTGGGGGGCGAATGTACATCAGACCTGGACGGCATGGCAGAACTTCCAACCCTCGGACACGGGGAAGACAGGGAAGAAAAACCGAGCAGTAGTAGCAGTAAAATCTATATGCAGATCCTTGCAACTTTCTCTTAGATTTAGGAGATATTCCTCACTTTATAACTCTTTGAAATTGGTTAAAAAATTCTCCCTTTCAGTGTGATCTGGAAGAAGGTTCAATTTCAGAAGATCCACCAGAATGAATTTTTCACAGAAATTTCTCTATTGACATCAAGATATAAAAAGGCATTAGGTGTTAATAATAACAGTTCAGTATCGGACATACTCTGATATGTTAGAGGTTTGGAGCTTATAGCCCTTTGAATGTCAGAGATCAAAGTAAGACATTGAAAATAATTAGTTTTAGCTCTGCCCAGAGTTTTCAAGAGACAAGTCTTTGTGGTTTTTATCATTTTTTTCCTCATGCTTTCCATCTATGGGTAGTATAAGGGTATTTTATGGGAGTAATAGTATGGGTCATAAACGTTTCTTTGAACTAATTACTATCCAAATAGTATTCTATTATATCTTTACTCAGAGTGTTGTTAAAAGATTTTGTGTTATTGCTTTAGATGTGAGCAGGCACTCCATACAAGTTACAGAATCTGGTTAATGCTTGCACAAATGCTTTAGCCCCCATGTTTTGCACAATTTCAATGTGTAGGTTTCTAATAGCAAGGCAATTACATATTAGTAAATACACTTTCTCACCTTCCCTATTTCTGTGCACCCACATGTGATCTGTACAATCAATTCCCATGTTTTCATAGAGGTTGATCAGGTTCACATGATTTTGTGGGGGTGTCGAACTGCAAGGTTAATTTGGAATAATTTCTCTGGAATTCATGTGGCACAAGGCCACTTCCAAAAGGGACATTCTACCCAAATCTTTACAACCCACCTTTATTTTTATAAGCATTGAAAATCCCTGATTAAACAAGTAATGAGAAGGTGGAATGAAGTTGACAAAACATTAATTTGTAACAATGCAATGTATTAACAAATATTTAACAAGAATGCATAATATACATAGGTGTTGAATAATGTGAAATTGGTTGTTTCAAATTGTCTCCCATTGTCTGTGCGAAGATTATTGTCATGGATTTTAGCATAAGTTTGAGTGTTCATTGTTGTTGAAAGATTCACAGTGTTAAGAAAATTATGTATGTAAATGCTGCTGAGAGGTGAAAGTTCATGAATAATGTTCATGGTGTCAGTTGTACAAAAGATAGAATTTGTCTAGCAGTGTGAGTTGGGCGTTTAGTCTTATAGAGTTTTGAAATGGTGTGTACCTGTCGAGTGTCTGCGCCAACTGCATGAATTGTGCACATCTTAGTTAAAGAAATAAATGGCATCTAATTGCGTCCTGCAATTAGTGCGGGTGTGTGAGAGAATCTAGATGAGATTGCGGAACATGATATCATGAAAGCATGGCGCTATCGTAGGCAGCTGAAGTTGTCAGCTGCCTTGCTTGGTGCTCGAACTGGAACTGCTGTCTCATAGCACGTGTGTCCCTGCTTTTTATAAGTCCCGGGAAATCATGGGAAAGGATAAGTATATCACGTGATGATTGTGTGTAGGTATGTACATGTGTGAATGTGGATGTGGATGAATTGTATAGAAATACACGTGATTCTACAATGTTTAGGCAAATTAGTCAACCCAGCATATTTAAAGGCCAAACTGTTGTATTTTTTGCAAATGGTGTATTTATTTAACACTGACTTTACTGCCTGTCTAGCTTGAGGGATCCAGAAACCAGTTGTTCTGATTTTAGCACTGATAGTGGTACTGATTCCTAAATGTTTACGTTGATGGTGATATTCCTTAAGAGTTCTGTATAAGGATGATATTTAGCTAGAAGAATAGGGTATAAAACTTCATACCGATATCTGTTGGAATTAGCAATTCTTCTGTCTATTTGATCCATAAAAAGCACTGAGGTTTTTTTTTACCAGAGGTAGAGTGTTTTCTTTTGTTGGGATCTCCCAAATTAATTTTTCCCAACTGGAGAATTTAGAAAATGAAACCAAAGTTTTCTGAGAAGCTTCTAAATTATTATAATAAACTTTTGAGGAAACAAAAGTTTTAGATTCAGTAGATAGGTGTTCAAGTCTGTTCAGAGGCTATTTACGTTCATCTTTAGTCATCCATTGTGGACCATAGGATCAGAATCTGTACAACTTTACAAATTTTGCAAGATTGATTCCCCCTTGAAAGTAAATCTGTTAGGTTTACTATTTTTTTTTTTAATTGTATCACCTCGAGCAAGGCGGTAACACCACTGATGTGCAGGGGGCTATATAAGAGTAAAAAATTATGTAGAAGAGAGTGTATTTAATTTTATCTAATTTTATTTCAATTTAGATTTTGATGTCATTTTAGTCCTTAACTCTGGTCTTTGCAAATATATTTTTTATTTTATGTTGTCCTTTAGTAACCATGACATCGCCATTCGGGCATCCACAAATAGAGATATCTGATATTGTAGTGCCAGAATAACTTTTTTATGACAAAATACAATACATATGTAAACACCAATAGTTCCAATGTAAGCAACAATTTGGATTTTATGGGTGCCACTTTTTTTTGGAAAAAATAATCTGGGAATGGCCACCTTTCACCCATAAATCATAAATCCATATGCCTCGGGACAAGCATCACATAATACAACTTGTGCTCTACTGAAGCTTTTACAAAGAAATTCAAATTCATTTAATCTGTTTAACTCTTTGGTTATAGAAGCCCATTGGGATTGCACTTTTTGTGGAATCTTAGTATTCCAATCCAATTTGCGTTTCCAAAGGACCTTAATATAAGTTTTGATTTGACTGTGATGGGAGCATACAGTGATAGTTGATAAAAAATTCTGGCACTCTGGGTTAAGATATTTCTTTTGGTATTAGCACCCTTATCAATGGAGCAATCTGCAATATTAAGCCAATCATTACTATAGTTATATCAAAGAACTCTAAAACTCAAAGCCATGTTGAAGTAAAAAAATTATTCTCTATCATTAATGTAGGTATCTCCACTAATTTGCTGAAAAACAGCATAGCACAAAGAAAAAAGGTCCAAAACTTAATAAAATAAGTTTTATCATCAAAATGTTTATATTATAGTACAGATGAAGTTGACATAATACATGAGTAAGGGCAAATTTTATTAACTACGAGGGTCATTCAATAAATAATGTGAATTTTTTGGTATAAGGACTTCTAATACAGATAGAAGCTTACTTTTTTTTTTAATGTTTTTCCTTTACTTCTTTTTCAAAAGTATTTAACTTTTTTTGCAGATTGAAAAAAAACAAACTTTGAGAGTTTTGGAGATTAACAAAGATGGCTGACCAAGAAGCATGCTCCAGGATTGAACAGAGGTCAGTTATTAAGTTTTATGTTGCTGGAGGGTGCAAACCAGTTGAAATTCATAGGAGAATGTCAACTGTATATGGTGCCACATGTTTCAGCCAAAAAAATGTCTACAAGTGGGCTAAATTGTTTAAAGAAGGACGGAGCAGTGTTGAGGATGAAGACAGGCCTGGGAGGCCTACAAAAGTGAGGTCTCCTGAGGTGATTAAATTAGTCAATGACCTCATTCAGTCTGACAGAAGGGTGACAATGGATGACATTGCAAGGACTTTGAGCCTATCTGTTGGGACAGCATGCAAAATTGTCCATGATGACCTTGCCTACTTGAAGGTCAGCTGCCATTGGGTGCCAAAGGTGCAGAACATCAATGAGCTGGGCTGGGAACTGCTCCTTCATCTCCCTTACAGCTCAGACCTTGCTCCTTTAGACTTTCACCTGTTTGGTCTCTTGAAAGCGTTCACAAGAGGCACAAAGTTTGAAAGTGACGATGAAGTCAAAAGTGCTGTGAGCAATTGGCTGAGACATCAGTCCAAAGATTTTTACGTTGAGGGAATACGGAAACTTGTACACAGATGGGAAAAGTGTGTGACACTGCTGGGAGACTACATTGAAAAGTAAAAAAAAAAATGAAGCTTCTATCTGTATTAGAAGTGCTTATGCCGAAAAATTCACCTTATTTATTGAATGACCCTTGTATACCACCATTTTTGTTTTTTTGAATCCATAAGGTTACATCTTTTGTTATATGTGAATGATTATCATTTCGGTTCTTTATGGTATTTTGTGTCTTTGAAATGTTTTTTCTATAAGTCATTGTGGTATTCATGTAACCGATTATTATTATACAGGGTGGGACACAGCAACTTGCTTATTTGGAATAACAAATATAACAAAAGTAATACAGATATACATGTAATTCTTTAAACAGTATCAATTACAACATTAAAATTTTATGTTTTACAAGCTTTAAAGATGACATCAGTCAGATGGCCTCCATTCTGCTCAATGCACTGGGTTAATCATACTCTGAAGTTTCGGTCAACTCTTTCCAGCATATCGGTGGGTATGTTGGTGACAGTTTGACGAATCTTGTTCTTCAGGTGAGCCAGGGCGTTAGGACGATTGTTGTAAACAATTGATTTCAGCAGCCCCATAGAAAATAGTCACAGAGCGATAAATTGGGATCGTGCTGGCCAATGCAGATCGCCCCTCAAAGAGATCAGGTGTCCTGGAAAGTTCTGCTGCAAAACTGCTATTGACATGCACGCTGTGTGTGCCATGGCACCATCATGCTGGAACAAACTTTAAATCTCGCACTCTCGAGTAAGCCCCTCCCCACTCTCCTTGGAGCAACTATCACTTCAGGGTGCCAAATTCAAATAAGCAAATTTCTCTGCCCCACCCTGTATATATATTGCTGTGTTCAGGTTATAAAGAGTTTTTTGCCATGTATATGCACATTCAGGAAAATGTAGCATATTTGTTCCTTCATTAGTAAGTTTAGTGGAATGTAGTATCAAGTTGTTGTTTGTGCTGTGTTATATTATGTTCCGGTATTTGAGTGTGTGGATTGTACTCTTGAATTCATTCCTTGGTTTTCTGCATGTTCTTTTGGTGAAGATCATTTAAGTTTATCTCTGATTTGCACAAAGTTAATCTTCATTTGGCTGTTTGGTGTGTTGTTTGAATCTCTGATGACTGCCGTGAACTCCACATGCCCAGTGGGCAAACTGGGACCAACTGCTATGCATGTGTTCACTGTTCTTTTTATATTTACTTAACGTCTACTTCTGATTTGATTTTGGCAAGAGTGTTAGTCATTGGTTTACTTTTGCATGATATCAGTTAACTACATAAACTATGTCTGAGTTAATATCTAGGTTACCAGGAATAGGAATAATAGAAAGAGGTAAAGGATGCATGTGTTGAGAGAGAGAGAGAGAGAGAGAGAGAGAGAGAGAGAGAGAGAGAGAGCGTTTCTCTGTCACTGTTAGTAAAGAGGAAAAACTAATTAATTACTTTGATCTCTGACATTCAAAGGGCTATAAACTCCAGATCTCTAACATATCAGAGTATGTCTGATACTGAACTGCTGCCTTTTTACATCCGAAGGATTTGAAAAGAGATCATCAAAAAATCAAGAAAATATGTCAAATGGGAATTCAACCAAGGAAAAAAATGTCTCAGGCTGAATTCAGGAATTTAATAAATTGAGATCTATCTCATATCCAAAGAGAATTAATAAGAAACCCAAATGTGTCAAGTGCGTTCATATTTGAGGCCGCTGGAGCTCCTATGATGTCAAGGGAAACAAGGTGTAAAGCATTAAGGAAGTTTGCTGATGTAGAAAATCAACTAAAGAAACCCATTTTAACAAAAAAAACATAAGGAAAGAAGATTGCAGTGAACAAAAAATACACGAAAACTGATTTCAGTAAAGTGCTTTTTACAGACAAATCAAGGATCACCCTCGATGGGCCCAATGGATGGGCTCAACAATGGGTTTGCAAGCAACATGACCCAAAAAAATTTTCTAAATGCCAACAAGGAGGCAGTGGAATCATGATATAGACTGGGATTATTAGTAATGAGCTCGTGGGTCCATTTAAAGTGAAAGACAGGGTTAAAATGAATTCCAAAAGTTACTGTGATTTTCTAGAGCAATATTTGTTTGAATGGCTTGATAACCAGTCTTTAGCCAAGTGTAGATCTATGATCTTTATGCAAGACAATGCACCAAGACATGCATCAAAGTTTACTAAATCCTGGTTGAAAGAAAAGGGATTTGTTGAAGATTTTCTTATGGACTGGCCTTTAAATAGCTGTGATTTGAATCCCATTGAGAACCTGTGGAGCATCCTCAAGAGAGATATTTATTCTAATGGAAGGCAACTGAACAGCAAGTGTGACGTCTGGGAGGCGGTTAAAGTTGCTGCAAACAACTTACCAGCCGCTAAAATTGCACATCTAACATCAGATGTTGACAATAGGCTGCTAAGTGTTATTGAAAAGAAAGGAGCATAAATTTTAGGAAGTTCTTATTATTTTTGTTAATATATCTTTTATTTTTAAAATAAAATGTTTTTTTTTATGTTTTTCCTTTAAGAAATTGACAAATTAGTTCTAAAATCTTTTCATATTATTTTTTTACATTATTTTTACAAGGTATAATAATGTAAAAGTATCAAAATAAATAGTTGCAAATAAACTACTGACAGTCAAATTAGTCTGTTTTGTTAACTAAGTAAAATTTTTTCCAACCAAAAACAATAATTTTCTCTATCACTATATATCTAAGTTAATAATATTGAGTAGAATCTAAACAACATCATAATAGAACTTTTAACATTAAAGATGCAACTCTTTATACCAATTCATAACTTGCATATAATCTCTAGACACAGTTTATTTACTAATCAAAAATTGAAATGCTTAATATAAATCCTCAAGCCGAAAGATTTTTAAAATATTTTTTTTTGTATATAGGAAAGTTTTTCTTTAAATATGATATTTTGTGTGTTACATTAAAAAGTCATGTGTTTCACAGTTTCTTCCACTTACAGAAAAAATTTAGACAATTATGTCAATTCTGGTCAACTATACTTAGCATGCAAATAAAACAATTGCAGCAACACAATATATGAAAATTACGATTTACATAAGTATTACTTGTTTATAGTATGAAATTTAGAATAAAAGTATTTCTTAATCATGAAAGTCAAAACTTTCTAGCTGTCTCACCCACTGAATAGGTCGAAATCTTTGACATTCATAATTAAGAAATTCTTTTATTCTAAATTTCATGTTATTAGCAAGTAATACTTGTGTAAATCAGATTAATTTAACTTTAAATTCTCTAATTTTTCAAAAATAAACTGTCATATTTTATTTATGCAAGATTTGCAAAACCAAGAATTAACTTTTGTTTACAAACTTGTCAATTCCATGTAATATGAATGGACGAAAAAATGATAACTTTTGAAAACTCTCAAAAAGTTGATATTCCAATTGATATAATTTCTATTTGGAATACACCAGAATATTTTGTGTACTGGAAATAATAAATTTAATTTAATCATTTAACTTTCAATTAAAGGTCAAATTAAAGTTTCAAGAAAACTTTTTTATTTTTAAAAATTTAATTTAAATCTGAGGTATTGAAAATGAGTTGAGGTACCTACATTAATGTTCTTAATTCCTTAGGATTAGAATTGCAAAATCTCAAAGAAATTTTCTTGCAATCTTGCTATAGCAATTTTATAGATGTGTTTTAATTTACTGACATAATCATCAGTGATGCTCAAATTGTCGACATAAAATTACTTCTTATCATTTTAGTGCATTCATTATTAGCATATTGTTTGATATTGTAATATGTAATTTAAAATGAATGGACAGGTATTGAATTCAAACAAGAGTCTTTTAATGATAGTAGATTAACTCATTATTTCTCTTAAAAAAAAAACAAAATCAATTTTGATCTTAAATTTCTTTTTTTTTTTTTTTTAATCATTTTATAAATGAGGAAAGCTTTTTAATGTCCCCCAGCATGACAAAATTATTTCTCTGGAATTTTAACTGAACTTTGATTAAGTCATTGATCAGATTGACTCCAGGGTATGCTGCTTCATAAGGAACAATTGAACACTGGTCTAATTTTTGTAGTTAATTGTTTATTTGATTTGAAGACCAGTCTATAAGGAATCCAAAGAATTAAATATATTTTAAAAAATCCCGTGGGGAGTCTTGATTCTCTCTATAAATTCCTTCAGTCTCTTGCTGGTGAAATTGAAATATATTATAGGCAGTAGCCAAATTTTTTTTCCCTCTAAAGAACTCATTGTTCTATCAAGCACTTTTAAGACAACTTGATAATTATAGCACTGATTTGGCCCTGTCTTTGTACCAGAGTAATTCCACATAATATGAATTTCTAAAAAGTTTTTTTAATTTATACTTCTCTTGAATTTGTTTATTTTGTCTCTGTCATAGTAAATGATACTCTTCTTTTCATCGAAGGATAATGTGCATGAATCTGTGATAAATACGAAATGAAAATAGCTTTCTTTTCTTCATGGTTTGCAAACTCACAAATTTTGAAAATCTATTTTGACCAATCTAAAAAATAATTGCAAGTGTGAATTAATTTTCTAACCAATGAAAAGAGTGATTTACAAGTGAAAATAACAAATTGAACTTTCTATGAACCATGTCGTTTTTTCCCACTCAAAAAGGTGTTTGTGTTTGATCCGATCATGTGACCTTACTGGCATATTTATTAATGTGCCTGGTCAGTCAGTTTCAGTTGAAGTCAGAGAAAAAAGCAGAGACCACGCTTCTGAATATCACAGGTGTCAAATTTCATGCTGATACATTATCAGCCTTTAATGACAAGTGAGAATATCAGGGACTCTTTTCAATGGTTGAAGCTAAGTACATAAAAACACATTTTTTATATTGAATTCAACTGTAATACTTTTATGTGAAAAAGGAACTCTTTCAATGTGTTTTAATCATTTTGGAAACCTTTGTTTATATTGAATTCAATTGTAATACTTTTGTGTGACAAACGAATTTTGGAAATTTACTTAGTGTCTGATAATTCAATATGAATATTTTCCCTTTTGGCTGTTTATCAAGTCTACAAACTTCAATGTGTGATTTCTTGTCTTGAAATAAACTCCTGAGAATTACAACTGTTTAAATTTGTAAATAAATTCCTTACCTTGTGTCATTAAAATATACACACATATTTCCTAAAACACCTTATCTTCAAGTCCACAGCAAACATTTTTTCAAGTTCCATTCGATGTTAGATATTTAAGGCTTCTGTAAATAATTTAGTGTAAGTGGACGTTGGTTTCAGTGCAGATTTTACTTGTTGCTCAGGACACAAAGAATATTCAGAAATTATAGCATGGTAAATGCCTTGAATGTTGGTTGCTCCAGGTCTCACTAGGATAATATAAAAAATAAAAATCCATGCTGTTTCCGAAAGGAACAATCCTATTCACAGCATTTTCCCTGCCAAGCTATTCATACATTTAACAATTTCCAATGTATTGGAAAATGTCTATTCTGATAATTCCTTGAACGTTTTTTTATCACTATTGTTGTAAGAAAAGACCAATTTGTATTTTAACTGTTTATCACTTGACTGAAATCATCAAACTTGAATTGTATATTAAGATTGTCGTCCAACAAAACGGGAATAAGAAGTGGTCTCCCTTTGCCTACATTCACTTCCAAACAGTCTTGTAATTTTTTTTATTGAAAACACTCAGGTAATGACTTACCTGGAAACCAACATGATTTAAACTCCAGTCTGGACATTTTAACATCTCTAATATTTACTAAGAAAAATAAGACCATTGGCTTTCTGTATCCAATAGGCAGTTTATAGAAACCTTTTGTCCACACCAATATAACCTAACCTACACAATAAGTAACATTAAATTTTTCTTTTCATTTTTACAAGCACCTATGGGATACACATTTTTTTTCTATTAAAATAAGCAATAAGAAAATACATAAAAACATTATAGAAATTTTGGATCAAAACGGCATTAGAATTTAAATTACATTTTTATATTTCTCAACCAATCAGCTAAAAACATAGAATAAGAACATTCTAGAAAAATAGGATCGGAAGTCAATTAACAAAAAATATTTAGGTCCCAAAACAAAATAGTAAAATACAAATCTGATTGGTCAATAAATGTCTTCACACCTAAATGTTAGGAAGATTCTTTGATCCACTATTATGGTATATAAATAACACACAGTTAGGAAGAAGAAAAGTCAGTCACCAAGCTAGCCATTAAGTCAGCTTGTAACCGATACTTTGTCCGGCCAAGTCATTCTTCCACACCAAAGTTCATGACCTAGCTACAGATGGCCGTGAAAGGAAAAACCCGACAAACTTTCTTTCATCAACGCGGCATGCTGTCGCCACCCGAGATGAACTTAATGTAAGTAAGAACGACTTATTTACGGACTCCGTTAATATAAACTTACACACACCTTTAAACAAATTTAACTTCTTGCCAAACTTTATTTTCCAAAAGGCAATTTTTCACATCTTGTATTTTATTTGTTTCCACATGCTAATTTTATTTTATACATATTAAATTGTTTGCTGTTTAATGTTCGTTGTGACTTATTCCATTTCTTTTGCGTGATTGTAAAACATTGTGTTGTATTTGTGGGGGAACTAATCTCGAGAGCAATACCCGTAAAATACGGAAGCACATCAACCAAGCACTTACGAAATCCCCTACACACCCCACATCAGTAAAAAGAGGGACGCCTTTCTTATGATTATTAAATAGTGGCACAATGTATCTCTTAGGAGAATAATTGTTTACAGAGAATGAATAATTGTTTACAGAGAATGAATAATTGTTTACAGAGAATGAATAATATTGTTTAATAATATTAATAATATTGTTTACAGAGAATGAATAATATTGTTTAATAATATTAATAATATTGTTTACAGAGAATGAATAATTTATTTTGCAGTCCAGATCTGTCACTGATGCAGCTAATAGATAAATTTGATTATCTGCATTTTGCAACTCTAGTCTCACAGATAGGGTACTTGGTACACTTCCACTTGAGTCATCACATGTTGAACAAAATTTACGTTATATTTCATTAGAACTAATGGCAAAATTTTGTAATGCCGCTCCACTTCTTTTCATTGGATTTATAGGAGTTTTATGGGAAATGCTTAATTTCCCCAACACTATATTTTTTTTATCGGAGTTTTATGGGAAATGCTTAATTTCCCCAACACTATATTTTTTTTATCGGAGTTTTATGGGAAATGCTTAATTTCCCCAACACTATATTTTTTTTATCGGAGTTTTATGGGAAATGCTTAATTTCTCCAACACTATATTTTTTTTATCGGAGTTTTATGGGAAATGCTTAATTTCTCCAACACTATATTTTTTTTATCGGAGTTTTATGGGAAATGCTTAATTTCCCCAACACTATATTTTTTTTATCGGAGTTTTATGGGAAATGCTTAATTTCCCCAACACTATATTTTTTTTATCGGAGTTTTATGGGAAATGCTTAATTTCTCCAACACTATATTTTTTTTATCGGAGTTTTATGGGAAATGCTTAATTTCCCCAACACTATAGTTTTTTTAGGCACACAAATGAATGACGAAACTTGCTTTTAGAACAACAACAAAGAATGGTTTATTATACAGTAAGCGTACAAGATTGGTAGTATGTAAGTGTCCATGGTGGAGCTAGCAGCAGTATGTAAGTGTCCATGGTGAAGCTAGCCGCAGCGTCTTCCACGAAAGCATTCCATGGGGAATCAGTGGCAGCGATGTGAGAGAGACGTCCGTTACTGCCGCGGGCTCATGGCTCTCTGGCTTTCCTCCGTTCTACAAACAGGACTAGGAAAAATAGTTCTAGAGAGGAATCAATGCGCTCCGCCCGTTGATTGGTCAGTGAGTGACCGAATCTCCCGTCGGGGGCATTGATTCGCTAAAGGAAATAGATCTGTGGCTGCTACAGATTTATTACTTTTAATTTATTTCCTATGTATATGAAAGGTTCCTTTAATCTTTGTCAGAGTGCAGATGGATTCATTGTAGTTCACAAATATTTCCTTTAAGGAAGGATAGCTGTTACCCACCCTGTGAATAATTTCCCACCTTAAACTATGGGGTAATTTTTCAAAAATGATTATGGCTTACAATCCTGAATGCAGGAGAATCTTCCTTAAAAAAATCTATGTTTAGAAATTCTTTTGTTAACAGATTTATTGCCACATCATAATTGTCATCCTCTAAGGTTAGATGAGAGATTAGCTGTCGAGTATAGCCAGTAAAAATAACTCTTTAAGAACCCACTACAAAACCAGTAATATATTGTTTTAGTATCATTAATGTTCTATAACCCTGGATCTGTCTCTTGGATTACAAACTTCTTTACTGTCACAGATTTGGGTATTTCCTTTTGTAAAATGTCACCAGCAGCAGCAACTGGTGTATAGTATAAAGCTATAGGGGCTGGTTAATGTTTATTTGATTCGGCCTTGTGTCAGATATAATCGAAACTCCCTACAACTTCCAAGTCTTATCCAGAATTATCATCATCAGAATTATCAGAAGGTTTTCATCGTTATCAGAAGGTTGGTTGTCGGCAGGTTGGAATATGTGGAATTGTGTGGAATAGCGTAAGAATAAAATATACACTTTGCATTTTAAAATAGAAATTTATTAAAAGGAAAAAAATAACACAAGTTGTAGAAGTTAATGTGCAATTAGAAACATTATTAAGAAGTTAAGGGTAGAGTTTGTGTTCAATGATAAAGTTATGGGTATCAAGATTTGTAGAAAATGTTCATAGTCGTAATTGTTGAAAGAGATAAAGAGAAAGAGAACAAGGTACGACCTGACCTTATCTCCGGGTCAATTTGAAGTTACATTTTAGTTGTTTCATCTTGCGGCTCCCATCTGACTCTGTTGACCAGTCACGGAATGTCCTTAAGTAATTTATTCCGGTCATGTGAATGGCTCCAGCAAGCATTTTCACTTTTAGATGTAAAATAACGTCATTATGAATTTTCTGTTTTTAATCCAATCAGGATTCAGGATTTGCTTTTCGCACTGACTTGTGAATAGTCATTTGAATCCACTTTTGCGAGTGTGCAATTTTACTTTGAATGGTATGAGTGGTTGTCATTGCACCTGTGTTGAGCCTCAATGTTAATTTTGGAAGTTTTCTTATTTTTTCCTTCTAGTTTTCAGCTCTCTTCTTCTGTGTTTCACTCAAAATATTATGTTTCATTTCTGCTGAAATGGTTATTCACCTGGAAATATATATCTTAAATATTTAGTATTTAGTCCCACCCCAGGATGTAGGACTATATAAGTGTGCTTGCAACAAAACATAATATTTAAACATTCTGCTTTCAAAATTAAAATGTCCTTTCTTTAGTTTTACAATAAGTATTTATTCTTAATACAAACTCTCTACTGTGTGCCGATTCACAGAACTGCCAGACAAAACTTAGGTCTAGCTTAGTGGTATAGTTTGGGTGTCAAGGACTGATCTAGTCTCATTTCTGTATAGGTCTACAAGACTACACTCAACATGTTTCTGAACTTGTGCAAATATAAAAAGCTTATTCATTCATATATTCACAAACTATCAATATCTGGTAATTAATAGTAAATCATAAATTCATAATCTTAAATAATCACTACATGCTTACTGTACATGTGTTCATTGTTGTGATTAAATCTCAGAATCAATCACTATGCATAGCCCTTATATCTGAGTTCATATACAATTTATAAATATACCCAATAATATCATTGCTATTAATAGTACTACAGTTGATCTAATGTTACTTCTGCTTTTTTCGTATTTGTATTAATATTTAAATCAAAATATGTACAGTGAGTTTGAGTGAGTTTTGTTTTATGGCATATCAACCTCTGTGAGTTATTTAATGCCAAAAAGGTGGGGTTTTAAGGTATTTTTTTTAATGTTTGGTTATAGTAAGAAGGTTGGTTTAGTCAGATTTTAATGAAAATTTTTGTTTTTAGTCATTTTTATTTTAGAAAACTGAAAATGTCTTCTAAATTTGTATTCAAAAATGTTTTGCTAGTAATATTTTTTTTTCCTTCAAAAATGTATTATGGCAATAATTTTATTTTTCCTTTAAGAATGTGTTATGGTAATAATTTTTTCTTCAAAAATGTATTGTTGGTAATATTTTTGCTTCGAAAATGTATATTTTTTTTATAAAAGTCTAGTTTTATGTATATATTTCTATAAAAGTGTATTTTTATACTTTCATAGTGTTTTGACCCCACTTTAGAGGGTTAACTATTTGCTCATAGCTGGGACTCTAACTCTGGGTCAGGGTGGACCTGAGAACAACAGCAATTAAGAGCAATCCTCACAACCTCCCAATCAGAGGCCTTGCTGCCAGATGCAGTTTACTGTCATGCCCAGGACCATCAAAATATGTAGCTAGTTGCAATAAAAAAATTCTTTATCCAATGGATGAAGAAAGAAATTCTTCAACAGAAAATGACATTTTTAAACAAACACAAATACAAATTCAGTTTTATCAAAAAAATATCTGAAGAGAAGTATGAATTAATGTTTTGTTGTTGTTGTTGTGAAATGAACTTTGAATGTTTTAGTTAAGACCGCTAAATTCCTGTTTTTGTTTTGAAATGACCATCAAAACTTAAGACAGCCCCCATTTTATCACAGTTGCAACAAAAAGAAAAAAAATAGAGAGAAAAGTAAGACAAAAGAAAAGAAGAATAAAGAAATATTGCCAATGTTAGAGTTTTATAACAATAAAAATAATTTCTTTACAAAAGTAAATATATTACAATTAAACATTCAAAACACTATTGATTCAGTTTAGGAGAAATTTAAAAATTACACCAAACCAGAGAAAAAATAAAAGATAACATTGTCTCCAACAAAAAATAAAAGATAACATTGTCAACAGTAGTCTTGGTTACAAATATTAAAAGATAGAAATGAGAGTTTAGCCGGCAAGTCTGTGCAAAGACTGATTGTCTTTTCTTTGATAGTGAAATTGTCAGTAAGTGAACTGAATAGATGAGATAAACCAGCCTTTCCATTTATATAGGTTGATTACCTATTTGAAGAAAGTCCTCGCCATTTCCAGTATCTTCTAGGTAAAAATGGGATACCTTCTCACTTTCTTTTTTATTCGAGAACCAACTCAAATGATAATGGATCTTTCTATTATGACATATTTTCATCAATCGCAATACCCATGATTTGTAGTAATTTCTATTTTGGGTATTTCTTAAAAGGGAGCTTCTGTAACACAAGTCACTTATACACATACTAGCATTGGGTCCATGTGTTAAGATGGTTTTGCACATTACTGACACTTTTAAGTTGCACAAACACACATCAAGCACATTTCACCATTCTCACACACATATGCAATATACATTACAATACATTTTATCCAAGAACTCTATTAAGAACCCCCAAAAAACTTCTTGTATTCTTGTTATAAAATTAATGTTATTTGTTCATACTGCGTTGTCTTTTACTACTGAATTTTATTCTTTCAGTGAAAGTTGCATTATTAGTCTAAACAGCCAAATTACAAGCAATCTCACAACAATATTTGATTTTTTTATTGTATCGAATCCCAACACTTTATAGGATACAAATCCTATATCATCCAACAATTAATGAAAACACAAAAAGTAAAATTGCACACCCACAAAATGGATCAGAATCACTGAAAATATTTTAGAAGAACCCAGACCAAGGCAAATTTCACAAGCTGGTGTGAAAATTAAGATTCTGGATTCTGATTGGATAAGAAATTGCAAATTTTCTTAGCACCTAAAAAAATGGGTATGTGGTTCGATGAAAGTACTTATTCACATTCCTTGACTGGCAAAAAACAATCCAATGGGAGCAGTAATCTGATAAGGATCTCGTCACAATGTAAAGAAGAAATTTCAAGACGCTGACATTGTCATGTCATGTAGACATATATTTGTTCTTCCTCTCCTTGCAATTTTCCTTTCTTTGTCTTCACTCACTCACCGTTAAAGAAACAGCAACAATAAGATATCTTCAACTGACTCCTAAAAACTAACGTCCAATAAGTACAATTTTCCTTTATTGCTTCAAATTCCTTTTCACTTTCTCACCGGCCATAAAAAATGGAAAGGAACACAAACTTTATTAGTAACCTGTTAATCTTTCTACATACACACATTGTGATCTTAGCAACTATAAGCTCTGGAACATTTAACTACGTACATTTTCTATTTGAACATTTTGTTTTTACAAATTTGTTATTCTGTTTAGTTAATAAAATTTTACTTTAACATACAAAACGAAATATTTTATTCTTCCACATTCCGACATCCAACTTTCACATTTCTGATATTTTAAATTGTGGGGACTTCGGTTGTGTTTGGCACAAGGCCAATTTGATAAACATCATCGAGGTCACTACAACTTCAAATTTTGACGTTTAACAAAAACTAGAGCAGAGTAGAATTCCTACAAGTCAATATTTAGGAAACGTTAATGGTAGCTTTCAAAATATGAGGGGAGTTAAATATATATATAAGAAGAAAATATTTGTTTTTGCAATTATTTCAAATTTTTAAGTTTATTTTAAAATATTTATTTTATTTCTATTTATAATATAATTTTTTAACTTTAAAAGAATCTGTTGCCACCCCAGACTGTATCTGAATTCTGAAGTATTTTTGTTCCTTAAAAAAAAAAACAGTTTTTTTTATTTTTTATTTTTTTTACCGGTAATTAATTTTAAATTTCACAAAAAAAAAACAACCCAAAAAAAACTTTCTATTAAGATTTTTAATTTAAATGAATAATAATTGTAATAATCTTGATTTTTTATTGTTACCTATGCGTTTTATTTTAATTTTATCTTAACTGAAGTTTTTTTCATATTCTTTATTCGCGGGAGTCAAAGGTCAAAGAATAGGCTGCGTGTTTGCGATCGGAGGACAGCTACGGTTTTATAATTGCTACTGAAGCAGTTCTTTTCGCGATATCCTTCTTCTCTGAGTTAAAAAATCGTTTCTTCATCACTTGCATTGCAATAATCTATTTTACGCCTATTCGGTTTGCACAAACATTTTCTTCTGTTTTTAGTATTTCACTGTTTATCAAGGTTGAAGGAGGAAATCCTGCTTTTAAAAACTATCTTCGCCAGTCACCACCATAGAATGATTTGATTTTGAATTATTTTGTGCAAGATACAAGAAGATAAATAACGGTACGTTTTTATTTTTATTTTTTTATTTTATTAAAATTTATTTTAAATAAAAATAGTTGTCACTAAAAAAATTGAAATCAGATCGTTGTCCCGAAAAATGTCTTTCTTTCTAATTAATTTTTTTTTTTTTTACTTAGTAAAAAAATATTTTCGAGTAATTTTTTTTTTAACTGGAAAGCAAATATTTAAAAAAAAAGTTATTTTTCTCTGATGTGAAGAGAAAATAGTTATGACTTTTTAGCCTTATTGTTATTTTTGTTTGAGAATGAAATTCAGCCTTTTGTTCTGTGATCTTAGGCTAAAAAGTGTGAGATCTTTAATTTTTGTATCGCAATTGAATAAACATTAAGGTTTTTAAAGAAGGATTGGCTTCTAAAAGTTTACCTATCAGCATATTTTTTCTACTTTCTTTACAAATTCAGTCTGGAATGATGTCCCTGTGTAGGCCTTTTTTGTTGTGCATCACATTGTGAACAATTAACAATAATCTTCTTAAATTATTAGTTTATTTTAAAAAAGTTCATTTATATTTTGAATTTGATGTTATGTAGTAAAACAAAAAAAAAAATTATCCTTGTATTTTCAAAACATGGTCACAAGACTGAATAAGCAAAAAACAGGACTTTTGTTGTCATTTCATTTCGAGAAATTAAAAGTGTTAAAAAAAAAATGATTGATGATGAAATAACTGATTTTTAACAAAGGCAGTAAAAAAAATGAAAGCTTTAAATATTTTGTTAGGTAAATTAATCATGTTTTTTAAATGTTTAATAATTGAAAAAAACTACAAATAATAATAAAATCATTTTCAAATAAATTCGATTAAAATAAGTTTTATTATCCCGTTTAAAAAAAAAGTATTGCAAAAAATGATTCGACTATTTTTTTTTTTTGCGTTATTTATTTATTTTTTTTTTTCAATTATCTTTTTACCTTTGAAACACGAAACATTTGTTGACTATCTGATTAAAAATGTTACTTCGATAAAAAAAATCATAATTAGCAACTATAATTTATTATTTAATTTGTGAAAAAAAAAATTAAATTATGACGCAGAAAATAAATTTTTAATTAAATAATTTTTGATTTTTGATTTTGTCATCGTGCCTACTGAGGTGTTCAAAGTTTATTTTAATTTTCAGTACTCTGGCTTAAGTTTTATTTATTTAATTATTTATTTTTGATTAATTTTTTTGGCACAATAAGGTGAGAATTAATTGCTGATTTGAATGATCTTCAAGGCTAACTTGTTCAAAGCAACGAGTGCATAACACCGTGGCAAAAAAACAAAAAAAAACGTTCAAATTATTATTTTTTTTGCCCATAAAAAGAGAGAATTGAACTCACTTAAATGATATGCAACACTAACTTCTTGTTTTATGACAAATTTATGAAACGATATTACCCCCCCCCCCCCCGAAAATGTTAGGAATACTGACAGAAATTATTATCCTTTTTGTTTTTTGGCCAGTAACTGCTTGAATGCTTAAGTTATAAGACTAAAAACAGGAATAAATTGAATAGTAAGAAAAAAAATATAAACATTTTTTTAATTCGCCCAGAGATTCATATTTTTACGAGCTTAAATGATTTTCTTTTCAATTATTTACGATTTTGATCGCATTTTTATCTAAAATTGTAAGTGCGTCGACACGAATTATTAATGTCTCTCTTAGTCTCTCTACGATACCAAAATATAATTTACACGGTATTAGCCGCTTTTTAAACAAAAACAACTTTTTACTTAATGTTTTGTTTTTTATTCATTCTATATTCTCATGTTTACCTTATTTACCAATAATATGCCATTAACTAACAGACAGGCTTTTTTGTGGACTGATTACTGGACTTTTAGCCGGTAAATGCTGCTGCTCCCATACATACCAACTTCCTTCACAGTCATATGGAGTAGAAAAAAAGAAGTCTCTCCCCTCTCAGCTTTCAGGCTGGGATCTCAAAGCATGGTACATGTTCCCATTTTAGATGGGAGAAGGTACCTGGTCATGGGCATTCCTACTCTACAGCAGTATCTTCCTCATTACACTAAGAGAGGTGGGGTCGGTGTACTGTAGTAGTGTACAATGTACATTTACATTACAATGTCAGCTTGACAGCAGACGTGGAAACGGGGCAGATTTTGTCCTTGGCTTACGTGTATGGGCTCTCCTCGTCATATCCTTTCATTTTCCTCAACTTACCATGATTATTGTAGGTTGTACCATTAGTTTGGGGTTGTCAAAGTGACCATTTGTGGTTGACTAACACTATAGGCCACACTATAATCTGGGGAGTGACATAGCCCCTTTTTAACATAAATATAAATAGCATTTGTTAAATATTTTCAAATATTCACCATTATTTAAAAAAAACTTTGCTTACATAAAAGTGATTGGTTGTAATTGTGTGGTATTTTTACTTATTGAGTGTGGGGTTGCTCTGTTTATGAACATTTGGATGCCAGTAATTGCTTCAGTCCTAAAATCATTTGAAAAGTGCCATAAATCTGATAATAAAAGGTAAATATGAGCATAGCAGATTGAGTGCTTTTATTTGATGTGTGATGCAGTACTGAATGTGCATTGTGGTACAGTGGATATAAACTTGGAAAAAGAAATTGAAGAGCTGTTTGAATTCCAGTTGAATTCATTGCATTCACATATGTGCATATACCCTTGGGAAAGGTATGAATCTGTTGCTTTTCCCTGCAGCTATTGCAGAACAGATTGGGTTCTATAGTCTTGGTTGGCAGCCAGTCTACTACAGAAAGTAATGGCAACCTACTATGAAAAAATCTTCTTTCAAGATGTGGTCACCCAAGCATGTACCACATATAGCACTTAACTGACTGACTAGTGCAGTACTATTGAAAGAAGCCTATGCTTAAAATCAAAATGTTGGGGAAAATTAATTTTCTCACTTGCTTTCAATTATGCTCAAGCTTTGAGTACTCACCTGGATTACTGATACATCACAGTCTATTTCAGATTTTCTGATGTCAAGTGGGTAGGTCTCACCCCTGATTTTTATTGAAATTTTGGTGAATAAAAAAATGCAAGATATCCTTGGGTATGTACAGTAGTTTGATTTGGAGGGAAGTTGCAGAACCCTGAAGCAGTTGGTGTATCTTTTTCTCAGTTCTTTAACTGTAGTGTGCCATGTCTTTTTTTTTTTTTTTTTTTTTTTTTTTAGGATGATCCTTTGGTCTTTTGCAGCTTTCAGGTGTAGTGATCTCAGTTAAAAAATAAATAAATTATAAAAAGAATTTTAAAAAAATTTGCTTTTCTTTAAAACTCATATGTTTTTTTCTTTCTCTCTCTTTCTACTTCTCTTCCAACTAATGAGAAGGCAACCCACAAAAAAAAAAAAACAAGGAAAAAGAAGAAAAAAATGAACATAGCTTCAAAACAGTGGAAGTTTGCTGGACCAGAGTCTAGCCATTGTGACTAGGAATCTGCCAAAATAAGAGAGGTTCCACGCATCATCATTTATCCATCACACCCAATGGTGCATAGAGCAGCAACTTTTTGTTGCTGTTTCTGTAACAAACTGTTTTTTACGGGACAGGGTTGTTAGCCCTGCACCCAACCCCCAAACCTGGAGGACCGGTGGACCATTCTTGGTCCTTACGTTTACAGCACCTGGTATTCTCAAATGGTCACCCATTTAAGTACTGACTAGGCTCGATGTTGCTTAGCTTTGGTGATCGGACGGGAACCGGTGTATTCAACACGATATTGCCAATATAACTTCCACTAAATAAAATTTATTAAAAGAAAGGAATGTTGTAACAAAAAAAAATTTTGGCCAGTCCAAAAGATTAAAACAAAGACTTGATGTTAGCTGAAACCAAGCTTCATGCCAGTTGTCTGGAGCCTTGACTTAAGGAATATAAACAGACAGCCATGAGTCGAAAGGAGATAAGAGATTGTCAAAGAAACCAGTCCAGTATGACACATAAAGAAGCTAAGCAGTTGTCTGCTTGAGATATTTTTCTTCCCTTTCGAGAGCCAAGAAAAAATAGCAGATTGACAATTGCAACAAGTTTATAAACACACACTGATGTCCGTTGTGGTGCAGTAGATATCGACTCAAAACGACAAATCGGGAAGTCAAATTCGAATTCCAGTTGAATTCCTTGCCTTCACTTATGCACAAATACCCTTGAGAAAGGTATTTATCCGTCTCGTCCCTCCATTTATGGATTAAATAATAGGACAGATTGGGTTCTACAGCCATAGCTGGCAATCAGTCTACCGCAGAAAGCAATGGTAACCTACTGCGGGATAATCTTTTGCCCAGTCAGTTATGTCTCTTCTGAGACATGATTACCCAAAGCATGTACCATGTATGTCACTTAACTGACTGACTGAATAAAATAGTTGGAGACATGATTAAAGCTTCTACTGGGCATAACGTGGGGGATCAGTTTTATATTGTTATGAAGTAATAAACTGATCCCCCACTAATTACTGCTTAACAATATAATACATCTCTTCCTCCTCTAGCTATGAGTCAAATAATAGGACAGATTGGGTTCTATAGCCTTGGCTGGCAACCAATCTTCCGCAGAAAGCAATGGCAACCTACTGCAGGATAATCTTCTGCCCAGTCAGTCATGTCTCTTCCGAAACATGATCGCCCAAAGTGTGTATCACATATGGCACATAACTGACTCTATTGCTACCAAAGTGTAACTTGTCAATTATCAACTACTGAACCGAATGAACTTTCATCAACCCAGACTACAAAGGACTCCACTCTAAATTAAATAAATAAACATATATTATTTATTTTATATCTTTGAGTCTGTTTATTTCTGAAGTTTCTGATAAATAATACTAAGAAACCTTGGGCACTTCTCCACAAGGTATCTGATTCAGAGCAATATTGGCTGGCCAACTGTTAGGTAATCACAGGATATAGCTGGTGAACTGTATCCACTGATCTGCCACCATTACACTAAAATTTTTAAAATTTGCATATCTTAGCACTTCCTCATTCCTGGTTTTATCTCTCCAAGACATTTTCAAGGTTGTGGTGAATTTTCAAGTTTTGCATGCTTATATGGTAGTCGAGAAGAGTTATATAATTTGAGCTTCACTCAGAGACTAATCTAATTTTAGTACCAGACAGAATTGAGTCTTTTAAAAACTCCGTTAGCTTTTCTGATACAATTTTGAAATTCTTTGATTTTTTTTCTTACCAGAATTAGATTGAATGTTTCCAAAGTAAGAGAAGTTAGCAACTTTCTCAATGTTGTGTCATTTTAAATATATAATGTGATCATTTTCTAAGTTCCCAATCTTTTGGATTTTTTTTTTTTCATTTTCAGTTGAAACTTAGAAATAACTGCCTTCAAATCTGTCATAATTTGCACTTCACTGAATTTGTCAGCAAATAAAGCAAAACCTTCTGCAAAGTCCAGATCAGCTAATCTTTTTCTGCCAATGTATACCAGACGATGGTTCATGCATTTATTTCTTCTTCATGATATAATCCATTATTACGAGCAAGAAAAATGGTCTTGGCAACATCGCCCTCCTACACTCCAGTCTTAACTTCAAAAAAATCTGTTATTTTGTTTACTGTTTTGACACAGCATCATCAATTGGTATAAAGCTCTTGGAAAATTTCTATCAAATTTTGTGGGTTGCCATAAATCTTAGGAACTTTCAACAGACTTGGTTGATAAACACTATTGAAAGCTCTAATTTTTGTAACTGGGTATCAGCCAATGGGGTCAGCAGAAACAAACAGAAAAACACTACACTAAGTTCAAGCGCAAATCTTTCGTGAACAGTCCAGCAGGCAATATAGTAATGAAAATGGGGTCAGAAATCCAACCTTCCCCTTGCAATAGTGGAAACACAATTTGCTCATCAAGCTTAAAAATCCTTCTGCTTTGGTAAGCAAAAACAACAGCCTTTATTCACTGAGGGACTTTTCTGTTTGGCCGCACCATACAGGGAGGAAAGAACATTAGCATGGCTTCTCTGATACTTATAGCAGCTCTGTAAACTATTGATTGTATGCACAATGAAAACATTTCCTCATCGCATGATCACCTGTGTTTGAATCCAGCTTGCTCTTCTTGCAGTTTCGCATCTACTTGTGTTATGTGTTAGTGTAACAAAAGAAAAAAATATGATTGACCAAAACTCAGAGATAAATCACAGACAAATATTTAATTTACAAAACACACCAAATAAAATATTTACAAATATACAATTTTTGTTGCATTCAAAACAAGAAACATAGAGTTTACTACTGGCGAGGGGGGGGTTACGAGGAGAGGAAGGGTCAGGTAAGATAGCAAAGAAGTTAAGTGCTATACTTTTGGAAATCCTTAAAATAATAATTATTAGTTTGGTCAATAAAAGAGTCAAAAATATGTATTTGCCCCTATAGTTTCATGAGGTTCTCTTTCAGGTTTTAGTTGGTTGACGACTTTACTTAGAGATTCTTTCGGCTGGATATAAATCCTTGAATCAAAGCCAAAGTTGATAATGTCAGCAAATCTTTTTAACAACTAACTACTCTCTACCCAAAACCTATTTTATAGGGGCTAACACCTAATTTACATATTTCTAGAACGTTTTGAATTCTCTTGAATCTGCTGGAATTTTCTACAATCTTCTACATGTTCTATTCCTAATTTCTTTATTTTTATGACTACTTCATGAATTAAAACTTTTTTGTAATAACAAGTAGGACTCAATAGAATCTCTTACTATAACTTTTTAGACATTCATTACTAGCAGTATAGTCTGGCATTGCTCGGGTGTAATGAAAGCTTTAAAACTAATCCATGGTCCTGGAGCTCAGACTCTTTGGATGTTGGCACAAAAGACTAAAAAGCAATAGTTGTTTCCAGTTAAAGTGAAACTGTAGATTGAAAGAAAAATGAATGGATGTAAGTCAAATTTTGATTTCCTGGTATCGATATCAAATAAGTTTTTTTTCGCCATAAACTGAATTTTGAAGGCTAAATAAATCCTCTGAGTAAATGGTATCATGGCTTAGACTAAGAACTACAATTATACCTACTTAGAGCCAAACCCGAAGCAAAAACTAAAATAAAAGGGCTGAAAAAATACAGACATACAGGCAGATAAACAGACACTCACACAAACATCTTGCCTTTTTTATATATATATATATATATATATATATATTATCGATTTTCTGCACTATTGTAAGAACTGCAACCTTGAAACTTCTGAATATCGTTTCTTATATCTTTGTCTATGAGTGTGGACCACACCTTCTATAACCTGATTTTATCTATTATCGATTTTCGATATTTATCGGGTTACGTTGACACAAAATCTAGCTAAGAACACTCGCAGATGCTTATAGTACAACTGTGTAAATTTTCAAGAAAATCAGTTCAGCCGTTTTGGAGTCTATAAGTAACGGACACACACACACACACACAAAGTTCCATTTATAAATAAGTTTAGATTTAGATTAATATTATTTTTATATATAAATGCATCCTCGTAACACTTGCTTTTGTAAACATGCCAAAAAAATGCAGCATAGCAGTTTTCTAGTGATAATCTATTCAGTTGTCACATTCACTCAAATATCCTTTTCCAGGATGTCTTATAATTGCTTTGCACTTCCATTCATCAGGAACTTAATTACAGTTATTCTTTACAGCTTTGTTTATAGTATTGTCTTCCAATTTCAACAGCTTTGTCAATAAATAATTCTCGATACTTTGAATTTAATTTTCTTTTCAATAACAATAAAATTCTAAGTCCCATTAGATATCCATCACTCTTTCTGAGTACTTTGGTGACTAATGACGCTCTTTGTATTGATATGTACAGCACCTTTGAAATTTGACTATTGTTCCTCAAAATCCTTCACTCTACTATTGCTACTGTTTATTACTTATTTTCTTTTTTTAATCATTTTACCTCGAGCAAGGCAATAAAGCCACTAAGATACAAAGGGTTACTAATTGTTAGAGAATATGAGAAAAAAACTAGAGAGAACAATAAAATAGCAAGAATGAAGAAAAGATAATGATTGACATTGCATTTAAATTTTTGAAGGTCAGAGTTGACTGGGTAGCAAGAATCTGGAGGAAAGTTTCATAGCTGAGAAGTGCAATAGAACAACTTGTTAGCATAAAACTTACAATTACATCTAGCCATTTTGACTGTTAAATGATGAGACCTTTCTGCCAATCTAGTACTGTGCTTAAATTCATAAAGTATAGGTGCTATAGAGGAAAGTTCATCTTTCAGCAGGGAATATTAAGGAAAATGTGGGATGGTCCAGCAGATGTTTGGCTCTGTTCAAAACAAATTTTTTTTTTGTTCATTTACATGAAATTCTAACAGTTTTGCAGAAAAAGTGAGTCATGTTATCGTGTAGGCTTGTTCTCATTTCAATTCACAGTTCAGTTTATGCATTTTTATTTTGTTACTGGTGTATTGTTTTTATAACCTACAAGCCATAGAAAAATGTAAAAGGCTGTTTTGTCATACTTTAGTGTTTATTAAGCTATTTGCATTTTGTCAAAATACTTTATTGAATTAAACACATGTATTTATAATTGTTTTATAATTACTATATTTGTTTTAATTAATTTATTAATTAATGGGCATTATATGTGAAACATTTTAAGCTGCCTTTTAGTAGCTTGCCTACCAGATGGATATCTGAGTGTGCTGAAATAATATACTGTGACATGAATTTAAGTCTATGTCTATTAAAAATATTTACCATTACTTATTTAGTTTGTGATTTTAATTTGAGGGTTTTTATCATACTAGAATTATTTTGCTACATGCTGTGTGTTGAAATCCTTACAGTATTGTTGAAGTTATTACTAAAAAATATATATATATATATATATATATATATATATATTTTTTTTTTTTAATTTTGCAAACCAATCAATGAAATTCGAATAAGTTGATTTGTTTGAAAAAATACTTTGACAAAAACACTACTTAACGGTTTTATAATTTCTTTAATTTAATCTGAGTTTATAGGGCTTCATGGTAAACAGTATTTTTTAAGAAATTCTTTTTTTCTTTTTAACAGTGAAAAATAAATTCTTAGGATTTCTTACTCTTGAACATGTTGTTGACCATGTCCACCATAGTTTATGAATATAAAATACAGCGCAGTACGTAATCCGTTCAATGAAACAACGTCAAAGATTAAAACTCATGAGTCAGACACTCTACTGAATCGAACTATATCGCCAATACTTGGGAAAATATAGTTGCCTTTTATACACGTCGCATTGAATATTTTGAACCGTCTGATTGGTTAACCCTTCTACTGGTGAACTATAAAATGAGTCAGCTCATGGCTGGCTCACTAGTATATAGGGTTACTCAAAAACTTCAACACATGTCATATAAAATTGGTTATACATATTTCTTTCTGTAGTCGATTTTCCAACTTTTTAATGCATTTGGCTTTGGGATTTTTTATAGTTCTTGCAAATGCAGGGTAAAAGGAAAACAGAATTATATATATTATTTCTTAATAATAAGTATTTGCTATTTTAAACATTAAATTGTTTTTAAAATCAGTCAGCTAAGTGCCATACATGATACACGCTTGGGCGATCATGTCTTGAAAGAGACATGACTGACTGGGCAGAAGATAATCCCACAGTAGGTTGCCATTACTTTCTGCGGTAGACTGGTTGCCATCCAAGGCTAGAGAAGCCAGTCTGTCCTATTATTTAACCCATAACTGGCGGGAAGAGACAGATTAATACCTTTCCCAAGAGTATTTGCGCATAAGTGAATACAAGGAATTCAAGTATTTTGTATGTTAATTAATAAAACTTTTAATTTTTTCCAAAAATTAATGAAAATTTATTCTACTAAGCTACGTACCCTAGTAAAACCAGCTGTACTTTGTACCTTTTTACATATTTGCACTTCTTCCAAAAATTTGAATTCGATTGGTTAATGTATGGCTATTTTAAAGGGTGTGATGGATGGGCAGACTAACAGAAGTCACAGAATTTTATATATAGTTAGGAAGATTATTGGAAATAAATATATATAATAGTATAGTTATTTACATTAAGACTAATGTACTCATCTTTGTTGTTAGCGTAAGATTTCGACTGTTGTGCCCTCCAGTCTTCTTCAGGTGTCTTTTGATCTGGACAACTTTTTAATCCTAAGAATTTATTCTTCACTGTTAAAAGAAAAAAAAATTCTTAAAAAATACTCTTTACCATGAAGCCCTATAAACTCAAATTCAGTCAGTCAAGTGCCACACGTTATACACGCTTGGGCAATCATGTCTCGAAAGAGACATAACTGACTGGGCAGATTATCCCGCAGTAGGTTACCTTTGCTTTCTGCGGTAGACTGGTTGCCAGCCAAGGCTATAGAGCCCAATCTGTCCTGCTATTTAACTCATAACTGGAAGGAAGAGACGGATTAATATCTTTCCCAAGGGTATTTGTTCGTAAGTGAATGCAATGAATTCAACCGGAATTCGAACTGCTCCCCAACTCGTTCCGAGCCGATATCCATTACACTACAATACACGTCCATATGCGTTGTGGTGCAGATTAAACTCAGATTAAATTAAAGAAATTATAAAATATATAATTAAGTAGCGTTTTTATCAAAGTCTTTTTCCAAACAAAGGATTTTCAAACTGAAACCTTTATTTAGTCTCTGAGTATAAATTGTTCTTGTTTTGTTGTCCATGTCTAGAAATACATTGTCTTTTTCTTTAGTACTTCTCACTTACCCTATTTCTGCCATGTTTAAGTTTGTACTACCTGACTGAAGGATTGAACTTACAATTACTATGTCAGCCAACCTACTAGGCTATTGTCCTGTGAGACAATCCTGAATCTGTATTAAAGCATTAGTTTGTGAATTTCATTACATGTATACAAAGTCATACACAGACAATGTGTGATAGCTAGAGAATCAGCTCTTTTATAATATAGGTTTTAAATAAGAATAGATATTATAAGCTGAAACTCATATGTTGGTTCCAGTTCTTTTTTAATGACAACAAAATCATCACCCTTCACAAATTTATAGACAAAGCATACATGTATACTTGGATTTCTTCCTAATCAATAAGATAAGCCAATTCTCGGTCTCGTCCACCATATTTCTGTTCTTTCTTGTCTTGAAGTCAGAATGCTGCGATCACTTGTTTGTATCCTTTTTGTGTGTTACTACTGTTCTTAGTTTATTAACCTTTTTACTTGATTACTGTTGCAGTCGTTATGGTTATCAGCTCAGAACAAGAAATCGGAAAGTGGGTTCGAATTCCCTGCATTCACTTACGCGCAAATACCCTTGGGAAAGATATTAATCCGTCTTTCTCTCCAATTATGGGTTAAATAACAAGACAGATTGGGTTCTATAGCCTTGGCTGGCAACCAGTCTACCACAGAAATTAATGGCAACCTACTGCGGGATAATCTTCTGCCTAGTCAGTCATGTCTCAAAAGAGACATGATCGCCCGCGCGTGTATCATATATGGCACTTAACTGACTGTTGCTTTGTCTAATTTTGTTTTGCATATATTGTTTGCTTTGTATTATTTTTACGTTGTTCTTATTGTTTATTGCAAACTTTGTCAATTCAATTTACATTATTTACACTGTTCGGACTGTTGTCCTCATCTATATATTTACAACGTTTCAGTTGTTGTATGCTCTGGCCTTCTTCTGGCTAGGAATTTCGAACCAAACCCTTTATTTCGATTATTCTCATTTCATGTGCAATGCCACTTCCGGGTGTCATGTAATTATCTCCCTCTAATGCTGTTGCCAGATATTGAACTCACAACTCTTTGTGTAAAGTCACTGGAACTAACCAATGTTTATATTCACTGGGCTATGTGTCCTTGATCCGCCATATCCTGTTCTTTAGGCAGCTGCCGTCTTTCTCAATGATCGTTAAATTTTCAATAAATGGGAAACTCACTTCTCGCGAAAATGGCATTTTCTAATATTCTGCAATAAGAATGTTTGAGTCATAAAAAATGTTCTCTATTTCACTTGTGTAGTCTAAACATATCTCTCATCTAGCTCTAGAGATGAAAGAAAGAAAGCTTCAATTATTACCTCTCTTCCTTCTCTTCTTCCTTTTTCTTCTCCCCTTCCTTTTCGGTACCAAAATCAGTGTTACAAATAATGTAGATACTACCTCATCCCAGAAGTATTAAATGCAAACAAACTTGATTGATAAATTTTGAAAGAATATCACAAGCTGTTTTTGAAATAGTTCAATTCTTGCTTTTTAATTTTTTTAAACTAACTGTTGCTTTAAAGATTAGTAATTTGGAAAAATTTCTCTGTTTTTGTAGTCTTTATCAAAATATTTCGGCTACTGTACCTACTGACCTTCCTTAGGTAGGATTGGCTGAAAAATATAGCAACTGAAACATTATAGATCAAATAATAAAGATGTGGAAACTGGCTTAAAAGCATCAATTTATTTAAAGTATATATTTATGGCTTTTGACTCACTGAGTATAACTATTTCTAACACATTAAAATCTAAGATAAATATTGCATTGTCACCGGATGTGCGTTGTGGTGCAGTGGATATTGACTTGGAATAAGAAATCTGGGAGCTGAGTTTGAATTCCAGTTGAATTCATTGCATTTCACTTATTTGCAAATACCCTTGGGAAAGGTATTAATCCATCTCTTCACTCCAGTTATGGGTTAAATAATAGGACAGATTGGGTTCTATAGCCTTGGCTGGCAATCAGTCTACTGCAGAAAGTAATGGCAACCTACTGCGGGATAATCTTCTGCCCAGTCAGTCATGTCTCTTTTGAGACATGATCACCCAAGCGTGTATCACGTATGACACTTAACTGACTGATTGCATTGTCAATTTACACTAATTATTTTTTTTTGCACTAAATCATATACGTGTGTCACAAAAATATGTTCATTTTATTAGTAATTTATTTTGTATATAATTTTATGTACAAATTGGAATATTATGCTACAAGATTATAAATAAATACGAATTATTGTTGCATAGTATAAATTGAAATCAGTCAAATATGTGCAAGTGTCATTTGTATAATATGTGCACATTGTGTAATGTACAATAAATCTTAAATCTAGCATGGATTTTACACATTTTTTTTTCATGCACAAACCCATATATTTGTGGCAACAAAAGAGAAAACTAAGTTTTAACAAAAAAGAAATTGTGTTCTTTTTGATATCTGTGGAAAAAAGAAAATCCAAATCAACATCAGAGGGAATTTAGTTGAAATATGGTAATTGTTTGCACTTCCCTATCAGTCTCGACCTGTTGCAAACTTTCTGAGCTCAATAAAAGAAACTTTGGACGACAGGATTATCTTGGTTCTTTGTGAGTGAAGAAGTAGTTGTGTATTCTATATCAAAACCTGTCAGATAAATGTGAATGCTAAAAAATGAAAATGTCACCCTCTATGCAGGGGCAACAAGTATCACATTTAGCTCACAAAACAAGTCTTCTAAAAAAGTATAAATTACAATTTAAAATCACAAACATTGTCCCAAAAGCTAAGTGCACGACAAAAACATACTGAGTCATGATGCACTATCTGCTTTTATGAATGACTCTCATGACACTTTTGGCAGTTGTCACAAACAGGCAGTTGTCAACCAACCTGACACACACATCAATGCCATGCCCTATCGACTCGCCAATCCCCCAGTTGCTTCTCATGCCTACAAAGACATATTCCACCTTAATCCTTTATATTGGCAATACAAACAATTTTATCTTCTTTTCTTATCATTTCAATGGTGATACATTTTTTATTAGTTCTCTTGTGCTACCATACACGCCTTTGTAACAATTCCAATTCCAAGTTGTTATCATAAGCACATCCAGCTTTACAGCATCTGGTATTCCCATCTAGGTAATGACCAAGATAGCCATTGCTTAACTTCTGTGATCGGTTGGAATGTTGAAGACATGAAGCTGACAGAAAAACTCTTCCTGATATGTTTTGTTAACCTTTAGCACTCTGCATTATTAATATTACAACCCCCCCTTTACACTGAATTCTTTTTCAATGCCTCTCAGTTGCCGTATCCTTATTGTTAATTTCACTCAAAGTTGTTTTCTGTTGCCATAGCAGGATATGACAACACAATTATGAAATTTAAACAGATTCAAATTCAGGGTTAGTCACCTTCAGTGACAAGATAAACTTTTTGTACAGCAAATGAACTCACAGAGAAATGTTAAAAATGGTATTTTGTTAAGTTTTTTATTGTATTTTCTATTATGCAAACAATATATTTTTATCTATTTATTTATTTACTTGAATTTTTTTGTAGAAATTGTTCAAATAATTGTTCAGCCTGAGAAAATCTAGCTTTTGGCTAATGTATTAACCATCTTCAAGGATTTTGGTTGTGCTATTATAAATGCCCTGTAGATGTTATAGTTGATATGTTAATTGAAAGTATCCAGAATGGACAATTATTTGCATTCACTCAAGTCAAGAACACTGAGATAAACAGTGGGCTTGTTGTACACAATATTATTTCTGGTAGTAAAATTTGAACCAACTTTTCTTGTATTTTTTACTCTAACTTGTATTTTTAATTTATTTGTTTAAACTTTATTTTTAATGGATACTCATATTTGAATAGATGCTATGTATGTTTTTATTATTAAATTAATAAATATTAAATTGTAGACGCAAATTCTACACCAACAGCTTCTTTTCTCGCACTTCCCACCTGTGGAATTCCCTTCCATTTACTTGCTTCCCCAACAGCTACAATCTCCAAGAATTTAAATGTAAAGTCAATAGTCATCTCCTATTTCACTAAACTGCATCCTCTCTCTCATGCTCCTTTCTCTGTTTACTCCACTCTCATCAGTATTCTCATCCTTCTCTTACCCACTTCCTGACACCTCCTATAATCTGTCATTCTTTCTCATAACTTTCTTCCTATGTAACCCCCTACAAGACAGTGGCAGTAAAATGCCTTGCTTGGGGTGATATGATTATAAAAAAAAAATTTTTCTATACTATTATAATGTGTATATAAAGTGGGGGGATCAATTCTACATTACAATCAATATATAAACTGATCCCTCACTTTATGGTCACAGTCATTCTTCTCTTTCCCACTTCCTAACGCCCCCTATAACCTGTAACTCTTTCTCATAACTTTCTTCCTATGTAACCCCTTGCAAAACAGTGGCAGTAAAATGCCTTGCTTGGGGCGATATGATTATGAAAAAAAAAACAAATACTGTTCATGCTATTATATAAAAAAAGCAGTGTTAACTTTTTAGGAAATCAAATAGATTAATTTCATGTATTTGACTCTCATTTCTGTGATGTAAATGATCCTGGGTCAATCTTTGTATCATGTTGAATGGTAACACTTTAAATCTAAGCTTCCCTATTTTTACCTGAGTATAACATTTCATTTTCACTTGTCTGCACGATATCAAATGAATGATGTTTGCTTTTCTAACTTGTCATTACTTTTGAAAAACAATGACCAGTTATTATATATAAAAAATAGAATATGTTCCTTATGGAGTTTTTTGTTTTCTTTTTTCTACAAAAATTTCACTTGTTCTAATAAACAGACTTTTTAAAATGTACTTCTTATATGATCAGGAAAAAATGATCATGGCTCTCCACAACTTCCTCTCTCTTGTGGCCCTTAGCAGTTTTTCTACTTTTGCTAAGACACACCATTTTGCCATCCATTCATATAAGCTTGTCAGCTAGTAAAATGTACTATTTTTTATGATAAAGGTGCTTTGAATGTCTCCCTTATAAAACACTACCATACCATGCAAAATTGAATGGAATTGCAGAAAGAATGGTGCATACAGTGAAAATTGTGTTGAAGGCATCCCCCCCCCCTCCAGAGACACCATAGATAGTTATTTACCACTGAGTTAATAGAAACTATTTTACATGTTGGTAAAATGCAAAGTCCTTCTACATTGATAGGAAAACAAATTAGATTGCCTATAACAATGTCCTATTCAATAAATAAATAAAAAGTTGTACTAAAAAGACAGAATCAAGTCCTGAAAAAGGTAACTTTATTGCACAAAAGAGACATAATATGGCTATAATAATAACAAGTAGACAGAATTTATTGGCTCATTCAGATCATATAAAATCAAGAATTGACAACGAAGTTGAGATGGAAGAGGAAGAAGAACCTGAAAGAAAGGAAAGCATGAGTGGTTCTGATGGAGAGAGCGAGCATAGTGGCAAAGAAATTATGGAGGATATTTTGCATGAATCTGACATGGAAGATTAGAGTGAAGATAAGTCCAGACCTAGACCCCCAATAAAAAGAACTGGGTACACACCGTGAGAAAGAGATAAGATTTTGTACTATTGTTCGAAGTCACAGATCAATGAATGATTTCTGGGATGTGTAGTTCAGTCAGTTAAGCATCATACGTGATACATGCTTGGGCAACCATGTCTTGAAAGAGACATGACTGACTGGGCAGAAGATTTTCCTGTAGTAGGTTGCCATTACTTTCTGCATTAGACTGGTTGCCAACCAAGTCTATAGAGCCTAATTTGTCTTGCTATTTAACCCATCACTGATGAGAGAAGTGATGGATTAATACCTTTCCCAATGGTATTTGTGCATAGTCTCCATCCTTCACAAATTGCAAATGATTGACCGACTGATTCTATTCTAAGACCACTCCTTAACTGAATCACTATGGAAAAACTGCAGTCTCTCTCCCACCGGCGCGACGTGGCTTCCCTGTGTCTCTTCTATAAATACTTTCACAGCTTCTGCTCCGATGAATTTAGATCACTGGTGCCCCCTAAATACGAATTTGCACGAGATACTAGATTAGCAACTAGCTCCCACCCTTTTACAGTGAAACCGATAAAATGCAGCCGTAACTTCTACTCCAACAGTTTCTTTCCTTGCACTTCCCGACTGTGGAATTCTCTTCCAAACGATTGCTTCCCCGACGGCTACAATCTCCAGGAGTTTAAATGTAAGGTCAATAGACACCTCCTAACACACTAACCTGCTCCCATTCTATCAAGCACTCTTCCCATCTGCCTAACCCTCATCCTCGCTATCCTTACTCATCTGTCACCTTCCTCCTGATATTCCCTATGTCTAACCACTCCTTCTCTTTACCTTCCCCTATGTAGCCCCATGTGCAATAGTGGCAGTGGAATGCCTTGCTTGGGGTGAGATGATTAAAAAAAAAAAAATAAACGAATGCAAGGAATTCAACTAGAATTTGAACTCGGCTCTCTGATTTCTCGTTCTGTCTGATATCTATTACACCACAACACACATCTCTGTGAAGGTACATAGGCAAAAACGAACTTGCCCTATTTTGCATAGAGTTGAGTGATGACTAATAAGTCAGTCATCACTTGGTACAAAGATAAAGCTTTTACATCCCGTAGAAGACCTTGCAGCATGTTTTTAAAAAAGAAGACATATTGTTTTATATTTGTCTTTTTCTTCACTTTATTTTATTTTGTTAGCAAGCAAATATTTTCTCAGCTTTAATTGGTCTTGTTTTATATATTTATGGCGGTTGACTCATTGAGTATAACTATTTCTAACACATTAAAATATAAGATAAATATTGCATTGTCACCGGATGTGCGTTGTGGTGCAGTGGATATTGACTTGGAATAAGAAATCGGGGAGCCAAGTTCAAATTCCAGTTGAATTTCTTGCATTTCACTTATTTGCAAATACTCTTGGGAAAAGCATTAATCAATCTCTTTCCTCCAGTTATGGGTTAAATAATAGGACAGATTGCGTTCTATAGCCTTGGCTGGCAATCGGTCTACTGCAGAAAGTAATGGTAACCTACTGTGGGATAATCTTCTGCCCAGTCAGTTATATCTCTTTTGAGACATGATCGCCCAAGCATATATCATGTATGACACTTAACTGATTGCATTGTCAATTTAAACTGATTTTTACAGTAAATCATATCTGTCACAAAAATATGTTAAATTTATTAGTAATTTATTTTGTATATAATTTTATGAAAGTATTTGTAGAAGAGTCACAGGGAAATCATGTCACGCCGGTGAGAGAGTGACTGCAGCCGGGCTGCCAAGTCACTATCGATCACATTACAGATTCTTTGTTGGATTTTGTCAAGAACTCTGAGGTGAATAGCAAGGGCACTTGAACAGATGTCTCAGCAGTATTCAATCCACGGGTGGATGGTAGATTTATATATGTGCAGGATGGATTCAGATGGGAAAAACTTCCTGGCCCTGCACAGTGAACCGACTTTCGTAGCAGCAGATAAAGAAATATTTGGCATTCATTGACTGAGCAGCCGGTACTGCTGTCAGATGAAATTTATAAAATCTTAAAACAATTTTTCAGGAAAATAGGTTTCTCTAATACACTAGCTCTTATCACTCTTTCCGGTATTAATGGGGGTTTCCTTCCTAATCTTTTATTTGAAGTAGTGTGGAATGTCAACATTTTGATGTCATTATTTTCTCTTTGAAAATTGCTGCTGCTGTTGGAAATTCTCATGTGATATCATTTATTTTATTTTATTTATTGATGTCATAGTAAGATGACTGTAATATGAACAATTATTTAAATTATCCTTCTTTTTTTAACAATCCTTTAACAGATTTAAACAATTCTGATAAAAAAAAAACAAACTCAGAATTCATATGAAATAAATACTGAAATAAATAAGCCCTAAAATTATGGGTTTTCTGTTATCCAATTTTCAATATTGTAAGATCACTGGTCTTACTGATTTGACTTGTTATATCTTCCCTCCGAATAAGTAACATTAAATGCTAATTACATTCTCGTGAGAGGATTATTTTGGTATTGTTTGCCAATTTCAGTCAGTCAAGTGCCATACGTGATACAGGCTTTGGGCAATCATGTCTTGAAAGAGACATGACTGATTGGGCAGAAGATTATCCCGCAGTAGGTTGCTATTGCTTTCTGCGGTAGACTGGTTGCTGACCAAGGCTACAGAACCCAATCTGTCCTATTATTTAACTCATAACTGGAGGGAAGAGACGGATTAATACCTTTCCCAAAGGTATTTGTGCGCAAGTGAATGCAAGGAGTACAACTGGCCTATATAACTTTGCCAATTTACTTAGATTATTAATATATCATTTCGGTAGAATAGTTTCTTTATTGATTTTCATTCTCACTTTCTGATAAAGGTGGAAGCATAATAATTATAAACATGACACATACCTTATAAAAAATGAGTTTTGCCAATAAAACCTATGAAAAACCAAACATAACAACTATAAACACAGATAGTGAGATACTTGTAAAATCATAAATTAATTTAAAACAATAAAATAGCGTCTTAGAAATAGGTAGAATATCCTTCTGACATTCTCACGTTATATGGCCTACAGAAAATTAATATTCCAATGTGACCAGTTCTGTACATGTTATTACTAGTTTCCATTTCATATTAATCTCTACATTAGATTTACTGATCAGATTTTTTGATGACACTGATGTATGTATGTGTGTGTATAGGAAAAACTACTAAAAAGTTGGAAGTTAAAAATGTATTTTTTTGACAGTATTTATTTATTTCTATTATTATATATATATATATATTTGATATTTCAGACCGGCCTCTGCCTTTCATCAGAAACAAATAATTTTAAAATTTTAAAATTTCAACTAGAAGCGTCCGTCGTGAGAAGCGTCCATAACGTGATGCAGAAAGCAAGTCTGAATATTTTTAAATGTAAATTTAACTGTAATAATACTTTTAAATGTTGTTTTAAAGAAAAAAACTTTTTAAGTGCATCTAAAAAATGTTTAACTATTGAAATATTTGTAAAGATTCAAAATACCTAAGTCTATTTAACCCTAGCTTATATGTATTTAATTTTAAAATCCAGTATTTTTCTTTCTTTCTGCATGAGTATATGGAACTAAAATTGGAATATATATATATCTATGTTGATACTTTTAATTCATGAACTTGTGTTATTGTAAAAAGGATGCTGGAAGAAGGTGTGGTTCATTGTATTGGTCCAGAAAATGCTCAACTCCTGCTGCCATTGCTCTGTCTGTACAAGAGTTTGATCGGATTACTGCCATATCTGGGTGTTGTTCAGTTGTTACTGTTTAGCCTCAACAGAGTTTAACCCTTTGTTGCATATTGGTTACAATTGTGACCTTTCTCTAACCTTTGTTGCATATTGGTTACAATTGTAGCCTTTCTCTAACCTTTGTTGCATATTGGTTACAATTGTAACATTTCTCTAACCTTTGTTGCATATTGGTTACAATTGTGACCTTTCTCTAACCTTTGTTGCATATTGGTTACAATTGTAACATTTCTCTAACCTTTGTTGCATATTGGTTACAATTGTAACATTTCTCTAACCTTTGTTGCATATTGGTTACAATTGTAACATTTCTCTAACCTTTGTTGCATATTGGTTACAATTGTGACATAATTATTTACTCTAACCTTTGTTGCATATTGGTTTACAATTGTGACCATTTCTCTAACCTTTGTTGCATATTGGTTTACAATTGTGACCTTTCTCTAACCTTTGTTGCATATTGGTTTACAATTGTGACCTTTCTCTAACATTTGTTGCATATTGGTTTACAATTGTGACCTTTCTCTAACATTTGTTGCATATTGGTTTACAATTGTGACCTTTCTCTAACATTTGTTGCATATTGGTTTACAATTGTGACCTTTCTCTAACATTTGTTGCATATTGGTTTACAATTGTGACCTTTCTCTAACATTTGTTGCATATTGGTTTACAATTGTGACCTTTCTCTAACATATTTGGTTGCATATTGTTGGTTTACAATTGTGACCTTTCTCTAACATTTGTTGCATATTGGTTTACAATTGTGACCTTTCTCTAACATTTGTTGCATATTGGTTTACAATTGTGACCTTTCTCTAACATTTGTTGCATATTGGTTTACAATTGTGACCTTTCTCTAACATTTGTTGCATATTGGTTTACAATTGTGACCTTTCTCTAACATTTGTTGCATATTGGTTTACAATTGTGACCTTTCTCTAACATTTGTTGCATATTGGTTTACAATTGTGACCTTTCTCTAACCTTTGCTTGTATAATTGGTTGCTTGGAATTGTGACCTTTCCTCTAACCTTTGTTGCATATTGGTTACAATCGTGAACCTTTCTCTAACCTTTGTGGCATATTGGTTACAATTGTAACCTTTCTCTAACCTTTGTGGCATATTGGTTACAATTGTAACCTTTCTCTAACCTTTGTCGCATATTGGTTACAATTGTGACTTTCCTCTAACCTTTGTTGCATATTGGTTACAATTGTGACCTTTCTCTAACATTTGTTGCATATTGGTTACAATTGTGACCTTTCTCTAACCTTTGTTGCATATTGGTTACAATTGTGACCTTCCTCTAACCTTTGTTGCATATTGGTTACAATCGTGACCTTCCTCTAACCTTTGTTGCATATTGGTTACAATTGTAACCAATATGCAACAAAGGGTTAAAAGTGATTTTTTTTTTTTTTTTTTTTTTTTTTTTTTTCTTTTTTATTTAATCATATCACCCTGAGCACGGTGGTAATGCCACTGATGCGCAGGGGGCTATGTAAGAGTGAAAAGATTGGAAAAGAGAAAGCCGGAAACCACGTCCTAAACAAGGAACAAGGGATGAGCCTTTTCACCTGTTTAATAGACGTGGGTGGAATGTGAAACGGGCGATAGTTTAGTCTATCTACTCCAACTGAACAAAAAAGAAAAGAGTGAAAAGATTGGAAAAGAGAAAGCCGGAAACCACGTCCTAAACAGGGAACAAGGGATGAATATGTCAGTACTTTCAGTAGTTTTGAGAAGGGTTCTTAACATTCAAATAGTTCTTCAGATGAAATAACAATTTTTTTCGGGATATAAATCAGATAAGACCAAGCGTGACAAAAAATATTTACTGACTTTTTATGAATTGCTTGTTGTGTATATACATTTTGATTTTATAACTGAACAAAAGTGCGTTTAATTATTTTGTTGAGACATGCATCATTAACCCTAACCATAAAACTAACCCGCCTTTGAGATTTCATTCACTCAAGTTGATTAAAAACTTAATCGGGCGATTAAAGTTTAGTATGCCATTGAAGATTCAAAATTTGCTTAGAATGACCTACAATGACATTATTGAAATCTTGGCTTTTATCGTCCTGGTCAGTGTAAACATTTGTTTAATTAACCACTTCCAGAGTAGAGCCAAAATGTCTCTGTCACTCAGATTAAAGACGCTCGCAGATTTTTAGAAACTCATTTGGAAAAATATTATCTTATATTTTCTCCCTGATTATGAAAAGTAAAAATGAACATTTGAAAGAAAGAAAAAAATACGCATACTTCTTTCAACCACACACCAAAAAACAAGTTATACAAGTCATTTTTTTAATAGAAAATCAGATTTGTTATTTTTTTATCATTTATGAGATAGAGGTTGTAGTCAAACAGAAGAAAGAAACTACGAATTTAGGTACCTCCACTCAATTGCCAAAAAAAACAAAAAAACAAAACAGCATATCATGATGTTAAAAGGGCTCAAACTTAATAAAAACAAAGGTTTATCATCAAAATGTTGATGCTATTATTAAGAAGAAAGATGAAATTTTGTTGTTATTATTTTTTAAACTTTTTAAAATCCTTTCTAACACATTCGAAATTTTAATTAAAATTTTGTTGTTTGTTTTCGGTCAGTGATTTACGCTATGTTTACATAAGGCGACTATTGAGAAAATGGAGTCGGTCAAGTAAAATGATTTTTGGGTGAGAAAATTTTCCCTCGCTGTTGACCATCGGTCAAGTGTTTTCTTTTTCAAATCTGAAAGGCTGAAACTAACCATGACCATAAAACTAAATGATATATATAGTTTTCAATAGTTTAGTTTGCTTTAATTTGTTCTTTAATATGGTAGTAGCAGCAGATGCATTATTTGTTACCACCCTTTGATAATTTTCTTTTTTTTTTCTTAACTACATCATAAAATCAGTTTAAAAACCAGTAACAAACATTTACTAAACAATTTTGGTATGCTTTTGAATATTTACCATACTGGTGGGTGGTGGGAGGTTTTTTTCATATGCAAATGGGTAATGACACAAAAAAAGTTTAGGAAGGCCTTGCCTAGAACATGGCTCCTGGAGTTTTAGCTAACATTTCAATCTCCCTGACACAGGCAAAACCTGTGCTGGATTGTATACAGGGCAGTGCTTAGGGCTCCTGCAGATCCTGCAATTGCAGGTCCCAACCCACCCCCGCAAGTTCCCTAGGGAAAACAAGGCCCCAGAAAACTCGTAAGGCTCCTTGGCTCCGCAGATCTATTGTAAGGAAAAAAAATTAACAAAATAATTATTAGGATTAACTGGAAAATCATTATCATACTTTTATGTTGAAATATCTATCAATCCATCTCTCTCTATATATATATATACATAATCTTTGATAGAAGCCTTTGTGGGTGGGGTAGTGGGGCAAGAGGCCAGTTGAAAATCATTTGTAATTCAAAAAAATGAACTTGAGAGAGAACTAGATTATCGATATCTGTTTCAACATGCATACAAGAACATAACATGTGTAAGCTTTAAGGATGTCATAAAACATTTACAAACAGGAAATATCAACCTTGATCCAAATATAAACAATTTGTAATGATCTATACTGTAGTACCTACCTACTTGTGTCAAGCTTTTGATTAAATGATTGAAATTTTATTGGTAAAATTTACACACACACACAAGCTCTGTCTGATGTTGATCAATTCATTGAGTATATCACAAGTTAACTCCTCCTCTTAGTTTTTGTGAGTATCTACTTGATTTCAAAGTTTTTCACACGTATGTAAATAAATCTAAGACATTGGTGTCAGTTCTTTCTTTTTCATTTTACATGTTTCTGAACATGTAGTGAAAAGAATGTTCAAAAGATTTAAAGTGGGGGTGCTTAGATAGAATGCCATAAAATCAAGTTACCTAAAAAGAGAATTTTTTGGTTATTATCGAAGCCTTCCATTTTCACTTAAGGATGTTATTTTGTTTAAAGTACCATGGGGGTGGGGAGGCACAAATTGCATTCTGCAGGTAGATGCCCACCCTACAAAGCGCATTCTTTGGGTGGGGGGTGATGTTGCTATGCACGGCACTGATTGTATAGTTACAGTACCAGCAAGTAGACAAGACTACAAAGATGGTGAAAAGAATTAGGAACAAGGAATGGTAGAATAATTACTGTTAGCATAGAACTTATGGTTACATCTATTGCTTATCCCACTTGACTTTCCTAAAAGAAACATCTTTAGTGGATGCTCTTTAAGCCTCTAAAAATGTGTAAATTTTTCTTTGTCCTCTTTCCTCTTTTACAACTCTGGCTATAAGATGTAGTTCTGTATAGGAAAAAAGTGTCTCCTACTGGGGCACATTTGTTTTGAAGATCCTACTTTTTTCTTGTAACTTTTTGTACTTTTTTCACATGTGTCTATCTTAGGGTCCTATATCTTATCCAAAAATACATTCTCTAGTTTAAGTAAATCCACTCAATTGCCGAAAAAGCAGTATAGCATGATGTTAAAAGGGCTCAAATTTAATAAAAACAAAGTTTTATCAAAATGTTTATGCTATTAAGAGGAAAGATCAAAGTTTGTTGTCATTATTTTTTACTCCTTTCTAATACATTCGAATTTTGGTTAAAAAATGTTTTTTGTCAGCGATTCACCCAATGTTTACTAGAGGTTATTACTATGACAAATGTAATATTATGCAAGTCATTTTTTTGGCATTGAAAAACATTAATTTGGAAATTCTTGCAAGAATCAGCTCATTTTCTGGTTTTAATGAAACTTTCAGGACTTATTCACAAATGGATGAAATTATTTATGCAATTATTATTTTTTGAAAATCGGTAAAAATATGTATTTTTTTTTTTTTTTTTAAATTTTACATCTGTTACCTCCACTCCAATTAATTTCATGAAATTTCTAGAAATTCAGTACTGTTTCCAAATGTTTCTTTTATTAGTTAAATGCAGGATTCCTTGGAGAATGTAAATCATCTAATTTTGGTTTTTGATGGAAAATGTAAATCTTGTCGGTTTTTTTTCTTCCTAAAATCTGCTCTGAATAGTAAAATAAAAAAATGTATTAAAACTATGTCAGATAAACATTAAATTGATTTTATAAATATATATTAAAAATATCATATACTGAAAAGAAAATTTTTTCAATGAACAATGAATTTTTATAAGAATTAATTTTTTTTTTCATTGTTTTCCAAACTTCTTTTAAATTTATTCCAGTCACTTGGTGTCTTCGGATATTAATTTATTAAATGAAGACTATATTTATAAATCGAAACCTGAAGAGCTTAATACAAATCATGTATCATTAAGATTTTTAAAATGATTTTAAAATTTATTCTTTTTACTTGAGGTTTCCTCCTTTTTTAAATATGGAACCACGTAAGAGTCATATTGTTAAAAGGTCACATGTTTCAAGGAAAAATACCCTTATATAAACTCATCAGCTGTGTCTACTTCTTTTAATTCGCTTCTGTGTTTCCTGTGTACATTTCAACATTCAATGGGTTTTACAAATCATCCCTTCAAAATGTTTATATTTTTACTTCCTAGTTTCCTCATTTTTTAAAAAAAGTAATTGTGAAGTTCACAATTTGTGGAGGTACCTAAAAAGATTAATATGAAAAATAGATATTAAAAATAAAAATTAATAAATACCATAACATTTCATAAATTGAGTTACCTCTGTCATGTTATATAATTTCATTCTCTGTTATTAAATTGTAAAATTCATTTAGAAGAAAGTTTTATATTATTTTAATTTTTACTTTTCAGAAAGCATCGTCAAATGTAAGGCTATAAAGCTAAACTAACTAAAATTCTATAAAATATTAGATAATTGCTGAAAATATTATTTTAAATTTTGCTATCTAGTTAAAAACAAAATTTTCACTTAATTTAGATATATTTATCAATTCTGATCCACTATATTTAACTTTTTTTTGACAGGTTCGAGATAGTTAATCATTTGTCACATCAGATAAAACTGATAACAAGGCTACCATGAGTAAGAAATGATTTTATATTACATTTCAGACAATAAGCAAGTAATACTTGCTTCAAATCAAATTAAAGTAACAGTGAACTTGCTAATTTTACTAAAATATTGCGTTTGTGATGTATATTTTATTTTTGCAAGATTTTTAAAACTGAGAATTAACTTCTGTTTACAAAATGTGTCGATCAATCAAAAATGGCCAAAAAAAGTGAAATTTCTTTAAAAATCTGAACATTTTAGATTCTAATCAATATAATTTTAGTTGGAAATACACTAGAGTATTTTCTTTATTGGAATTAGTAAGTTTAATTCTTTATCTTTCAATTAAAGCTAAATTGAAAGCTTCAAAGAGATTTTTTATTTATCAAAATTTATTTAAAATATAGGCATTGAAAATGTGTGAAGGCACCTACTCTAGTTTAAATGTTTTCTTACTTTTTTATTAATACATGCATTGTCATTTGATTTATATTGTTTTTTGCGTTACTCATTTTTTATGTGTACTTGCATTGAGTTCTTAATTGTTATGGTAAAAAGTAATACTAAGAGATATGTTTTCTACATAAACACAATAAGCATTCCCGTCACATCTAGCAATTTCAACTGTAAAACGATGAGACCTTGCTACCAATCTAGTGCTGCACTTAAGTTTGTAATGGCAAGAACAATTAATACAAACATATTTATAAAACAAGCACAAGGAAATTATGTTAAATCCGGTTTGGGGTGAGTTGATAAGGATGATAAAAATTTGAAGCAATCTTATTCTTATCAGTAGAGGGATGGGACAATCTATATGCCCTTAGATGATATCTACTGATTTTATGGTTTTAGTAATGAACAACCATTACTGTACTTTATTTGAGCTTAGGAAAATAAATAAAATATAAACATCTGTATTTGCATTAGACTCAAATTTGGAAGAATAATGGAACCTGTTTAACAAGTACCATACAAATCCAGTTAGACCAGCTTAGCCCGTGACTCTTCAACCAGAACATACATTTGTGCAGAACAGGCATAAATAATTTCTGTATGAATTTTTGAGATGTTATGATTTACATGTGAACCATTATCTTCATCTTTGTTGTTATTCACAAGTTGCAAATGATTGACCGACTGATTCTATTCTAAGACCACTCCTTAACTGAATTACTATGGAAAAAAGCAAACATAATAACAAAACTAAACCAGCTCATTTGAAAACGCCCAAACCTGTTTGCATCTCTTTCACTAACATACGCGGCATCCGCACCAACTTCCCCAGCGTAGATTCTTTCCTCCATAATAACTCACCTGATATATTAGCCCTATGTGAAACTAATCTTAACCCTTTTATCCCCTCATCTGAGTTCTGCGTTCCTGGCTACCTTCCCCTCTTCAGGAAGGACTCCAATGTTCATATGCATGGGCTTGGTGTCTATGTCAGCGAACACCTTCCTTTAGCTAGGGTGTCATCTTTTGAATCCCCAGATCATTCTTTCATGTGCTTCCGCCTCTCACTTCTCAGCTTGATTAGCTATCTCTTCTTTCTCTACCGCTCTCCTTCCTCCCCTGACTGTTCATTACTTGACATCATTTCTGACAATATTGACAAAGCCATTTCTACCCATCCCTCTGCCCATGTATTCGTGTTTGGTGACTTTAACGCCCACCACACCAAGTGGCTGAAGAACGCTGTCACTGACGCTGCTGGTGTCCACACCATGAACTTTTCAATCACCCAATCCCTTACGCAAGTAGTGGACTTCCCCACGCGTTTCTCCGACAACCCTAACGGAAGGGACTCACTTCTCGACCTCTGCTTCACTTCCATCCCAGACTCTTGCACTACCAGACAACTCTGCCCACTTGGAAACTCTGACCACACTGTAGTGTCCGTCAATATTTCACTCCACTCCCACCCGACCCATGAAACACAGACAAGTAGAATATCCTACTGCTATCAAAGAGCAGACTGGGATTCGTTCTGAGACTTCCTCTGTGACATCCCTTGGAACAACGTCTTTAGTCTTCCCATCGAAGAATGTGCATCCGAGGTCTCCTCCTGGGTTAAGGCTGGCATCGATGCCTTCATCCCTGCTAGGAAATTCCAGCTTAAATCTCATTCGTCTCCATGGTTCTCACCCGCTTGCTCGGCTGCCATTGCCCACCGGAATCATTTCTTCCAACTCTATCGTAACTATGCGTCGGAACAAAACAGGCGCCTTTTCACTTCAGCTCGTAATAAGTGTAAAAGGATACTTAACGAAGCTAAGATGTCGTTTGCTGCCAGAATGAAGCAACGCATAGCATGCTCTAAATTCGGCTCTAAAGACTACTGGCGACTCTGTAAAAGAGTACTTAACAAGAGCAAGTCCACAATACCCCCGCTAATCAACAAATTTGAGGTCCTCACCTCCCCAGCAGATAAGGCTGAATGTTTTGCCCGCAGATTCTCGAACAATTCGAGTCTGGACTCGTCTGGAGTTTTTACACCCGACTTCTCACCTAGAACCGAGGCACAACTGAATGATGTCCACATTACACCTTCGCTTGTCTCTAAGATAATCTTAAAACTTGACCCTCACAAAGCGAGCGGTGGTGACGGAATCCCAACCATAGTCTTAAAGAAATGTGCCCCTGAACTCTCCTCTATCCTTTCTAAGCTCTACAACCTCTGCCTATCTGCTTCCTGCTTTCCTGCCTGTTGGAAATCTTCCTCTATAGTTCCTATATTTAAAAACACTGGAGAACCCTCTGACCCTGCAAATTACCGCCCTATCAGCCTTCTTCCGATCTTTGGCAAAGTGTTCGAAGCCATTATCAACGCCGAGGTGGTTCAGCATCTCACAGCAGACAGGCTCCTCTCGGACAAGCAATATGGTTTCCGCTTCACCAGGTCTACTGCTGATATGCTAACGACCATCACCGAGTACATATACCAGGCACTTGACAGGAATGGCGAAGCTCGAACCGTTGCATTGGATATATCTAAGGCGTTCGACAGAGTTTGGCATGCTGGCCTTCTATGTAAACTGCGGAGCTATGGTATAACTGGACATTTGTTTGAACTAATCCAGTCATTCCTCTCTAACCGCACAATTAAAGTGGTATCTCAGAACTACCATACAAACGCAGGTGTCCCCCAAGGCTCCATATTAGGTCCTACACTCTTCCTGATATATATTAATGATCTCCCTGATTCCATAAGAACCCAAATAGGTTTGTACGCCGATGACACCACAGTTTACTCTCGCCTCCAACAAAAATCTGGTGTAGGCGTCAAAGCTAAACTCGCAGCCGAGATTGAAAAAGACCTCCAATCCATATTGGACTGGGGTAAGAAATGGCTAGTAAATTTTAATGCTTCTAAAACGAAGCTACTGTCAATTAACCATCATCGACAATCTCACCTACCTCCCATTAGCATGGACCAGGCTTGCCTCCCAGAGAGTAAAACACTACGCCTCCTTGGTCTCACACTTTCAGCGGACCTCAAATGGAATGACTATATCGAATCCATTGCTAAATCCGCTGCTATGAAAGTCGGTTCTCTGTGTAGGGCCCGGAAGTTTTTTCCGTCTAAATCTATCCTGCACATTTACAAATCTACCATCCGCCCGTGCATTGAATACTGCTGCCATATCTGGTTGGGTGCCCCTGCTGTTCTCCTCGGGCTTCTCGATAAGGTTCAGAGGAGGGTCTGTAATGTGATAGATACCAACTTGGCAGACCGCCTGCAGTCTCTCTCCCACCGGCGAGACGTGGCTTCCCTGTGTCTCTTCTATAAATACTTTCACGGCTTCTGCTCCGATGAACTTAGATCACTGGTGCCCCCTAAATACGAATTTGCACGAGATACTAGATTAGCAACTAGATCCCACCCTTTTACAGTGAAACCGATAAAATGCAGCCGTAACTTCTACTCCAACAGTTTCTTTCCTCGCACTTCCCGACTGTGGAATTCTCTTCCAAACGATTGCTTCCCCGACGGCTACAATCTCCAGGAGTTTAAATGTAAGGTCAATAGACACCTCCTAACACACTAACCTGCTCCCATTCTATCAAGCACTCTTCCCATCTGCCCGACCCTCATCCTCGCTATCCTTACTCATCTGTCACCTTTCTCCTGACATTCCATATGTCTATCCACTCCTTCTCTTTACCTTCCCCTATGTAGCCCCATGCGCAATAGTGGCAGTGGAATGCCTTGCTTGGGGTGAGATGATTAAAAAAAAAAAAAAAAAAAAAAAATTATCACAACGTTTTGGTTGTTGTGACTTCTAGCCTTCATTAGGTGATGGTTGATCTGAGTAATAATCTACACAATTAAACTGTTTTCATTTCACTGTCCATATCTCCAATAGGATAATAGCTTTGTAGAATAAAGCGTTGGTTTGTGAATATTAATAGTGAGTTCAATCCCTTGGCTGGGCACTGTATACTTGGACTCTGTGGAAACTGGGCAAGCAACAACTAAGCAGTATTGAATAAAAACTAGATGAATTTGAGTTTCGTTTTACAGCATATCAACCTCTGTGGGTTATTTAATGCCAAAAAGGTGAGGTTTTAAGGTATTTTTTTAATGTTCAGATATAGTGAGAAGGTTGATTTAGTCAGATTGTGATAATAAATTTTTATTTTAGAAAAATGAAGATGTCTTCTAATTTTGTATTCAAAAATGTATAGCTAGTATTTTTTGTTTCTTTCAAAAACGTATTCTGGAATTTTTTTTCCTTCAAAAATGCATTATGGCAATAATTTTTTTGCCTTCAACATTTTTGAAAAATTATTACCATAATACATTTTATTATGGCAATAATCTTTTTGCCTTCAAAATTGTATTATGGCAATAAGGTTTTTTTTTTTCAAAAATGCATTATGGCAATAATTTTTTTTTCTTCAAAAATGCATTATGGCAATAATTTTTTTTCCTGCTGCAAGGCCTCTGATTGGAAGATTGTGATTTTAGTTGAGATTCTTTTCTGTGAAAATTAAAGAGTGATTTCAGTAGTCAAAAAAAATATTTCTTGGAATTATTGTCATTATTTATTTTTCAAGATTCTTTGGTCTTCTTTCTCCAAGCAAATTCTTGGTTATTATCATTTAAATATTTCTTTTCATGATCAGATCAAACATGTTTTTATATTAACTGTTTATACATACATTATTAATAATAATAATAATAATTTTTTTTCACATATAGCAGATCACATTTGAAGGGAACGTGATATTTACTCTCTCCACACTGTAGTGGGATATGTCACATGATCTTTTTCTTAATGTGAGATGCCTATATGCATATATATGGACTCAGAACAAAAATTGCTCAGTCCTAGTGACCACTGTTATACGGCATCAGTATTTCACGAACCCTCCATCCCTCTTTGATGAAATAAGAGAGGTGTTGCCTCAGTTATGAAATCCCTGGAACAAGGCATCTCTTTTCTGTGAACTGTCCAAAAACAAAAACACAGCATAGAGGTGAAGAGTGGATACTGCACTTTGATCCTAGCCTGAAAAAAGGCCATGTGACACTGAGGTCTCAAGGAGTTAATCAGAAAAAGGAAGCGGAAAGAGACTATTAATTTGATAATAATTGTTGAAATTCTCAGAAAAGGGGATTAAAAGTTGAAAAGAAAATTAAAAATGAAATATGTTAAAAATTATGTTTTAAAATAATAAAATTGAAGGAAAATTGAACCCAAATTTAACTAGATGCAATTCAGTAAGATTAAGCAAAATCAAGACCACCAATCCTTCCCCATTTCTCGTCGATAAGGAGGAGATAATTAATGTATCATTAGAGTTGGGGAAGAGCTGGGAAAATAGTAAAACATATGTTGTTTCTGATACTTTATTGTTAAAGAAAATAGGTGGTCATGAAATAGCATCTAAATTGTTCTATTTGTATAGAGGGGTTGTGTCAGTCACCTAGAAAAAATATCCCTACAAAAATAAAGATTAGTGCCTAAGATTGAGAATGGATTTGTTCAGTTTAATTTCTGTGACATTTGTCCAAAAGTTTTTATAGCTGACTGAAAAATACGTAGACAGAAAAAGATGTTTGTTTTTTTTTTTTATTATTAATAAAGATATTGGAAATAGATATTTCTTTTTCTTTCTCACCCATTTCAACTATGGATAAACAAAATAACTCTTGAGATTGACAGGCAGGATTCATCTTGACGGGCTCTGGTTATCTTAGAATATGGTCAAGTTCCTGACTTGGAAAATCACCTGAAACAGTAAGACAAGCTGATAAAGCTTAATTACCAGAAACCCACTTTTCGCCTCCGTCACAAAGAAGGGAGACCAGCGCTGCTTATATGGACCAGTGGTGCAAGATGAAAAGTAATTCAAGTTAAGAGACAGCTTGATTCCTTTAACCACTCTCAAAAGTAGGCTGGACAATGCCTAAAATTTGAAAATTACTTCACTAAAAAATATGGTGAAAATATGAGATGTTAGTAAAAAGTTGATGTTAACAGTGGGAAATAACTGAACCCCAGACTCTGGTCAGCCCCACAGCTGTCAGACCCAGGATTCCATATAAGTTGGAGGTCTGGACAACTTAAGTTCTCACACTACTGCTACTGGAATCCACATCATTCACTAAGACCTCCTAATCAAGAACAAGTGCCAGCCTTGAAGACCAGAATTTAGGAATTTAAATTACTTCTAACACAGGCTGTAAACTTCAAAAGGGGATCCCAGTGTCATTTGTAACAGCAGTGGGAAAGGCTAAAACCACTGTATACAACAAATTTTATATAAACCAATTCATTACATTTTTAACCCGAGTTAATTCTTTATCCCAAAGAATTCTTTTTTGTGTAGCTCCTAGCTGTTGACCTGTTTTCCACTCCAGATAACTCTATCAGCAACATGTTAATGAGTAAGGAGCCAACTAGATGGTAACCATGGTGGTCTGAAGGAATCTGAAGACCAACATTGGAGTGAGAGGGTTACAATGAGAGGAACATTGATTACAAGGAATATCCATTTAGTAGGACCAATTATACAAAAACACAATTAACTTTTTAACTTGGATTGATTTTTTTTTTTTTGTTTTTTTTTTATTCAAATCAGTATAAGTAATGACTTCTTAAACCAACATTTGTGTTTCTAATGTGCTTGGTTTAAGCAAAATTTATTGCATACATCAGTCAGTCAGTTAAGTGCCATGAGCGATACACGCTTGGGCGATCATGTCTCGAAAGAGACATGACTGACTGGGCAGAAGATTATCCCGCAGTAGGTTGCCATTGCTTTCTGCGGTAGACTGATTGCCGACCAAGACTACAGAACCCAATCTGTCCAGTCATTTAACCCATAACTGGAAGGAAGAGACGGATTAATACCTTTCCCAAGGGTATTTGCGCGTAAGTGAATGCAAGGAATTCAACTGGAATTCGAACTCGGTTCCTCAATTTCTCATTCCGAGCCGATATCCACTGCGCCACAACGCACATCCCGCACATTGCATACATACACAAATTAAAATGTTTTTATTATAAAGGATTAGTGTTTAAGCAATGATTTTCTTAAATTTAAATGTTTTTTTCTTTAGTAATTTTAATCTTAAAAACATAGTCGCCACTTAGATTTACTATATATCTACTTGTTAATGACTCAGGCAATGAGGTGCCCCGGGTCATTCTTGAAAATTCTATTGCGCATATATCTGATTTCTTTGATATCATTGTCTTTGTTTTGTGAGATAAGGGGGTTGTATAAGTGTTTTTAAAGTTAAAGTCTAAGTGTTCATTTTTAATATGGCTATTGTCATAGTAGAAAGTAGTAGTGAGAGGGGAAAGTCATTGTTGATTTTAATTTGCAATCTAAATTAGTGATTATTTTTAGCTTGCTATTCTAGATAACACACACACACACATATTCGGAGAACATATATAAGTAACTTTGGCCAAACTAAATCAGTTGATAACTGAGCTCTGTAGCGGTCACATTCATCTTATAGTAAGTTTTTATGATTATTTATATCTTCCTTTTTTATTTAATCACAAAGGCTAGAGAAGAAATTATTTTAGCACTTTTGTTATATACCAACGAGTTATACCAAAGTGACATAGGCTGTATAAACTGCAAACCAATGTTGATGATTGCCTTGAAATATAACGACAGACAGCATGTGTACAAAAATATATTATTCATGCTCGTCCATGGTTTTCCCTGTGTCTTTTTTGGTCTTGCTTCAAATCCCAACCATCAACCATTTGCTCACTACAAATAATTTCTGTTGCTTATATAAGCAATTGCATCATATCCTGACACATCTAAATCTAAACTTATTTATAAATGGAACTTTGTGTCTGTGTGTGCGTGTGTCCGTTACCTATAGACTCCGAAACGGCTGAACCAATTTTCTTGAAAATTTACACAGCGTCTGCAAGGTTTTGTGTCGAGGTACCCCCGATAAATATCAAAAATCGATAATCGAAAAAATCGGGTTATAGAAGGAGTGGTCTGATTTTAATCAAATTTGATACACTTATAGACAAAGACATAAGAAACGATATTCAGAAGTTTCAAGGTTGCAGTTCTTACAATAGTGCAGAAAATCGATTATATATATATATATATATAAAAGGCAAGATGTTTGTGTGTGTGTCTGTTTATCTGCCTGTATGTCTATTTTTTTCAGCCCTTTTATTTTAGTTTTTGCTTCGGGTTTGGCTCTAAGTAGATATAATTGTAGTTTTTAATCTCAGCCATGATACCATTTATTCAGAGGACTAATTTAGCCTTCAAAATTCAGTTTACGACAAAAAAAACTTATTTGATATCTATACCAGGAAATCAAAATTTGACTTACATCCATTCATTTTTCTTTCAGTCTACGGTTTCTCTTTAACTGGAAATAACTATTGCTTTTTAGTCTTTTGTGCCAACGTCCAAAGAGTCTGAGCTCCAGGACGATGGATTAGTTTTAAAGCTTTCATTACACCCGAGCAACGCCGGGCTATACTGCTAGTTGTTTACATAATTCCAAAGCCTATATTATCTGACCTTGGCTATGCTGGTTTTAAAACAATCATGGAGAATTTTACCTGCATTTTGACAACAATCAAACATTTTTAAAACAATGCCTATTTTCTTTTGCTAGCAGTTTACATATTTTTTGCTGTTTTATAAAAATACACTTCTTCAGGAAATTATTCACCAGCTCAGACAATCTACAACACTTTTTATTTTTTATTTCTTTACAAGGCCTGGGGCCACTCAAGGTAGAGGGTTATGTTAAGAAGCCATTTGTGCATATAAGAGTGGAAGGAAGATAGTTTTCTCTAGCCTTGAACAAGTTAAGATTGTAATGGTCAGGGAAACATCCTGTTGGGAGTCAGTTCCACAGTTCATGATCCATTGCTAAGGATGCGAATAAAATAGTCAACTCCCTGTACCACTCCAATGAGTAACTGACTCCTCCTGCTCTCCTCTACATTTACAAGAGCCAGATCAGTTCAAAAATGAAGTACTGTTGTCATTTGGGTAGGAGCTGCCCAGACTGCACTCTCCAGACTTGATAGTCCAAAAGTGTCTCCAAGCCCCTGTGGATGACAAATTATTCTCCACCCTCCATCCTCTCTTTCACAGGTGGGATGTGGCAAGTTTCTCTCTGCTCTACTGCTACTTCCATGGAAAGTGCTCAAACAAACTACATTCCCTGATTTTGCCAAGTCAGACCTTCATGGCAAGAACACACCATGCCACTTACATAGTAGCAAACCACTCACATTACTTATATATTCCATTGGTGGGAAGTAACTTTCATTTCAGGGAACTGGCCATTAATAACTACCTCCAGGAACCTACCTCTTAGGAAGGATTTTTTGATTAAGAACCTTCTAGTGATTCCATAACTGGAGAGTTGTTGCTGGTTTTTTTTGGTGGTGGTGGTGGGGGGATTATAAAACTCTTCATTCAAGAAAGGGTCTACTCAGTGGCAAGGGTAACAGTTTTGGAGGCAGTATACTTGAAGAAGGTTGGGTGAGAAGCTTCTATTTTGTAGGATCAAAAGCTGTCCCAGTGGAGGCAGGGAGTGTGAAACCGATATAAAGTTTTAATTTAGTAAAAGTCTCAATATTCATGTTTTTGGAAAGTGGACAGTCAGTTATGGGCGGTCAGTTTAGCATACTAGAAAAACTTCCATTAAATGTAAGAGTCACAAGAACTAACAATAAATTAATGTGCAAGTAAATTATGCAGGCGTGCTTGCATGGACACACACACACACACACATATATATTGGGACAGGCAAAATTTTCTGGTGAGTTCTTGAGTCAATCTTAAAGCAAGAGTGATTTTGGTAACGCCAACGTTGGTGGGAGAGAGGCTAGAATTGCATGTGTTTATTATTAGCACAATGAATTTAAGCTGACATTTTTTCAAACAAGGCATGTTAAATGTCATAAAGACTTTGTGCAGCTTGTGGTCTAAATTTTGTAGGAATTTTAAAGGATTGGTGATTTTTTTTTTTTATAGGATTGGTGATTCTGTCCAAATTTATTGTTGATTTTATATAATCTCTTATAATCTCTCATATAATGTTTACATTATCTTTAGATTATATAATCTCAATTAATTTCATTTTGATTTTTATCCAGAATATTTTTCTAGCTGTGTACCATGAAGTTGAAGTAATAAATTGTTTTATTTTTGTTAGAAAATGACTCAGATTTTACAGAATGCGCTCATCCTTTAATATTTTTTTATTTGAGTATAAGATTTGTAGGATGTGCATTGTGGTGCAATGAATATTGGCTCATATTGAGAAATCAGAGAGCTGAGTTCAAATTCCAGTCAAATTGCATTTATTAACTATATGCACAAATACCCTTGGGAAGGATATTAATCCTTCTCTTCTCCCTCCAGCTATGAGTTGAATAACAGGACAGATTGGGTTTTATAGGCTTGGTTGGCAACTGGTCTATCACAGAAAGTAATGGTAACCTACTGTGGAAAAATTTTCTGCCTAGTCAGTCATGGATCAAAGGAGACATGATCACTCAAGTGTGTATCATGTATGGCAATTAATTGATAGACTTATGTGTGTGTGTTTTCATATATATATATATATATATATATATATATATATATAGCCCAGAGGTAGAATCGCTGACTGACGCCAATTTGGTCGGGTTTCAATCCTGGGTTAAAAGCAATCGGAGTCTAACTGATGAGCTGCGATACAGTGAAACAGATCTGTCTGCGGATGACTATATATATATATATATATATATATATATATATAAATTCTTTTTCAAATATGAGTTGATTTTTGAACTGTACAAAAAATATTTATGTATCCAATATTCTAGTTCTACTGATATAATTGTCACAAAAATTGCAGTATGTATTTTAAAACATTTTCTACACTCTGATGATGGTGAAATTGCTTAAAAAAACCTATAAGCTTGAGAAAATCTAAATGAAAATATGTTTTGTTATAAAAAAATTTAAAAATATCTTTTTGATAAAGCCTATCACAAGTAAACTTTATCCTTGCTTAAGTGGTCACAAATCAAGACTTTAAACTTGTTTCTAAAATTATCATGGCTGGAAGATAATTGTACCAATTGATAATTTCACACATTCAGAACACATAGAAACAATATATCCATAATTAATTACTTGCATAAATGTTGTCAGTGATAATCAAGTCAGTTTCTATTCATATAATTATAGTTGGCCTAGTATCTAGGCTTGTTTGGTAATTAGTAATTTAATTACTTTCAATAATAGAGTTGTCGGGACCGGATACAAGTTCTCTTATATCCGGGTTTTGTCTGTTTTATATACATTAAAATTATTGGAGTAGATAGATCTATCTATCGCCCGGTTCACACTCCACCCATGTCTATTGAACAGGTTAAGAGGTTCATCCCTTGTTCCCTGTTTAAGATGTGGTTTCTGGCTTTCTCTTTTCCAATCTTTTCACTATTACGTAGCTCCCTGCACATCAGTGGCGTTACCTTGCTCGGGGTGATACGATTTAAAAAAAAAAAAATTGGCAAAAAGTATTAATAAAAAGATATTGGATTATAATTTAAATTCATTGTTCATTTACTGAAAATTCTTAAGGTTGAAATGAAGGAATATGAACCCAATTGGCAAAAAAATGTTGATGATTGATTAGTTGACAAATACTGACCTGACCAATAACTATTTATCAGTCAATTATTTGGTGCAACCCTAATAGTATTTACCAAAAATGATGGGATTGTTTATGCATGAATCTACACTGTATAAATTTGTACACTCTGCTTAAGATGTCCCTCCCTGTCACCTCTGTTTCAGATCAAAATGTATTATCTTTGCATTCTGAAGAGTGTTACACACAAATAGTATCTTCCTGGTATGTCACTATGATTGATGAAAAGAATGCAGATAGGTTAAAAGAAACAACTCTGTAATTAGTAACTAATGGAATCTGGACATTTTTTTTTTCAGTTTGAATCAGTATTATGCTATACATTTGGTAATCTTACAGTGTTCCACATCCTTACCATCTGTAGAAAAAAATCTTCTTGTAATGAGTAAAATAAGATTTATTGTATAGAAACTACATTTATATTATATTAGCAGTATAGCTCGGTGTTGCTTGGGTGTAATGAAATCTTTAAAACTAATCTATGGTCCTGGAGCGCAGACTCAGCCTAAAGGATATTTGTGTGAATTTTGGTGAGAATTGGATAAAAATTGTGGATTTGTATAAAGGACATACAGACAGAGAAACAGACAAAAAGGACAGATATCTTGCCTTTTATATATATTATCAATTTTCTGTACTATTTTAAGAACTGCAACCTTGAAACTTCTGAATATCATTTCTTTGTCTATGAGTGTATCAAATTTGATTAAAATTGGACCACTCTTTCTATAACCTGATTCTTTTGATTATCGATTTTCGATATTTATCGGGGGTACCTCGACACAAAACCTAGCTAAGAACACTCACAGACACTTATAGTACAATTGTGTAAATTTTCAAGAAAATCAGTTCAGCCATTTCGGAGTCTATAGGTAACGGATACACACAGAGACAAAGTTCCATTTATAAATAAGTTTAGATTAGATTAGATTTAGATAGATTTAGATAACAGCAGCCATTGAGAGCCAACTGTTGACAAAAGGTATTTCCAAATTTTGTCCATGATGACTATAACCATGTTCTTCTCAACTATTTTTTACCAACAAATACCTCTATTTGAATTTTCTATCTTTTGTTTGATTTTCAACTATATTTATCATCTGAAAAGAATTATTTATTATCATTATTATCAGAAATAAATACTGAAATTAAATAAACCAACAGAGATTGATATATCATATAATTTATCAATTCAACCCTAATCTTACGTTGGACAAAGGTTGAGGCTATTTTTTGTATTCATTTTGTAAGTTTTCTTTTGTGTTAACTATTCTTGGATAGTTTTTTTTTTTCTATGCATGTCTGTGCACTTTGAATGTGTGAATTGCAATATTTTTAATATAATTGACCTGCAGATCACAAAGAAGTTCTGTTATGGAAAATATTAGACTGTTGTCTAAGCTAGTGTGTTTCTCTGTTGCAAATGAAGGGATCAAATAAATGCAAAGTAAAAAAGAAAAAATATAAGAAAAAGATTCTTTTCTTTTTTACTTTGAATGTGAATGCTTTATTGAGAGAAAGAAAAACAAAGAAAAGCCTGAATTTAAATAAAGTGCGAATCTAACAATAATTGCTGGTTTAAATAATCTGTTTGAGAAGATATTTTTCATAATAGCACTAGTAGTATAGCCCAGCGTTGCTTGGGTGAAAGCTTTAAAACTAATCCATGGTCCTGGAGCTCAGACTCTTTGGACGTTGGCATGAAAGATTAAAAAGCAATAGTTGTTTCCAGTTAAAGCCAAACTGTAGATTGAAAGAAAAATGAATGGATTTTTTTTTTTTTTTTTTTTTTTTTTTTTTAATCATTTCACCCCAAGCAAGGCATTCCACTGCCACTATTGTGCAGGGGGTTATATAGAGGAAGGTGAAGAGAAAGAGTGGTTAGATATAGGAAATGTCAGAAGGAGGGTGATAAACGGTAAGGATACTGAGGCTGAGGGTTTGGCAGATGGAAAGAGTGTTTGAGAGAATGGATGAGTTAGTGTGTTAGGAGGTGTCTACTGACCTTACATTTAAACTTCTGGATATTGTAGCTGTCGGGGAAGCAATCATGTGTGAGAAAAGAGGCTGTTGGAGTAGAAATTGTGGTTACATTTTATCGGTTTCACTGTAAAAGGGTGGGAGCTAGTTGCTAATCTAGTATCTCATGCAAATTCGTACGTAGGGGGCACCAGTGATCTAAGTTCATCGAAGCAGAAGCTGTGAAAGTATTTATAGAAGAGGCACAGGGAAGCCACGTCACGCCGGTGGGAGAGTGACTGCAGGTGGCCAGCCGAGTTGGTATTGATCACATTACAGATTTTCCGTTGTATTTTGTCAAGAACCCCCGAGGAGGATAGCAGGGGTACCCGACCAGATGTGGCAGCAGTATTCAATGCACAGGCGGATGGTAGATTTATATATGTGCGGGATAGATTCAGATGGGAAAAACTTCCGGGCTCTGCACAGAGAACCGACTTTCATAGCAGTGGACTTAGCAATGGATTCAATATAGTCATTCCACTTGAGATCCGCTGAGAGTGTGAGACCAAGGAGGCGTAGTGTTTTACTCTCTGGGAGGTAAGCCTGTTCCATGCTAATGGGAGGTAGGTGCAATTGTCTATGATGGTTAATTGATAGCAGCTTCGTTTTAGAAGCATTAAAATTTATGAGCCATTTCTTACCCCAGTCCACTACGGATTGGAGGTCCTTTTCAGGCTCAGCTGCGAGGTTTGCTTTGTCACCCACAACAGATTTATGATCAAGGCGAAAGTAAACTGTGGTGTCATTGGCATATATACCTACTTGGGATCTTATGGCATCGGGGAGATCATTAACGTAGATCAGAAAGAGCGTAGGACCTAGGATAGGGACACTCACATTCGTATGGTAGTTCTGGGAGGCATGTCCGTTTAATACCACCTTCAATGTGTGGTTAGAGAGGAAAGACTGGATTAGGTCAAACAAATGTCCAGTTATACCATAGCTCCGCAGTTTGTGTAGAAGGCCAGCATGCCAGACTCTGTCGAACGCTTTAGAGATATCCAAGGCAAAGTTTCGGGCTTCACCATTCTTGTTGAGAGTCTGGTATATATACTCGGTGATGGTTGTTAGCATATCAGCAGTATACCTGGTGAAGCGGAAACCATACTGCTTGTCCGAGAGGAGCCTGTGGGCTGTGAGATGCTGAACCACCTCGGCATTGATGATGGCTTCGAACACTTTGCCAAAGATCGGAAGAAGGCTGATAGGGTGGTAATTTGCAGTGTCCGAGGGTTCTCCAGTGTTCTTAAATATAGGAACTACAGAGGAAGACTTCCAACAAGCAGGAAAGCAGGAAGCAGATAGGCAGAAGTTGTAGAGCTTAGAAAGGACAGAGGAGAGTTCAGGGGCACATTTCTTCAAGACTATGATTGGGATTCCATCCCATCCGCTCGCTTTGTGAGGGTCAAGTTTTGAGATTATGTTAGAAACCAGCGAGGGGGTAATGTGGATGTCATTCAGTTGAGCCTCAGTTCTAGGTGGGAAGTCTGGTGTAGAAACTCCAGACGAATCCAGTGTCGAATTGGTCGAGAATCTGCGAGCAAAGCATTCAGCCTTGTCCGCAGAGGAGGTGAGGACCTCAGATTTATTGATTAGTGGGGGTATTGAGGACTTGCTCTTGTGAAGCACTCTTTCACAGAGTTGCCAGTAGTCTTTGGCACCGAACTTAGAGGATGCGATGCGTTGTTTCATTCTGGTAGTAAACAACATCTTAGCTTCGTTAAGTATCTTTTTACATTTATTACGAGCTGAGGCGAAAAGGCGCCTGTTTTGGTCTGACGTGTGGCTACAATAAAGCCGGAAGAAGTGATTCTGGTGGGCAATGGTAGCCGAGCAAGCGGGCGAGAACCAGGGAGACGAATGAGATTTAAGCTGAAATTTCCTGGCAGGGATGAAAGCATCGATGCCAGCCTTAACCCAGGAGGAGACCTCGGATGCACAGTCTTCGATGGGAAGACTAAAAATGTTGTTCCAAGGGACGTTACAGAGGAAGTCACGAAACGAATCCCAGTCTGCTCTTTAGTAGCAGTAGGATATTCTGCTGGTTTGGGTTTCTTGGGTAGGGGGGAGTGGAGTGAGATGTTGACGGAAACTATGGCGTGGTCAGAATTTCCTAGAGAGCAGAACTGTCTGGTAGTGCAAGAATTTGGGATGGAAGTGAAGCAGAGGTCTAGTAGCAAGTCCCTTCCATTAGGGTTGTTGGAGAAACACGTGGGTAAGTCCACCATTTGCGTAAGGGATTGGGTGATTGAAAAATTCATGGTGTGGCTACCAGCAAGGTCGGTGACAGAGTTCTCCAGCCACTTGGTGTGGTGGGTGTTAAAGTCACCGAACACAAATATATGGGCAGATGGATGGGAAGAAATGGCCTTGTCGATATTGTCAGAGATGCTGTCAAGTACCGAACAGTCAGAGGTGGAGAGGGAGCAGTAGAGAAAGAAGAGATAGCTAACCGAGATTAGAAGTGAGAGACGGAAGCACATGAAAGAATGATCCAGGGATTCAAGAGATGTCACCCTAGCTAGGGGGAGGTGTTCGCTGACATATACACCAAGCCCATGCATATGGACATTGGGATCCTTTCTGAAGAGGGGAAGGTAAACAGGAACATAAAACTCAGAGGAGGGGATAGAAGGGTCAAGGTTAGTTTCACATAGAACTAAGATATCAGGTGAGTGAGTTTGGAGGAATGATTCTATGCTGTGAAAGTTAGTGCGGATACCTTGTATGTTTGTGAAAGAGACACAGGTTTGGGCGTTTTCCGAGTAGCTGGTTTAGTTTTGCTATTATGTTTGCTTTTTTTTCATAGTGATTTAGTTAAAGAGAGGTCTAGAGTAGAATCAGTCGGTCACTTGTTTGCAACATGTGAAGGATGGAGACTGGCACAGCCTACAACATAATGTGGCCTTGTGGTTACCCACTGGAGGTTCACGCAGGGCACTACAAGAACCCCGGTATTATTCAACTGTTGATCAGAGCAGCCTCTCACGACGCTATGCAAAAGTTTGGGCTCCTAACTGTCAGTCGAAAGCAGCAACCAGGAAACTGCCAACCCAGTACCCTCACAATGAAAAGCCGTTGCCACCATACTCAGTAACTGCAAAGAGCTTCCAGCTGAACTAACACTTAGACCGAAGAAGAGAGAAGGCAATCACCTCTACTTCTGTTCAAAAGAAGGGGGAGGAGTGTGAACAAATTTTGATTTCCAGTATCAATGTCAATAAGTTTTTCGTCACAAACTGAATTTTGAAGGTTAAATAAGTCCACTGAGTAAATGATATCATGGCTGAGACTAAGAACTACAATTATATATACTTAGAGCAAAATCCGAAGCAAAAACCAAAATAAAAAGGCTGAAAACCTGATTTTGATCAGACCCGAGAGGATTTTGGGGTATCGATTTCCAATATCAGAATCAAGTCATCCGAGGATAAACTAACCTAAGTAACTCCATGAAAACTTATTGTATCCATCGGGAATAAAATTGGAGAAAATGAGCCATATTGATGGCTGAACATCAGTTTTTGATCAGATTCGATAGAATATTGCGGGTATCGATTTCTGATATCAGGGAAAATGAGTTGTCTGAGAAGATCTACTAATAACATTCACAAACAAATCAATTGAAAACAGTTTTTCAAATTTTTCTTTTCTTTTATTTTTTTGAGGGAATTTTTCAGATTTATTTAAATGCGGAATTGAAAATTTGCTTTTCTGTTGGACTTGAGTTGTTGATATTGAAGTTGGTTAGTTTTTGTTTAAAGTTAATATATTTAATGGGTCGATATCTGAAAACTAATAGTTTTAAAATACACATATCATCTGACCATGAAAAGATTAGCAGAAGAGACACTTATAAGAAATTTGTTCTATTCTTAGACTATTAGTTTAATTAAGAGAAGGAATGTATTAATTAAGATGGCTCTTAATAAATGAATTTTAGTAATTGCCTTTTATGTTAATAATTTCATACTAAATTTTTTTTATTCATTGAGTGCCTGCTGACAAAAATGATAGAGGTTAATATAAGTTTTTTTTTTTCGTTTCATCCAAAAGAAGTGACTGAAGTTCAGATGCCTGGTCTGAATTGATTCCATTACAGATTCTTTCTTTGGATGTTGTCAAGAATCTTAAGACGTACAGCAGGGGCACCAGACAGATATGGTAACAGTCTTCAATGCATCGATGAATGGTAGATTTGTAAATGTGCTAGATAATGATTAAAAAACATTTTCAGGCATGACACAGTAATCCAACTTTCCTTGCATTAGACGAAGCTGTCTGAGTGGAACTTTTCCTTGCATTTGGAAGATGAAGGAAATGAAAGTGATTCAATTCATCTTGGAGAGTAAATAAGACAACCTCCTAGTAACACAAATGAACTTGGAAAGATGCCTTAAATAAAGAACTCAAAGAGAGTTCATGGTCAGAGTTCCAAGGCAGTAGAAATTCTGTCTTTTGTCCTGCATTCACCATTGTAAGGAACATCAGTCAGTCAGTTAAGTGCCATACGTGATACACGCTTGGGCGATCATGTCTCAAAAGAGACATGACTGACTGGGCAGAAGATTATCCCGCAGTAGGTTGCCATTGCTTTCTGCAGTAGACTGGTTGCCGACCAAGGCTATAGAACCCAATCTATCCTTCTATTTAACCCATAACTGGAAAGAAGAGACGGATTAATACCAAAGGGTATTTGCGCGTAAGTGAAATACAATGGATTCAACTGGAATTTGAACTCGGCTCCCCGGTTTCTCGTTCCGAGCCGATATCCACTGTACCACAACGCACATCAAGTGTCTTTAAAATAGAAAAAAATTAATTTGATGTTCAATTGAAAAGTAATGTCGCTTCTTTAATTACAACAAATTTAATTGTATAAATGCATAAAATACGCTAAAATGAAAACAAAGGTTTCAAAAATTCATTTCTACTCCTTGACATGGTCTCTTTGCTTCTCATTTGTGATATTTGTCAGCACGTTTTTTTTAAATCTTATCTCAAAATAAATTAAATTCTTTTTATGTCCTCATCAGTATTTATTTCGCATACAATCAAATGTGGGACTAAAGTCTTATCATTTTGGCTTTGAAATCCATCTTTTTCAGGAGTAAAAGTTGAGTTAAATTTAAAAATACACTACTAGATATTGAGAATATTATTACATAAATATGGGTCTGTAATGAAGGAGATAAGAAAAAATACTAAGTATTTTTTCTTAATCTGAAATATTTGTATTTATAAATCCATTTTTAAAAAGGAAGAATTTAAGCTAAAGACAAAAATACAAATAATCCACCTACTGACACTTCTACATCTATTTATCTATGGTTAAAAACCAACGTATTACAAACAAGTAAAATGGTCTAAAGCAGAAAGAAAAAAAAATCTTTTTAAACAAGAACTTCTATTATTAGTCTTTAATCACACTTGCATGAAAAATTTTCTTGAGTCATGTTGCTTGCAAACCCATCCTCGAGCCCATCTATTGGGCCCATTGAGGGTGATCCTTGATTCGTTTGTAAAAAACACTTTACTGAAATCAGTTTTCATGTATTTTTTTGCCCATTGCAATCTTCTTTCCTTATGTTTTTTTGTTAAAATGGGTTTCTTTATTTGATTTTATTTACATCAGCAAACTTCCTTAATGCTTTACACCTTGTTTCCCTTGACACCATAGGAGCTCCAGCGGCTTCAAATATGAACGCACTTGACACATTTGGGTTTCTTATTAATTCTCTTTGGATATCTGATAGATCTTGCTTTGTTAAATTCCTGACTTCAGCCTGAGACTTTTTTTCCTGAGTTGAATTCCCATTTGACATATTTTCTTAATTGTTGAATGATCCCTTTTCAAATCCTTAGAAATTTGAAGCGAAGACGTTCCTTTGCTAATTTCTTTGATTATATAGTTCTTTTCACTCATTGTTAGTTCTTTTTTATGAGCCATAATACTAAATTCTAGTTCTTGCAAATAATCTCTTGACATGGCAAATTGCTATAATTACTGAAAAAATACTAAATATCAATCTGAAATTGAAAATTGGGACTTAATTGCTTTTATGCTTACTTGCTATACATAATAGTACAAATTCAAATATTTGACAATACCTCTTTTGCATATAATCTCTAGACACAGTTTACAGACTAAAGTGAGGATGTCGTAGTTCTACGCCTGTGGGTCTACGTAAATTGACTACACCAACTCTCAGCACACTGCATACGACTATGATGAGCACCACTCCATTACGACTACTTGCGAAATTGTCCTACTCGGTTGCATTTGCCAAAACCACTTAGCTATTTCGGATGATATATATATATATATATATATATATATATATATATATATACCTTTCTGTGACATATCATCTTTAAAAGTGAATTTTATTCTTAGAAATGTTTTTTTTTGTTTGTTCCTTTTTTAACTATTTGTCCTATATTAAATAGCTAAAAAATTCTTTTGCAAGATCTATCTTTTTGCTAAGATTTTATAATTAACTTACAGAGCTTTTAGCTTTTTCAGCTAAGAACTACTCCAAGTATCATTTGTATGATGGAATATTACTCTGTTTGCAAATTCTAGATGTTTCTTGCCAATTGCTTGTTTCAGTTTATTTAATTAAGAACAGTAAGTGAATCTGCGTTGTGGTGCAATAGATATTGGCTTGGAATGAGAAATCGGAGATCTGAGTTCAAATTCCAGTTGAATCCCTTGCATTCACTTACGGGCAAATACCCTTGGGAAAGGTATTAATCCATCTCTTCTCCCTTCAGCCATGGGTTGAATAGCAGGACTGATTGGGTTCTATAGGCTTGGTTGGCAACCAGTCTACCACTGAAATAAATGGCAACCTACTGAGGGAAAATCTTCTGCATAGTCAATAATGGATCAAAAGAGACATGATTGTCCAAGAAGCATGTATCATGTTTGGCACTTAACTAACCAACTGAATTGAATCTATTGTTTGGTTTTCTCGATGGAAGCCATAGTAGAGAACTCTTGTTCCATTCCTTTCATATACAGAAGATTCTTGTTTAAATGAACTCTAGTTTTTAGTATGGTTCATTTAACTTATCCCACAATCTCTTGCATTTCACATTTTTGTAAAGTATCTATATTCCATCACTTATGACAGTTTTTATTACAAAATAGAAGCTTTTCGTTAAGATTAAGTAGGATTTTATTTAATTTGTGTGAAGCCACACAATGAAATGATTTAGTCAAGTTATTCAAAATTATTTTCATTGATTTGATTATTTCTATTATGGCCATATTTCAAATTGATTTTTCTTTATTAACATTTTAATTTCAATTGTTCAGCAAAAAACCCTTTAGCATAAATCTTTGCAAACCACTTTTGTCATACTCAGTCATCTTCATATTTAATATAAATTTTTTTCATTTTTTTTCTTTGAGTTGCATTTAACAACATTTTTTATGAACTACCCTTTGATATGACAACTGTCCCAGTATAATAATCAAAAGTGATCTTTCCTGAATGAATTTAGTTAAAACTAAACAATCCTAATGTTATCTAACAACAAATACAAAACAAACACTTTGGCTAAAAAAAAGACAAGTTAATAAAAAATTATACAAAAATTTATTGAAGCATAACTTTTTTTTTTTATAAGCATTTCACCCCAAGCAAGGCATTTCACTGCCACTACTGCGCAGGGGGCTACATAGAGTGGAGGAAGGATGGTTAAATATAGGAAATGTCAGAGGGTGGGTGATAGGCGGGTAAGGATACCGAGAATGGTTAAATATAGGAAATGTCAGAGTGTGGGTGATAGGCAGGTAAGGATACCGAGAATGAGGGTTGGGTAGATGAGTGTTCTGAGAATAATTGGTAGTTAGTGTGATAGGAGGTGTCTATTGACCCTACATTTAAACACCTGGAGATTGTAGTTGTTGGGAAAGCAGACTAGTGGAAGGGAATTCCACAGGCGGGAAGCACAAGAAAAGAAGCTGTTGGAGTAGAAATTACGGTTACATCTTATCTGTTTAACTGTAAAAGGGTGGGACCTACTTGCTAACCTAGTATCTCGTGCAAATTCGTGTTTAGGCGGCACCAGTGATCTAAGTTCATCGGAGCAGAAGCCATGAAAGTACTTGTAGAAGAGGCACAGGGAAGCCACATCACGCCAGTGAGAGAGTGGTTGCAGCCGGTCTGCCAAGTCAGTATCAACCATGTTACAAATTCTCCTTTGTATTTTGTTTTGGTTCCTAATTTTTCATCCTCTACAGGAATGAACAAGCCTTACGGATGGTGCCAGAAATAGGACTTCAGAATACATGTCTGTTATAAGCATACACAGACATAGTTTGTAAAACTGAAAAAATTTGACTGGTCTATTCTTTTCATAAAAAATGACAGCATATCTTATTTTTTTTTATTACTGTTAATAGGCTTTTTTGCATATAAATTTTTAAATGTATTTTTCTAATTATTATTATCATTTATGTGTCTATACAGTGATAATCATTTTGGGGTTTGATTCTTTATTTGATTTTACAGACGATTATTTTTTTGCTATTGTTACAAAAACAGATACTGTCACCTGGCATTGCCAGTTCAAAGGAGATAATCCTAGTAATATTAAAAGTTGCAAACATGAGAAACAAATGTACAAATGCATTTGGTATATTTTACGGTAATATTTGTTTCATTCTATATTTCCTTTTTTACTGTTTTTTTTTTTTTTTTTTTTTCAGATTGGAATTTAAGTTTGAAGAAGAAAAATTAGCAGTCTGTCTACAAGACCACTACACCATGTCCAGTGAAGAGCCACAAACACTGCGCGAAGCTCTTAAAATAGGTGTTTGGAAGGAGCACGAGGAAGCAGAAAATGGGGTCTTTACTCAAGCCATCATGAAAGGCACTGTCAGCCGTGAGGCTTACAGGCAGTTTCTTGTTGAACTGCGAGAAATCTACATGGCTATCGAAGAAATGGCTGAGCTGAACAAAGACAACCCATGTTTTGGACCTGTCTATTTTCCCACAGAAATGAACCGCTTGAAACCACTTGAAGAAGATTTGGAATATTTTTATGGTCCTGGCTGGCACGAACAGGTTAAACCAATGACTGAAAGTGCCCAAAAATATGCTGCAAGAATCCGGGACATTGGTAAGACAGACCCTATCTTGTTGGTAGCTCACTCCTATGTTCGATATATTGGTGACATGTCTGGTGGCCAGCAACTGAAATATAAACTTTCAAAACATCTTCAGTTACCAGATTCTGGTGAAGGTGTTCATTTTTTTATTTTTAATGAGATTGATAATATAAAACAGTTTAAGAATTTCTACTTTGGTAATATGAATTCCATAGAGACCAGCCCAGAAGAAATTGAAAAACTGGTGAAAGAGGCAAAGATGGCATTTGTGTTAAACATTAAGCTCTTCAAAGAAATGTCAATAATTGCTGAAAAACTTCGACCACAAGAATCTGAAGAGGTATCAGCTACTGAAAATCCACCAAATATTTTTACCTATATTTCTAATTATGTTAACAAAATGATAAACAAGTCGCAGTAGTGTAACTCGAATAATTAATCAGTATACTGATCATGCTAATCAGTACACTCTTTTCCTTATTTGAAGTTTATATCCATTTACCTAATCTACAAAAGTGGACTAATTAATATTCCTTTACCCACAATATATCACTCACTTCTGCAGTGTGACATATACCTAATTAATTACTAAAGTAAAATTATGAAAAGAAATAAATGTCTTATCAGCAGGTTTTAGTAGTCAATAAGTGAATGATTTAAAAAATGTAGTCTAATTATGAAGCCAAATTCCAATGGTTACTAATTTAGGATATGTTCATAAAAATTAATTACTATCCATGAATCTGGTTAAAGATAAACAACGTATATGTTATGCATAGAAATGTGAATGTCTTTAGAGCTTTATGTGAATGTTTTTTTATGAATATACAAAAGATAAAATAATAAATGTGAGTATAGCACTACTTAAATAGACTGGTCCACTCAAAAAAAAATAAGAAAAAATTTGGCTGGGGGGGGGATAATTTTTGTAGATTAGCTTTCTTCTTTAGGCTGCCAAACTTGTCAGAATAAAAAAAATATTGATTTGTTATTGACTTAGAAGTGGGGAGGTCCTATTTATAATATTGACATCATGTCAAATCGATCTCTGTCTTTTACAAAGTTATTGGCCCTAGGTGTTTTCTTACACGGTACAGATATTTTTTTTTTAGTGGTTACAATTAGATTTCTCTTTAAATAACAAACAAATTGATATATAGATTTGTAATTAAAGAACCAAAAAATACATAAATGAACAAAATTATGTATCCATTTATTTTTAATTTAAGATAAATAATTGTCCCATACAAAAAAAAATGTTCAGGACTCTTAAACAGATGTTAAAAATTAAGAAAAAATATAGATATCAATGATGTTAGCACATTTTCAAACTTGACATTTTTAAATAACAGTTAAGTGACTTAACAGAAGTCCTATAACTCTTAAAAGTCAGCAATCAATTTGACATTGTAATGATATTATAAACAGGACCCACCTTCTAAATTGATAATTGATATATCCCGAAAAGGAATACAGTATGAAGGAGCGGAATAGACTATTGAATAGTGAATGCCTTTGCCTAAGACCTTTTTTCTCGTCATACCGCTCGTTACCGTCTTTTATTCTATTCTTGGGATTGGCAAAAATTTCCACTATAACAATAATAAATCAATATTTTTGGATTTAGACAAGTGTTGTGACCTAAGGAAGGTCTAAACAATGCTAATATACAAAAATTATTTCCTAAAAGAATTTTCCCTATTTTTTATGAGAGCTCCATAAGTACTTATATAGTCAACATTTATTTATGTGTACTCTAATACATGTAAGAACAGATAAAAATATAGTGACACAGTCATAGATTGACTGCTATTGAGCTTATACTGTCATTGTAAACTCATGATCTTGTTAATGGTCGTATAGTATGTACCAGCATTTGAGATTTCACTCACTTCATTAACTCAGTCGATTAAAAATCCTTTTTAACACGTTCGAAATTTTAATAAAAAATTTAATTTTTTGTTTTCTGTCAGTGATTCACGCTACGTTTATGTAAGGTGACTATTAAGAAAATAGTCGGTCGAGTAAAATGATTTGGGGGTGAGTAAATATTCCCTCTCTCTCGACTGCTGGTTGAATGATTTCTTTTTTAAATTTCAAAGGCTGGTATGTACTACACCAGGTCTATATACGTTTTTAGATTTCAGTACTGTGCTTCTCTTAGACTGGTTGCCAAACAAGACTGAAGAGCCCAGTCTGACTCAGGAAAAAAGAATGTTTTACTAAGCATAGGTAAAATAGGCACAAGGCTGCAAGTATGGAGCATCCAGTGAGGATTGAACTCACTACTCCATTATAATTGCTCTAGTGAGACAAACTTGTTAACCATTATTCCACACTGAAATGCTCCAGATGATGTGTGTCTGTGTGTAATACTTTGTTTTTTTTTTGTTTTTTTTTTTTCATCAGAATAATCCACTGTATAGAGATGGGTAAAATGCTCTTTCTGTGAATCCTTCTGATGATGTAATACAAATAAGGAATTCGGTTTAAAATTCTAATCACCTGAAGAAGGCTGGAGTATACAATGGCTGAAATGTTGTGAATATGACAATAAAGATGAGGACAACAGTTCAAACAATGTAAATAGGTAATTAGTTACAATACCTCACCTCAAATATAGATAGAAATAGTATTTTGTTGTCAATATGATAAATAAAAGTACATAATTGCTTAATAGTAAATATAATATTATTTGTTTAGCTTCATAATCAGAAAGTATTGATCATTAAGAAAAAAATACAGTAACATAGTCTTTGGTATTATATAAGTAAGTGCGATACAATGATAAAATGATTTAAAAGTTTCCGTTGTTTTTAAAAACAAATGGTAAACTAAAATATCATGGCATTCGAGTACCATTTTGTGTTCAAGATACATAAAGCAATATATATATATATATATATATATATATGCACATTCACTTGTAATGATATATTTAAGATATTTTAATATGCACACATATTCATAAAGTACTACAAATATGCATATGTGTGTATCTCCTGTACTTCCAATCAAAATATTGTGTCTGTGATAGGTACATTCCTGATAGGACAGGTTCCATCAAAATGTATCTGTTTTTAAACTTTAGGATTTTTAATTATAATTTCATACATTTCATTCAAGTTTTATTATTGATATATTTCTATCAGAATAGATATAATTTAAAAAAAAAAAAGACTTATAAACTTTCCATAATCTGGGTTATACATATCACTGTTACATTTCCTGTTAGAAGTGAAAGTATGACAGGTAAAACCAGTTGTTGCAGGCACACACACACACACACACACACACACACACACACACACACATATATAGTGTATCAAGGCAGCAGATAATTTTCCAGGCATATACTGTTAAATATAACAGACAATAAATGTCTATCATGTTTAATCATGAACCATTTTAAACATTGTATTTTGGCTTTAATTTCAGGTGAAAATAAAGACAAAAATTGTCCAACATTTGGATATTTTTTTATTACACTGGTTCTAAGCTTTTGGCTCACATGAGCCATCTTGGGAGTGGTTACAGAGACATTAACATAAAGACATCCACCATCAATGTCTGTTATAATTAACAATATATCGGTACATCCAAAGATTATAAAAGATGAGCATACAAGACCTAATAGAAAGAAAGTTTTATTGTCAAAATCTTTATTATTATGAGTAAAATTCAAAGGATTTTTTTATGTAAAAATTATTTTTCAATACTCTTTAGAACCTTCAAAATTTTCATTAAAAATTTTGTTTCTCAGATGTTAATTTTGTTTCATAAATTTGCATGGAAAATTTGAGTGTCTGTTTTGTTGCAAAACACACTGTATTGAAAATTCTTGCAAAAAATCAAATAATTGTTGGATTGTAATGAAAATTTCAGGACTTATTCACAGAAGAATTAAATTATTTTTTGAATGTTTCTTGTTTAGAAAATATTTGTAAACGTTTTTTTTACATCTTTTAACCTCCGCTTATTTAATGTCATGAAATTTTGAGAAGTTCTTTTTTTTTTTTGTAGTGCTTAATGTTTATATTAGTTAGAAGGACAAGTTGTTGGAGAATTTAAATTATGAAATCATTTTTGGGTAAACAGGACCCCCAGTTACAGAAAATCTGCTCTGAATCATAAAATGAAAAATGCAATAAAACTAAGACATTATTTCATTAGAAATGCTTTCATTTCTTTTATGTATAAAATATATTCTGGACACTATTGCCTTAAAAAATATTTTTTGATGAACAATGTATTTTTACAAGAATTGTTTTCATTTTTATAAATTTTGATTAGAATATTTTATAAACTTTTAAATCTTTTAAAATTCTGTATTAATTTGTAGCAGTTAGTGATAGTGTTATCAAATTTAGATTGTATTTACTAATCATGAATGGAAAAGGTCACTACAATTCAATGATCCTGAATATTTTAAAAAGAATTTTGAATTTATTTCGTGTGTATAAATGCATCAAAATATGACATTTTCAAAAAATAAGCATGGTAACTATAGTAAACTTAAGATTTATTGGTAATTTCTAACATTTTCTTATAGGTAAGTTTATCTATAAAACTAAAGTAATTTAAAATTCAATAAAATATTAGATTGCTTGGAATATTTTTAAAAAAAAATTTTTTAAGATTACTGGCTAGTTAAAAAATTAAAAAGTGGTTCTCATTATATTCAAGTAATATTTATGGTTATGTTCTCCTTAGATTTATGTTCGGAAATTTTTGTCAACACCTCATTAAAACACCACCTCTTTTCTGCAGTGTTTTAAATTAAAAGAAATTATATTTCTTTCAAATGAGATTAATTAAACTTTAAATCAGCTTATCTTCCTCAAATAAAACTTCAAAAAACTATTTTTGAAAGATTTTTTAATAGAATTATGTTGCGTTGACAGATTTTTCAATATGGATGATTTTTGCATTTTTACAGAAATTAAAAAAATAAAACTCATTCAATTTAAATTCAATTTGAAATGCAGCAAAGTATTTACTTATTGGAAATATTAAATTTAATCAGCTTAAAATTAAAACTAAAACAAAAACTTCAAGCGTTTCCATTTTTAAAAATGCTTTTTAAACCCTAGGTATCACTTTTCTTTAGAGTTATATAAGTGTAAACTTTAGATAATGAATTTTAACTTACAAGAATCCTTTCCTCAGTAGTCATGAATTTAGTAAAAGTTTTAAATAAAGTTTTTCTGTGGATATTTTGATTTTGATATTTTAAATAGATTTCTAAAATTTAATTATTTTTTCATTTAATTTAATATACTGAATATAAAAAAATAAAAATAAAAAGATATAAATTGTATAGAATCGTGTTTCTACCTCAAATCATAATGGTAAAAAATTTTGTGCCTATTTAATTATGTTTTTTTCTAATGTATAAATATCCTTTCACAAATGCAGTTGTTTTGGCTGAATAAACTGACCAAAATCCATGTTGTGTTGTCTCATACTTTTGACACACAAGAATAATGATTGGGGTTAAGGTTGAGAAAAGAATAATTTGTGTGTTTTAAAGACTAGATTGTATCGTTTAATTTTTAATTGTCATTGATTTTAAAACTAAATCAAATGCAGCAAATGTAGCACAAATGTGCAATAGTGTGCTTGGAATAATAATTTTTTTTATGCATTTGTTGTAACCTTAAAAGGTTAAAAAGTAATCACCAAAATGGAGGTTGGGAATAATAGTATATCACAAATATAAGACTTGCATGCTTGAAGAAGTAGGTACACTGCTAATAACTGCTAGTCAGTATAATTACTCTACTCTCCAATAGTGTTCATGTATATAAGAGAATAGAAACATAACATTCCTGAATACAGGTAGGTATACAACAGCCTTCGAAAATGCAGAGTTTCAAAAAACGGTTACATTTATAGATGATGAATCATGTTACTCAAGTTTGGAATGATTCAATATGAATTTTTGCCAATTTATCTAAACTCAAATTTGTGGAATGATGTTTGTATATAAGAAACAAAACGTCTATTGTTTTTGGCAATACATGTTTAAAATAACAATTGCTGCCCAAATATGCCAAATTTAAATCATACTGCAAGTGTCTTTTGAAAAATGACTTTTGAACATATTTCTAGCCTTTATTAACAATTAAATATAAACTACTTTGAATGCTGTCAGTATCATTAAAAAAACATCTTTGAAGGTCAGTTGAAGGAAGGTTACTTTTCTTATTCTTTCAGAAAAAAACAATCCAATAATTAAACCCATTTATTTGATATTCCTTTTTGAATTCTTTACTGTAATATGCTGTAGCTATAACTACCATCAAATGCATTTAATAAATTCATAATTAATCAGCTTTGTTTTTAATGACCATTCAAGACTATGGCTATGTTACTAAACATAGTCTAATCTGTTAAGAGGTCAAAATTATGGTAAACACATAGAAGATTAAGCTCCCTACAGTTGTAATGGTAAGCATAATTAACTTTCTACCTACTATTCTATGATATGGCATCCACTTTTTAAAGACTATAAATACTAACAGGATATAACTATGATACACTATATATATATATATATATATATATATACACCAAAAATATATAATTTGTTCTTCTTGATAATGTTTTTCTATTTCATTTGAAATAGAATCTGGAAACATTTGAAAGTTTGTAAGACATTTTTTCCATATTTGTTAAAAATACTGTCAATATATTATTCCTTTCCTTAAAATTTATCAATATATCTATTCTTTTTTATGATGATTTAAAAAAAATTTCAATAAATTTTTTAGTTTTTATTTTATTGTTTTGTTTTCATTTATTTTTTTGATTGACCTTTTTCACTTTACTTTTTAAAAAAAAATCCTTATTTTTCAGATTATTATATATTTAAATACTCATATGTTATTAAAGTCTTTTAACGGATATGATAGAAATCTGTGCAAATATAAAGCAGTGGTTACAATGAATTTACGCCTATAATAAAATATCAACAATTCTTAGTTCTTGTGTATCTCAAATAAATAGGAGTACAGAATAATAGGGGTATGCATTTCAAGTTCAAAAAATTTAATAAACAGTCAGTTAAGTGCCATATGTGATACACACTTTGGGTGATCATGTCTCGAAAAAGACATGAATGACTGTGCAGAAGATTATCCTGCAGTAGGTTTCCATTGCTTTCTGCAGTAGACTGGTTGCCAGTCAAGGCTATAGAACCCAATCTGTCCTGTTATTTGACTCATAGCTAGAGGGGGAAGTCAGTCAGTCAGTTAAGTGCCATATGTGATACACGCTTGGGCGATCATGTCTCAAAAGAGACCTGACTGACTGGGCAGAAGATTATCCTACAGTATGTTACCATTGCCTTCTGCAGTAAACTGGTTGCCAGCCAAGGTTATAGAACCCAATCTGTCTTATTATTTAACACATAATTGGAGGGAAGAGACAGATTAATATCTTTACCAAGGGCATTTGTGCATCAGTGAATGCCATGAATTTGACTGGAATTCGAACTCGGCTCCCAGTTGAATTTAATAAACAGTGAGAGGTTCAAATAAAAGCGGTGTAAGTCAGTTAAGTGCCATACGTGAAACACGCTTGGGTGATCATGTCTCGAAAGTAACATGACTGACTGGGCAGAAGATTATCCTGCAGTAGGTTGCCATGGCTTTCTGCAGTAGACTGGTTGCCGACCAAGGCTATAGAACCCAATCTCTCCTGCTATTTAACCCATAACTGGAGGGAAGGGACAGATTAATACCTTTCCCAAGGGTATTTGTGTGTAAGTGAATGCAATGAATTCAGCTGGAATTCGAACTTGGCTCCCCGATTTCTTGTTCTGAGCCGATATCCACTGCACCACAATGCACATTGTACTTTTTCCAAAAATAGAACCATTTAAAATTGTTAAATTACATTCATAAGTATTTCTAATATGATACTATTTGGCTAAAGAAAATCAGTAGTGCTAAATCCAAGTTTTTGGTAACTACCAGAAAAATCTTTTCCACTCAGGGTTCCATGGGACCTTTCAAATCTACCAGCACCTGCAACCCTCAACATTCACAGAGAAAAAAATTAGGAATGTGTTCTTAAGGAGAACAATCATAGAGTGGTATGCTGGAATAAACTTGGCATTCAAAATTCACAACAGAGTATCACAGAAGCCAGGTAACCCCCAGGTAATTTGTCCATTTTCAGTCATGACCCCAGAGGCAAATACCTATGGGTAAGGCTATGCCTGATGTGTGAGTGTGTGAGAAAAACCATTGGACAGATGGAAATATAAACAAATTCCCAGAAAAGAAAACACAAATGGAGAATTTAAGGACAATTTTCAGCTCAGGTCTCTATGGAGCCATATAACATAGACTGGTGAGAGTAACTGGTGAAGTTATGAATTGAATAAAATGTAATGTTAAGTAATAGGCGCTCCACCCACGTCTATTGAACAGGTGTAGAGGCTCACCCCTTGTTCCCTGTTTAGGATGTGGTTTCCGGCTTTCTCTTTTCTCTTTTCCAGTCCTTTCACTTTTATTTTTATTTTTTTTATTATTATTATTTTTTTTTCTCAATTGGAGTAGATAGACTAAACTATCACCTGGTTTGACACTTCACCCACGTCTACTGAACAGGTGTAGAAGCTCATCCCTTGTTCCCTGTTTAGGATGTGGTTTCTGGCTTTCTCTTTTCCAATCTTTTCACTCTTACGTAGCCCCCTGCACATCAGCGGCATTACCGCCTTGCTCGGGGTGATACGATTAAAAAAAAAAATAATGATTCTAGTCTTATGCTATCGTTTAACTAGCATCCCTACTTAATTACATGGACTTAACAAGTTTGTCTAACTCAGTCCATTTTCACAAGCAATTTGTGCAAACATTTCTATATAGATAAAATTACTATATGCATACATACATACATTATTTTCTTAGAGACATTATTCATTTTCACCAAATAATTCTTGTTTGTCTAGTTCTTTTTTTTTTTTTGGTGAAAAATCAAGGTCAACTTATTCATTTTATCTTTCTTACTCACTATCATTGCTTTACCCCCCCCCCCCCCCGGCCTCTAATTAAATTATCATCTACCGACCATCTAATTTTGGTTATGACTGACTGGTAACTCTTCTATCGATAAAGCAAATCTTTAACATAGCAACAGTTGCTTTCTCTCCTTACACTTAAAGTATAGCAACTAGTGCAGCCTGCTTCCTTATAATGTTAATGGTTGTTGTCAACTAGCTTCCAGCCACAACAGATTGAAACAGAAGGTTGGAAAAAAGTATTGTCTTGTACAAGAATGGAATGAATTTCACAATTGTTCCTTTCATTACTTTTTACTAACATTTTGGTATACATTATTGCGTGACTACCAGAAAATTTGTATATTATCTCAGTCATAAAACCATCTCACCAATCCATACTTTTTAAGACAGGGGACCAAATAAAAACAATAACCTTTAATATGTACTTTAGAATTTCTTTCAATATGGGAAAATTTTTGATGTTTTTATTTTAAAATTATAAATGTAAGAATAACATTCACATTTTGAAATGGTCTATAAAATATTACAATTCTATGCTCTTTATCTCTACCTATTATGGGTCACATGGTTAGCAGGTTCGCTTTCTAACCATGTGACCCAGGTTTGAATTTCATCATTGTTAATTTGTCAGGAAGGTAACTTCTTTGTTATCAGCCTGGGGAGGTAATCCCCGTGTGAAGCACTGTGGTGATATTGACCGAGTATAGCGACGGACCGGATGTTCACACTTTCACGAACAAAAAGCAAATGACCAAAAGTCGTCTGTGTGCATCCGGGTTCGCGCAGATGTTCCAATTTGAAAAATAAAAATTAATTAAATATTAAATTTCCAGTTCGAGCCTACGCAAATTTTATTTATCAGCCAATGGAAAGCCCAGAATCAAATACATGTGTGAAATCCAAAGTGATCTGCTGTGATCCAAAATGAAGATATAAAAAGCGGATACAGAAAGCATCGCCAGGCAGACCGACTCAAGGAGAAGAGAGTAATTAGTATCTCCCTTGACTGAAGTCAAGTGGCTTACTATGTTCACCTCACTTATCTCTTTCCGTCTTCCCTGCCTCAAAAACTACTTACTGACCTAAGGAGTGAATACATCGAAGACATTCCTTACTTACACGCTCCCAAATTCCTAAGCATTAATTCTCTTTCAGTATTTTATTGCCATGAACATTTTAACCTCCGTTGGACCTATATTTCATGTATTACTTCAATTGTAAAAACATTAATTGATATGTGGTATGTATAAAATGTTATCTTTCAACTCAAATTGCTTTTCTTGAATTATAATCTTTTTTATGACTTATAGTGGGCTATCTGTTAAGCTACAACAATACACAACTATCCTTCACTGGAATGGACTCTCACTACTAACAGAAAAGAATAGATAAGCAACCCACTATAGCACCTTTGGAAAGTATCTGAAAACCATAACACAGGTTGATCCAAGCCTTGTGACTGAAATTAGGTAGATAGGACCCTTTGGTAGCTGTCAGTGGTTGTGCTAGCATGAAGTCACAAGTCATCGTGACCGAGGGTTTGAGAGTACTGGCCTTGTTCATGCCAGATAATGTGCTCTCTCCCAGAAACTGTAACTAAGGTCGACTCAGCATAGTTGCAGTATAAACCACCAGTGGGCTTTGTGGGTATTGAACAAACACAAATGTGCCTGAGCAGGTATTTGCAGCAGGGATTGGCTAGTAGACAGGCAAACTTGGATATGAGTGACCAGCCACTGCTACTACCACTATCTAAGAGCAAACACTTTAATAACCACTGAATTGTTAAGAATAAGATAATTTTTTCTTGATTTTCCTTTTGAACCATATTTATGATGATGACTCAAGGCAGTAAAATTTGAATGTTCTAGAAAGAAAAAAAAGAATTGAGAAATAAAATCCTCTCTTTGGATTATTTTCTAATAATCAGAAGCAAGCAATTCAAACTTGCAATAATTTGAAATAGTAACTGATCCTGGTGAACTAAATATAAACAAGATTGTTGGCTGGTAAAAATCACAATTCATTCTGAATGGATAGTCACAAAAAAAGCAAGAAGACACCTTATTTTAACAACTGCAGTTAAGAACAATAACAAAAATTCCCAAATGCCAAGTGGTCAACCAAAATCTCCAGATAACATGACTGAAACCAAAAACTAACAATTTATTTTGAAAACAGCTTCAAAGAGATACAAACTGAGATTTCATTACATCACTGTTATCAAGTCATCATTCCGTCTTCCTCACCAAGGACATTCTTCATGACATTTGACCTCAACTGTTGACAGGTCAGTACTTCACAACTATGAGAGAACTATAACTGTATCTCTTTAAGAAGGATATTTTCTTTTTATTTTATCTCATTTTTAAATGAACATTTTTGTATTAAACCAGCTTAATTTTTATTAGGTGCTCAAAAGAATATTTGGCAATTTTGGACCTTTGTGACTGACCCCCCCCCACCAAAAAAAAAAAAAAAAAAAAAAACTGTGACAAAAGAACCACTACTTTTTAAACTACACTACCAGCCATAATCATTAGGCCACTCCAGTGTTTAAAAAAATGATGTATTTCATACTATTTTTTAGTATTTATTGCCAAGTGAATAATTGTAAATGAAAATAGAATGGTTCTTTTGTTAATACTGAACAATAACATGTGCATCAAATGAATTTATAAATATTTAATAATTACCTAAATTGCAGTTTTGTCAATGAAAGAAGGAAGAAAATTTTGGGTGATTCGGATGAGTTCATTTCTGCTTTCTTGCCTTGTAAAATTTTGCAAAGTAATAATAACAAAAGAACCATTTTATTTTTATTTAGAATTATCCACTTAAAAATAGGATAAATTTTCGTTTTAGGTCCCAAAGGTTTTTATCCCTTCAAATTTTTCCAAAATAGCCTTAACTCCGTGCAAATGTATATGCTGAACTCAAATCCACTATGAGTTATTGAAGAAACCTACCTTTATTGATGTTAAAGACCAGATAAAAATCGAACTTCTTCTCGATCATTTTCTTCCCATTACAGGCTTACATTCACTGCTGAATGACTTTCGGTGTAGGAAACAAATTTCGGCCTATTTACTTCCTTTACTGAAATTAATACGTGATTTCGCAATTTATTTTTTTTATAGGGACTCAATTTCAGCAGAAAGTTGCTTGTTTTTGTGTGTTTTTTTTCCATTTTCTTTTTTTTTGTTGCTTTTTTTTTTAATTTTCAAAAATATGAAAATAAGTGATAATTGTAGTTTTACTTAAATTTTTCTGACGAAAGTTAACTTTCAAATATATGAAAATATAGAATTTTTTTTATGAAAGTTAACTTTCAAATATATGGAAATAAGTAATAAATGTAGTTTAATTAACCTTCAAATATATTAAGTACCCCCCCCCCCCCCAAAAAAAAAAAACACTTTCTGAAAACTGCATTTTTTAACAATTGTCAATATCATTTTTTCCATTTTTTAACTTTTAACTTCCTTTCCAATTTATGTAATTATTGTTTTATTTTCAATGTTAAGTATTAAAAAAATGCTTTACTGTACTACTTATTTTGTTCTTTTTTTATTTATAATTTATAAGTATTTTCATATATATGAAGGTTAAGTAAAACTACACTTACCACTTATTTTCATATATTTGAAAGTTAACTTTCTTCTGAAATTAAGTACCAAAAAAAATAAATAGGAAAAACACGCAAATACACACAATATATTTGAAGGTTAAAACTACACTTATCACTTATTTTTATACATTTGAAAGTTAACTTTCTTCTGAAATTTAATAAAAAACAAAAAACATGCAAATATATCACTTACTTTCGTATATTTGAAAGTTAACTTTCTTAAAAAAATAATCTATATTTTCATATATTTGAAAGTTAACTTTTTTCTGAAATTAAGTACCAAAAAAAAAAAATAGGAAAAACACGCAAATACACACAATACATTTGAAGGTTAATTAAACTACATTTATCACTTATTTTCACATATTTGAAAGTTAACTTTCTTCTGAAATTAAGTAACAAAAAAAAAGGAAAAAAAAATTCTATAATTTTATATATTTGAAAGTTAACTTTCGTTGGAAAAAAATTAAGTAAAAAAAAACACGCAACTTTCTGCTGAAATTGAGTACAGGAAAAGAAAATCGCGTATTAATTTCAGTACAGGAAGTAAATAGGCTGAAAGGAAGTAAATAAGCCAAAATTTCTTTCCTACGCCGAAAGTCATTCAGCAGTGAATAACAGGTCAGTGTGACAGTAGTGGGTGACAAAAAGAGCGAGATGAAGTTCAATTTTTTTTTTCTGGTCGTTAACATCAATAAAGGTAGGTTTCTTCAATAAATAATTATTAATTTGAGTTCAGCATATACATTTGCATGGAATTAAGAGTGTTTTGGAGAAATTTGAAGGGATAAAAGCCTTTGGGACCTAAAACGAAAATTTACCAAAAATAGTATGAAATACATCATTTCTTTCAAAAAACTGGGGTTGCCTAATAATTATGGCCGGTAGTGTACCTTTACTCCTCAGTGTTTATTGTTTTAAAAAACGATGATTAAATTTTATTAAACTCAAACATATGAAAGTGAATTTATACATTTTCTTTGCTCATGAGAAAACAAAAATATTAAATATTAAACACTATTTATTTATTAGTGTTTATTAAAATGTTTGGCAAAACATCGGCTAATTGCCAATTGGTTCAACAACCATTTATAAAAAAAAAATGGTAAGGATTTCAAGGTGGTTCACAAATTTTAATTTAGTAAATAAAAAATTGTTTTCATATTTATTTATAAATTGGCAAATTATAAAGATTGCATTGCATTATTTTTAATACAATTGTATTAATTTTTAGAATTCTGAAAAAAATAAAATTATTCTTGAAAATAATCTAAATAGTGTTTAATATTTTTTTGTTGTAAATTTTCAAGAACAAAAAAGATGTATAAATTTATTTTTATCATATATTTATGGTTTATTATAATTCTAATCATTGCTTTTTAAAACAATAAACATTGCTGAGGAGTAAAAAGAGGTTAAAACAGTTTTTATGCTGGCATGAAAGTCCAAAATTACTGGAATATTCATATACAACATTTTTTTACTTAGATTTTTTTTTATTCATGAATTTATAAAAATGTCTGTAAACAATAAAATTTTTAATAAATATATAAAGACAACTGTAATTTTAAATTTTCGCAAAATTAATTTTCTGGACATTTCTTTCATTTACGCTTCTATATATTTTTATCCTCTGTATATATAAAATTGTTCTTGTAAATAAACAATCTAATAAATGAATAGTGTTTAACAGTTTTGTTGTCAATTCTGCTCTGATAAACTTAGCTCACTGGTGCCCCCTATATATGAATTTACTCAAACCACAAGATTAGCAACTAGGTCCCACCCTTTTACTGTGAAACCAATAAAATGTAAATCTACTCCAGCAGCTTCTTTTTTCGCACTTCCCGCCTGTGAAATTCCCTTCCAATTACTTGCTTCCCTGACAGATACAATCTCCAAGAATTTAAATGTAAAGTCAATAGTCATCTCCTATCTCACTAACCTGCATCCTTTCTCTCATGCTCCTTTCTCTATCCACTCCACTCTCATCAATGTTCTCATCCTTCTCTTACCCACTTCCTGACACCCCCTATAACCTGTCACTCTTTTTCATAACTTTCCTCCTACGTAACCTCCTGCAAAACAGTTGCAGTAAAATGCCTTGCTTGGGGCAATATGATTATAAAAAAAAACTTCTATGCTATTATAATGTGGATATAAAGTGGGGGATCAATTTTACATTACAATCAATATATAAACTGATACCTCACTTTATGGCCACAGTCATCCTTCTCTTTCCCACTTCCTGACGCCCCCTATAACCTGTCACTCTTTCTCATAAATTTCCTTCTATGTAACCCCCTACAAAACAGTGGCAGTAAAATGCCTTGATTGGGGAATATGATTATAAAATAAAAAAAAAATTCTCATGAATAAAGAAAATTTATGAATCCATTTTCATATATTTGGGTTTTATTAAGATTCTAATTGTTACTTTTTAAAACAATAAACATTGCCAAGGGAGTTAAAAGTGTATACAGCAATTATTAGTAGTATAATAAAGGCAATACTTTTGACATGCCATTTATTTTCAGGTACACATGTTTCACATTGCCAAAAAAGATCTATAGATCTCCATTAGGGTTGCCACTATAGTAGTGTGTGGCTTAGGATTAAATGAACAATTGATTTACCCATACCAAGAAGATTAATGAACGAGGATAACGATGAGAAAACGCACTGCTTACTTTAACAAAACAAGATAAGGAATTTATTCATGAATTTACATGCTTAAAGTTGTGTCAGTAGCTCGTTTCAAGAAAATAAATCAGCATTATCAGTCTGTAGTTTTAACATATTGTCATGAAGAGGAAATGTTCATATAGCAGACTAGCAGTATAGCCCGGTGTTGCTTGGGTGTAATGAAAGCTTTAAAACTAATCCATGGTCCTGGAGCTCAGACTCTTTGGACATTGGCACGAAAGACTAAAAAGCAATAGTTGTTTCCAGTTAAAGAGAAACCTTAGACTGAAAGAAAACTGAATGGATGTAAGTCAAATTTTAATTTCCTGGTATCAATATCAAATTTTCTGCACTATTGTAAGAACTGCAACCTTGAAACTTCTGAATATCATTTCTTATATCTTTGTCTACGAGTGTATCAAATTTGATTAAAATTGGACCACTCCTTCTATAACCCGAATTTTTCAATTATCGATTTTCGATATTGATCGGGGGTACCTCAACACAAAACCTAGCTAAGAACACTCACAGACGCTTATAGTACAACTGTGTAAATTTTCAAGAATATTGGTTCAGCCGTTTCAGAGTCTATAGGTAACGGATACACACATGCACGCATGCACACACACACACACACACACAGACAAAGTTCCATTTATAAATAAGTTTAGATTAAATGAACTGACACAAAATAACATTAAAAAGAAATGTTTAAAACAAAAGATAAGCTAGTTTAATAGCCACAGAAATGATATATGATTGCACACATTCAAAAGTAGATGAAGAGAGTCTGAAATACTTAGCTTTCTCAGATTGTTGGGAAAAAATTTATTGAAGTGCCATGTGCTTTGTCGGAAACTGATATGATTGCTGAATGATTTTATACTGGCAAAATCTACAACTATTTCACATCGGCTCACAAATTCCTTTCGGTATTTTCTTCAGTCCTCCAAATTTGAATGGAGTAGTAAAAAAGGGCATTATTATTATTTCACGCTTATTACTCCACCCGAGGTCTATTCTATTATTTAATTCTTAGCTAAGGGAAGAAGAGATGAATTCATGCCTTTTGCAAAGGTGTTTGTTTGAAACTGAATACAACAAACTAGCCTCGAATTTCAACTTGCCTCATTTTCTGTACTGATATCCATTAACTAACCTGCATAGTATTATTACATATAATAAACAAATGTATTTTTATTCAAATTGTAAATATGACTACTAACACACACTGTTTTCTTTGCAGAAATAAAATAAATAAATTTAAAATTTAACTAAAATAAGAGTTTATTTTCGTTCCTTCTAAAGAAATAAATTACATGTGAATTGTTGTATTACTATGTAAACTAGTCTTACCTTTACGAACTTGTTATTCAGACTGGAATAGTCCATTTCTTGTGTATAAGTAATCCACTCAAATGGTAGATAATAATTGTGGCAAAAAGTCTACATTGGGTTAATTGCGCACAGCTTTGTGATTGCATTTTTGTGAATCGTGTGGACATTGTTTGACGAGGTTTTGTTTTTCAGAGCTGTTGGAAGCGATGTTCACAAGTTACCATTGGATAGCTGAAAACTTATTTTCGAACCATTTTAGGGCACCTGTGTGGTGGTGGCGCCCTGACCACCATGGCTGATACACCAACACTGGAGGAGGGGGAAAAGCCTGGCCTAAGTAATACAGTTTGGAAAGGGTCAAGGACAAACAAAGATGCAAAATATTCCACTAAAATAGAAATTTCAGCCTTTCATGAAAGGCAACAAGTTCCTGACCATCCCAATATACTGAATGCTGTTGCGACAAAAACAATTTTCCTGCTGATCACCAATGTAAAAACTCGAAAGCTAATTGGGTTCAGCAGGGAAACAATGGAAGAGGTATTTAAAGGACTCAAGATCAGGCTAAGGATATTGGCCAAAAGATCTAATGCTATATGGGACATCCTGCTAGTGACAGAGGAGGAAGCTAAGAAGTTGACTGGATGTATACGCAGGACAAAAGGTGGTGCTGCTTCAGACTGAGCATATTGTACACAAGATGCCAGCTGACATTTCCGAGTACCACTTGGGGGTATATTTGGGGGTATATTTTGTGAACTTTGGGCAAGTCAGGGATGTCCTTCAGTAATCAGCAAAGTGGGCATTGCCATAGGCAATTTTGTGATACTGGTGACACTCTCCTGCAAGAAATTCTTAGACATCCCCAACATCTTGATTTACCAAAATAAGGATCCTGGTCATGGTAGAAGGATGTCGACCCCACTGCTGGTCATGTGGCGCTGGGGGACATATCACAAAGTTGTACTCTGGCAAAGTCCCAGCACCTCAACAGTCAGTTAAGTGCCATATGTGATACACGCTTGGGCAATCATATCTCTTTCGAGAGATGACTGACTGGGCAGAAGATTATCCTGCAGTAGATTGCCATTGCTTTCTGTGGTAGACTGGTTGCCATCCAAGGCTAGAGAATCCAATCTGTCCTGTTATTTAACCCATAACTGGAGGGAAAAGACGAATTAATACCTTTCCCAATGGTATCTGTGTGTAGGTGAATGCAAGGAATTCAAAGCCCCCAACAATTCTGAAGAATGAAAGATGGTGGTGAGAAGAGGACAAAAGGCGGCTATCCCTCCTCCCCAGCAGAATGTCCCACAAAAACAGTGGAAAGAAGAGCAGCACCATCAGCAACAGCTGCCTTGGAGCAGCAGGAGGACCAACAGTTGCCAGGAAAATGGCATGAACGGCCGAAGCAGCAAAAACAAAAGAAACAGTAGGACGATCAACTGGCGAAAGACAAAAAACAAGTGATGGACATGGAGGTGGGAGAAGTACCTACATCTTGGTCATCCTCATTGAAGATGGGGAGGGAAGAAGGATGAGCAGCGGGCAGAAAATATCAAGAGTTTAAAAAAAGTAAAAAAGGCTGAACGTAACAGGTCAGAATGAGTCATGGGTCAAACCAAGTCTCAATCCATTCCTGCTTTGCCTGTGCAAAATTAGCCAGACAGCAATACAAGGAACCTCTTCACTTCTCCCATGAAGATTCTGACATTTTCCTCTCCATCTCTCAGTACTTTCCAAACCCAAAAGACCACTTTCCCCAAGAGGGAGGATATCTGCAAAATAAATAGGCAGTTGCTCGAGAGTAACCTTTCTTTATAGAGAAAGGCCCTCTTGAGACCTTTCTTTAAGCTGACATACGTTGATGAATTGTCAACAGATGACCCCAGGAACTTTACCAAGGCACCTGGGGTGACCATGGTTGTGCGTCTTTTGAGCAAGAAAGCCTGAAACTTCATACATGCTGCTAAGGATCCCTTTCCAAAGATCTGGGTGGCATAACTAGACATCCTATTTATGAAAACGGTCACATCACTTTTCTGGAAGAGCCTCAGCGTTAAGTCACTGACATGCCACAAGGTTGGCTTTCCTATACTGTGCATTGACAGAGGATTCAATTTTGGAGAGGAGTGTTAAGGACGCCCTACCATCACTCCTATTTCTAAGGCTGAGCTGAGTACCAACACAAGCCTATACCATCACTCCTATTTCTTGCGCTGAGCACCAACACAAGCCCTCTATCGTGATTTAGTGGAGGGGGTGTTACAGTCAAAGATTCTCTCTGCGAATTGATCAGCTTGTTAGTGATTGAGTTGTACTCTTTTTGGTCTTGGATGCCAGCAGTGAATTACCTCAGTAACCCTAAGTTTTTGCTTACCTGGCGATTAATTTGGAATGTGCTATCTCTCAATGGCAGCCGGTCTGCCCAATTGCCATCAAAGTGAATTTGGCCAAGAAGAAATGGCTTCGTGCATCTTCTACAATTGTCCTCAATCTTCTGGGATTATATTGGTGAGTTGACAGCTCGTATCACTCTCATTCACGTGTGACAATTTGTTGTAACAATGTGTCGTCCCCATATACCAGGGGGAAATGGCGTTAATCACCTTGCTAGATGTAGCAAGATTGGTGATATGGACAACACGAAAGGAGGGAATCTTGTAGTACGAATGTTATTTTCATCAGAATTTGATCAGATTCTTTAAACATCAGCTTAGGATGAAGATTAGATCTGATAGAAAGTGTATGATGTTGATAGATTTCAGCAAAAAGGTGGGAAAAAGTGGGGCCAGCCTCGATTTCCTATTTAAAGTCCAGTTTGACACAATGGAGTGGTTTTCTGTGAACCCTCCCCAGTTAAGTTTGACACTTTTTGTTTTCCTAGTTAATGTAAGCAAAGTGTTGTTCCCTGCCTGTGCCCGGCATACTTTTTTGTTATGATCCACATTGAGAATCCCTATCTCCCCAGTTTTTTGGGCCTCCTTCTTATCTCAACAGAATCAAGATTTTGATCTTCCCTTTCCAATTGTTATATTTTCGTTAAAGTAAAAATTTCTATTGCACGTGATTTTGCACACGTTCCTTTTCCTTTTAAAAGGCTGAGTTCTTTTCTTTCTTCTGCATTTTGTTTACCTGCTCTTGCGTTTACTGCATGCTCTTGTGTTTTACTACTTACTGTTGCGTTTACTACTTGCCTTTGCCTTTGCTATTGGCTGTGAAATTAGTTCGGTAAAGCCTAGTAAAGAGGTTTTGTTCTGTCTTCAGTTTTACGCTAAAACACCACCACACCAATATTTATTTTTTCTTTCCATTTCTGTTAGTGAGTGTGCTTCTTGATTCTGCTGATTAGTAGAATACAGTAGCCACGCTTATTTTTTTGTGGGGTGGATGGGTTTTATTAACACTCGTATCTTTTTGTTTGAATGTTTTGTTTGATTTTGTTGGTTTTGGAGTTCATCCCCTCCCCGATTCATTTTTACATCAAAGATTTTTAGGCTATTTTTGTAAATGAAAATTTTTATGTCATGGGTGTTTTATTAGGTCCTATGTAAATATGTGGTATTATGGTGTCTGTGGGATTGGAAGATGATGGATGGGTTCTAGATTAACAAAATTGTAATGAGTGTTTGGGTCATGAATCGAATTAACTAGGAAAGAAAGTGATGACCAGCCTTCCCCCATTCCCCTTCAGACTTATGCCATAATTGTATATTTTATACAATAATTAAAAAAGCCTACATCTCTGCTATCAGGAGTACTGTCAAGTCTTATTCCAGCTGACAATCAAATAGCTTCAATAATTTGTTTTATTTCTATCCCTCTGTTAAAAAAAATAACAGTTTGTAGGAATGAACCAAAATGACCTCAGGTCAGATACTACTACCATGCAGAGAATACATTGTTTTTTTTACCCTCTCTGTCTCTAAATAACTCCCAAGAACTAAGATACCCAAATCTATTCCCTTTTCTTTCTCTGCTACTATTTCTCTTTCCCCTACTCTCTCTATCTCCCTGACCCATGCTTGACCTAAAGGATTGGCCTGTCCCTCTCTAGCTTCTAAGCAGGCAACATTTGTTCTCTTGCTAGCAGACATTTAACACGAAAGTATGTAAAAATAAGAAAATAAAATATTCCTCTCAACGCTAATATTTGTATCCACTTCTTTGTCAATTATACCCACAAAGATACCAAATATTACAAGTTAAAAAAGATCATGTTTGTAAATCTTAAAAAGTATATTGTGATAAAATGAAGTAATTTACTTTTTAGATGATGATCCCAAGTGGAAATAAAGTTATTTCATTTTAAATCAAAATACCTTCGTCTGAAATAAGTTTTCATTTCATTTCAATTTTAAATTCAGCGTCATTTTATTTGTTATGTCCTAAACATTCTACCTAAAACTCTTTTTTTCCCGGCATGTAACGCTCAAAATTACTTCCCTTAGTGTTTTTAAGACAAATTTCTATCGTCACCGTTTACTTCCTGTTCCGCTTATATGCACGTGTCTAATTTTTTGTATGTATTCACGATAAAATCTACATCATGGGTCCTGTTATTAAAGCTGTCCAACGAAAAGAGAAAAGGAAAATGTTACGTGATTTAAAAAAAGCAAAACGTATTGCCTTTGCCCAAAGAAAAAAGGTTAGTTTGTTGATTATTGTTTGTTTCTTTTTTTTTTTTTATTTCGCTAAAGAGAAACATACTAGCACGTGGACATTGTGGAGCTTTGATTTTCTCAGGAAATGTCTCACTAATAAAAACGTTTTTCAAAAGAAAACAAATTTCTAAATTAAATGATAAAAAATCTGTTGATCTTTTATCTTTACTGTGCAAACCAATTACAATTTTCAAGGATTATAGTCATATCATCGATGTATGTCTTTCTTTTTTAAACAAACATTTCCAGTAGTCGACTCGAGAATATTCACTTATGAATGAAACTGAAACACCTTTATGCGTTTGTTGTAATAATTTTAGTAATGTAATCATTAAATGTTATTGAGCCGTTTCCTATATTCGACATTATTGACCTAGTCACCAAATTTGAAACTTTTTCTGTCTACAAGTCAGTCAATTTTCGTAAAGATCCGTTTTTGAGTGTTGTTTTTTGAGTTTTATTGTCTTAAGAAAAAAAATTGTTGTGATAAATAATGAATTTTTACAATTTTTTTCACCTTTTTTTGTTTTTTAATTAATAATTTATAAAATTTTAAAACTTAAAAATTCTGTACTAATGTGTAACTGTTATGCACTATTGTTAAATAAAAATACCTAATCATAAATGGTAAAACTTACTACTATTATTCATTGCTAGGGGCCTTGGTGATGCTTCTTGTCAAATAGGCTTTTTGTGCCAAACACGACTGAAGTACCCACAATTTAAAATAGGTTGGTTGTTGAAATGTGGAAGGATAAAGTTAAAGTATTTCGTTTGTGCATTAAAGTAAAATTTTTATTAACACAATAACAAAATTGTAAGAAGAAAAATAAAGGAGAAAATGCACGTAATTATTGTTCAAAGAGAAATGTTCATTGTTGATGTTGATAGTAGCAGAATGTGTGTATGTAAAAACGATTAAAAAGGTTGCTAATAAAAGTCTGTGTTCTTTTCCTTTTTATGGCCGGAGAAAAAGTGAAGAGGAAAGTCAGGCAATAAAGGAGATTGTACTTTAACGGAGTCAGTTGAAGTATCTTGTTGTTGTTGTTTTCTTTAACTGTGTGTGGGTGAAGACGAAGAAAGGAAAATTAGTTGAGGTAGAACGAATGTGTGACACGCCCTTACGTCCAGTTATTCAAAAGTTTTATTTAAAGATGAAATATTGCATCTAAGAGTTGCTTGTTGATAGGATCCAAATCCTGTGTAATGATGTTTGGTCAGTGCTGTCTTTGTTAAAACTTTGTTTCTACTCAAGCTTTTTGGGAATCCAACTCAAAGATCTCTTTTGCTGGATAACTAGGCTCCTTACTTACTCAAACTAACCTTTGTTAGATCAATGCTAAAGCAGTTTTTATTGGTGGATTGTGTAATTACTCCCAAACTGAAACTGTTTGACATGGCAGTGAGATCTGCCAAATTCTTGTTCATTAATTATCGTTTATTTTGTATATTTTTATTTTAGATTCCATCTTTAGAAGATCTGCAGCTTAAGAAACAGGAAGAGCAGCAGAAAGAGAAAGAAAGAAAAAAGAAGAATGCATTAAGAAATCAACAAAGGAAATTCGCAAGGCTCAAAGCTCAAGAGGAACAGAAAAAAAAGGTTTTGTTAAAAGATATTGTATTTATATTTTTCTTTTGATTAAAGGAGCAAGTAATACTATTAAAGCGGGAAGAGTAAAGTCCTGTCTGATAATCCAAGTTAAAAGTTTGGCAAGTCAACAAAGTTTAACATTTATACCCATACAAAAATGAGGGGTCAAAACTCATGGCTTTTCTCCTCATACCACTATTACTGTATACACCCTCAGCAATATTTATTGTTTTAAAAATCCATTTTTGGAATTTGAATATAACCCAAGCACATGAGACTGGATTTAAGCATTCTCTTGTTTTCTTGAGAATTGAAAGCAAACAAATAAAACTCTATTTTTATTTAAAAAAATAATTTTATATTTTACAAGTTTATAAATACATGAACCAACTACAATGCAATATTTACCATATAAAGAAATAACTATGAAAACCATTTTTGTATTCATAAATTTATAAAAATGTTATAAAAAACAAGAAAATTTAAATAAATAACTAGGAGTAACTAATAATAAATTTCATGGAAAAAAAATGTATCTTCCAGGCATTTTTTTCATTTTCTCTTGCCACATAAATTCACTGAAATAGTTTGTGAGCAAATGAATTTACACTTTTTTTTCTCAAGAATTGACAACAAAAGTATTAAATGCTACTTACAAGAAGAGTGTTTACTGTTGTTTTTAATTTTTGTGAAAAGAGAATGCATTAATCCAGTTTCATGTTTGAATTTTATTTAAATTTTAAAAGTAATATTTTAAAACAAAAATGCTGAGGCAGTATAAGCAATAGTGGAGTCAAAAAAAAAATCCCTGCTTTTTTTTTTTTTTTTTTTTTTTTTTTTTTTGGCAGTGGAGTAAGAATGTTAAACTTTGCTGGAAAAATTAGGAAACAGTTTTTCTTTTTTAAATAGTTTTCTGTAAATAGTGTTTTTTTTTTTTGTTTTTGTTTTTAAACACTATTGTTCAGAATTTATGAGACTCAAGAGCCACTTTGGTAAAGAGTTACTGAATGCACTCCTTTTAAACACATAAGAGGAGGAGATAAGAATTGTAGATTATGAGGATATATAGGATAGATAATGGTTGACCTGGACTTGAAAGATTAAGATTGTAATCCTGTTGTAATGCAGAAGCATTAACTCTTGAAATGATCTTTTTTTTCAAAATGGTTCTGTGTATTTGAAATTTTTAAAAAAGATGTTAATTATTTACTTTTTTTAAAAAAATGATTTTATATTACTGAAAAGTAATTTGGTAAAGATATTTTTAAAAAATGATATTCAGTATTTTAAAGAATTTTAAATTGTTAAATGGGTCTTTTTAACAATGTTCTGTTGAGATGCCCATAAACAAAAAATATACTACTGAACAATATCAGATTTGGCAGGCATTAGTTTTCATGTCTGATAAATAACACTGAACTTCCAGTTTTGTGTGTTATAAAAAAGATCTATTTGTCTCCTGACCTGGTATAAAATGCCCAGGAGTTCCATAACACGCCACTTCAGTCACAACCTGGGATAGATGGGTGGATGAAGTAGCCCAATACAATAGGTTAGTCACATAGTGGCAAGGACTAATTGGGATGAAAGAGAATGGCTACGATATGACTGCAGCTCCTTATATACTTGGGTAGAGATGGTGGGGGAATGTGGCTGCTTGTGGCCACTTTCAGTCCAATTATACCAATTTCTGGTTTTCTTTGTCATAGAACCATTAGAGAGTGAAATAACAAAAGTATTGCCTTTTGAGTTACTAAAGGTTTTATCAGCCATGATAGAATCAAAATCAGTAGAACAAATTGTAAAGAAAAATAACTTTTAAATCAAGTAAAAACAAATAAAATGCAGAAAACATGCTGAAAATCAACCAATCAAGCGACATGATGATAAAGGTTTGCTCCTTGCTATTTTTTAAATCTTCTAAGTTGACTTATTGCAGCAAAAGTACAATTTTGGCACAAGGCCGAAATTGGGTGGGGGCACAAAACTGAGGTTGTTCATTAGTAACTATTCTATACCTAACTAATCAGAAACACGACCCAGTCACTCTATACAAGTTTTCTATCACCATAAGAACTCATTCATCGTCAAATATTCTATCATATACCAAAATTTCTCATGCTTTCAGGGGGCCTAATATGAATTCTCCCATGAATTTAAAAATTTCTTCCTTTTACAATTTCATTTTCTTTTTAAATGTTCATAGATAAAATTTTTATATATTTTTCTTTCTCGTGAAATGTAATGAAAGGGGAGGGGCAATGAAACCAGAAGTAAAACAAATTTAAAATAATATACAAACATAAATAAATTAATGTTAACCCACAAAATAAAGAGACTGCTGTATTCTGACTTTCAGACAAAATCACAAAGCTCTCTTCTTAATGGAGATGAAAAGGAGAATAAATTAAATATGGCTTAGGAGAAGAAAAATTCTGTCCTTTCCGGGAGTAACAAAATGTCCAGAACTGTTGCTCTGCTCACTGGAAGAAATTAAAAATGATGGCACTCTTTAAAAAAAGAGAAAAGACATAACAAGTGTCAATAAAATACAGTTAAAAAGAAATAGTACATCAATAAACTTAAATGCTTACATTTTTGACTTTTAACGAACCTAACTGAAAGAAATAAAGGTAGGATGCACAATATCCAAAATTACATTCTTAACTTGCATAGGTGTCACAACTGCTAGAAATTTGGCCATTTACAAGATCAATGTATGAGAGTACCAGTCTGTTGAAGATGTGAGGAATCCAAGACTGACCATGAAGAATCATTCAGTGAAAGATCTCCTTTGTATCCAAACTGCAAGCAAAACCACTCAGCAGATTTTAAAAAGTGTAACAAATTGAAAACGGAGAAACAAGTACTAATAATAAAATACCCACAAAACTTCTCATTCCAAGAACTTAGAAAACAAGTTGAAACTCACTTCCAACATCATACGCTAGTACTACTAATATAACAAATTGCCAAAATGGTGTATAAGAGAACCACCTAATAAAAAACCAAGAATTTAAAATTCAAATAAATTAATTAAAAAAAACCTAATAGACCTACTAAAATTCAGTATACCACACATAATTCAAACACCCATAGTCAAAACAAATCCTATCCTGTCAACTTTAAACAAAAAAGAATTTATATACAGAACAAATAACTTTGAAAACATGAATCTGAAATACAAAAATCCTTCAAAAACAAGATCCCCCCTCCTAAGAGAAACAAAAGATTTATAAAAGAAATAACACAACCCAATACATCACTGAAGGATCAAGAGAAATAGGCATCAGTCAGTTAAGTGCCATACGTGATACATGCTTTGGGTGATCATGTCTTGAAAGAGACATGACTGACTAGGTAGATTATCCTGCAGTAGGTTGCTATTGCTCTTTGCAGTAGACTGGTTGCGAGCCAAGGTTATAGAGACCAATCTCTTATTATTTAACCCATAACTGAAGGGAAGAGACAGATTAATACTTTTCCCAAGGGTATTTGTGCGTAACTGACTGCAAGGAATTCAACTGGAATTTGAACTCAGCTCCCTGATTTGTTGTTTTGAGTTGATATCCACTGCACCACAATGCACATCCTATAAAGTTAAGTGCCATACGTGATACACGCTTGGGTGATCATGTCTCAAAACAGACATGACTGACTGGGCAGAAAATTATCCAGCAGTAGGTTGCCATTGCTTTCTACGGTAGATTGGTTGCCGATCAACGCTATAGAACCCAATCTGTCCTGTTATTTGACTCATAGCTAGAGGAGAAAGAAATGTTTTATATTATTATGTAGTAATTAGTGGGGGATCAATTTATTACTTCATAACAATATAAAACTGATCCCCCACTTTATGCCCAGTATAAACTTTAATCATGTCTCCAACTATTTTATTTAGTCAGACATTTAAGTGCCATACGTGATAAATGATTTGGGCGATCATGTCTCGAAAGGTACATGACTGACTGAGCAGAAGATTATCCTGCAGTACGTTGCCATTGCTTTCTGCGGTAGACTGGTTGCCAGCCGAGGCTATAGAACCCAATCTGTCCTGTTATTTAACCCATAACTGGAAGAAAGAGATGGATTAATACCTTTCCCAAGGGTATTTGCGCATAAGTGAATGCAATGAATTCAACTGGAATTCAAACTCGGCTCCCCGATTTCTTGTTCCGAGCCGATATCCACTGCACCACAACACACATCTGGAATATGATAAGGAAAATTACTGGCAAAAATTTATTACCTCCACTAAATAACCTTTCTCAAAATACCAAGCGAAAAGGATATAGCAATTCTACTCTCAGAAACCTTTTAACAAAATTCCTTGAACAAAAACTACAAACAGCAGATTCAAAAAGTGAATCAAGATGCAGAAAAAAATAAAATAAGCTGAACTTGAACTACAAAGAAGTTACAACCGACCTTTTTACCTTAAATGAACTTATAGATTCCATAAGCCAAACCACATTATACAGTTACTGGCCCAGATGAAATTCATTATGAATTTCTTAAACAACTTCCCCACCAAATCCTTAAAATATCTGTTAAACATCTTTAATGAGATATGGTTTAAGTGCAAATTCCTGAATAGCTGGAAGCAAGTTACTATGATCTCCCATACCAAAATCAGATAAAGACAATTAGACCCCAAAATCCATAACATTAACAAGTTGTATATGAAAAACCTGAGACAGTATAGTAAGTAAAAGACTAAACTAATGATTTAATTACCGACCTCCAGATTGGATTCCGAAGTAGAAGATTGGAGGAGGTGTCTACATAACATGGATTCTTACCTGGATTTCTGAATGATCAGTAGACTTTAATTATGCTTTAGTGAAAAAGCATGACAATAAAATATTGAAAGTTGGTGCTGCTAATCATAACGATAATTTTAAACTCCCTTCAGTCTGTAACTCTAGGAGTAGAGAAAACTGTTCTTTGGAGGGTGATTGTTTAATGAAGAATGTTGTGTACCAAATTATAGTGAAAGTAGATAAGACATAATCTGTTGTGTATTAAAACCACTGAGAGATTTTGACAACATAGATTTTCAACCCATAAAAAACAATCTTTGTAACATACCTCCTTTAAGATATGATACAAAAACAGTTCAACACTGTTGAGATATGTATGGGAACAGAAGGATAAACATGGATGAATGCATGTGGTGAGTTGGAAATTTGTAGAAAAGATGCTCTTCAATATAGAGGATAAAAGACACAATTTGTGCTTGGAAGAGAACTTTAACATGATAAAAGCCAATTATTAAATAAAAAACCAGAAGTAATCTCTTATATCATTTTCACTGATTAATATTTTCATTGATGTTTATAGATAATAAACTTTGTCTTTAAGTTCAGTTACCTAATGATTGATTCTTAATGTGAAACTTAGTTTCAAGTTATTTGTAATTTTTATCTGGGATACATGTAAAAGCGCCATAAAACAGGAACGGTTAAGCAAGTTAAAATTTATATATATCAGTTATATTGTTTAAATGTATTTTCAGATACATTTAAAAAAATATATATTCCCATTATACAGAAGCTTGTCAGTTCCTTTTTCTCTGAGAAAATGCTTTAGATGAAGCCAGTTATTCTTTATTGTTAGAGTATGAACTAAAGATTCACTTAAAGTAGATCAACTAAATTATTTTCATTACATCATTCACCACTATTTTGTCTGAGCTTCTAATTTTATCCTCACTGTTTTTTTTTTTTGTGAAATAGTAACACACATCCCTGCAAAATTTAAACCAGTCAACTACTGATTGTTTTGAGTAACTGTAGCCACTTAGTTAAAATCAATCATTCAGGATAACTTTTAACCCATAAGTGTATTAACACAATTATTTTTGTACATGTAAATTATTACCCTGATTATACACTTGCATATAATATGGTTTGCTGAACTACTAATGACAGATGCTGTTTAACATTGACTTTTTGTTACTTTGCAGTCATAGCTATCTCAGTAACTCAATAGATAAGGAGATATAATTAGATAAGATAAGGATATATATATATATATATATATATATATATATATATATATAATTTGCATCTAGTTTTGGTTTTGATGGGAAATAAAATTAGATAACAGCATTTTAAATTCATAAATTTTACATATTTTAACAGGAAGTTGGAAATTACAGTGATGATGAGGAAGCAGACGAAGAAAGCGAACACAATGCACGTAGGCTGTACCATTTGAATGCCATTAAAGAAGATGAGAAGACAATGAAAGAATTGGAGAAAAAATTGAAAATTAAGAAGAGTTCCAAAAATTTACCAAAATCCTTCCTTGCTGATGGATTAGATTGTATCCTTTTGTTATTCCTATCGTACCAAATGGAAGATTGCTTGATATTTGTTTTATTGATGTTTTTTTTTTTTTTTTTAATTACAGTAATGGATGTGAGGTTGATGTCAGAGTTATTGTCAGAAGAAATCGTTAAATAAGTTCAAATTCAGGTTGAGGTGGTTTGCATTCACTTCATACCTGTGTACTTTGGGGAGCATTAATCTGTTTGTGCTCTCTTTAAGTTAGGTGTGAGTCAGACAGACTGGTTCCATTAGCCTTGGTAACTCAACTCTAAGAAAAACATCACCCCAAAGAGGAACTGGCACACACAGTATTGTTGCTATGGCTGCAGTACATTTGGTGATGCTCCAAGACACCACAATGGCTTATGGGATTAAAAAAAAATCTTTCCTTGAAAATTATGTGAAAATAGATTCTGCTCTTTGGAAATTATTGTGTTGGTCAAAAAGTTAATTTACTTTATTAAGTAGAAAATTTACTTATAGACCAAACAAACCTTTTGGCCGACCCGTTAGAAGGTTCATAGATGTTTTATTAGTTAAATTTTATCTGAGACTTGTATTGTTTAACAAGTTGTTAGTGGTGACTTATTGACAGTTTAAATCTTTTATTCAATAAACCCATCATGTTTTTCTGATGATGATGAAAATATTTGGGAATTTGGAATTGTTACACTTAATAGTACAGTTGGAATATTAGTATTTGCATAGTTTTATTATTATTATGAATCTAACTGTGACTAGATGAACACCTTTCTTTGCAGAATATTTCATTCTGCATTTGATTATATTATGATTCTAATGGTATAATTGTACACTTATGGTCAGTTCATGACTGAGGGAGCATATAATAATAAAGTATGAAGATTAAAAAAAAACGAGACAAAACATTGATAAAGATACAGAAAGTGACACAAAAAATGGAAAACTTGAAATTCTTAGTAGAACTAATAAAAGACAAACTAATAATAAAGTTGTTGCTTTTTGTAATAGAAAAAATCTTAGCATCTCAAAAACAGTTAAAAAAAACCTAGAAATATATTAATACTAGAAGTCAAAGGAAAACATAACACAGAAACGCTAAGAATGACCAAATTTAATAATATAAAGGTAAGAATCTACCCACACCAATTTTTAAATTCCTCCAGATGTGAGACACACTGAATTTTCACTGTGTACACTGGAAGTTAACAAGAATAACTCTATCAAAAACAAAACATTACAGACATAAAAAGAGTATCCATTAAGAAAAAATGATAGAATTATAGGTACCAACACTTATATCATTACTTTTGATGCACCAGAACTACCACTGGAATTAGAAATTGGCTATACAACTTTCAAACCCATTAAGATACTTCAACTGCCTAAAATATAGACATGGTAAGAATGAATGTACAAAGAAGTAAGTGGAAAATGTGGAGAGAATTATCCTAACCACACAAAAAGAGATCACATGTACAAATGAAACCAAATACCCTAATTGTAAAAAAACAAAACAAAAAAAAAAAAATCATAGGGCAACTTCAAGGGAATGTAAAACCTGAAAGAAAAAGATATATAAAAGTTAAACACATAAAAAGAATTTCCTACTCAAGCAAGGAAAAGCATTGAAACAAATTCCAATACTCCAAATGCAAACATTACCCAAGCAGCATCAAGATATACCAATGAAAATCTAATAATATCAAACAAATTGCATGAAGCACAAGACATTTTTAATTAAAGACATTAATTAAATATTAAAGCACAAGACATTTTTAATTAAAGACATTAATTAAATATTAAAGACATTAATTAAAGCACAAGACATTTTTAATTAAAGACATTAATTAAATATTAAAGACATTAATTAAAGCACAAGACATTTTTAATTAAAGACATTAATTAAATATTAAAGACATTAATTAAAGCACAAGACATTTTTAATTAAAGACATTAATTAAATATTAAAGACATTAATTAAAGCACAAGACATTTTTAATTAAAGACATTAATTAAATATTAAAGACATTAATTAAAGCACAAGACATTTTTAATTAAAGACATTAAAAACATTACAATCAATTGTAAACAAGATTAAGTCACTGTGTCAGGCCAGGAAGTTTTTCTCACTTGAATCCATCTTACACATATGCAAATCAACCGTCCATGCATACATTAAATACTGTTGTCATATCTGGTCAGGCGCCCCTGCTATTCATCTTGGGGTTTTAGACAGGATCCAGAGGAGAATCTGCAATCCCGACTTGGCAGTTTGACTCTAGCCACTTTCTCACTGGTGGGATGTAGCTTCTCTCTGTTTTTTCTAAAAATATTTTCATTGCTTCTGCTTAGAAGAGCTTAGCTCCCTCCCTGGTGCCTCCTCTACATGAAATTTACTTGAGCAACCAGACTGACAACAAGGTTCCACCCTTTTACAGTCAAAACAACCAAATGCAGCTCTTACTTTCGTATACTTGCTTCCCTGATAGCTACAATCTTCAAGAGTTTAAATGCAACATCAATTGCCATCTCTCACTCCCATCTTTTTCTTACCCTTTCCCAATACCCGCTGTATCTTGTTCTCCCTTTTCATTCTACTCTCATGCAGCTCTCTTCATACCAGTATTCCCATCCTTCTTTTAACCATTCTCTAACACCCCCTGTAACCAGTTCCTCTTTCTCTTTGTTCTCCTATGTAACCTTTCACTTTTTTTTTATGTAGCCCCTTATGCACCAGTGGCAGTACTGCCTTGCTTGGAGTGAAAAAATTATTAAAAGAAAAAAATACCACTAAACCAAAACTATCCACAAACAATGTAAATCCAACTTGAAGTTCACCGACAACAACCTCTCAATGATAAAGAACTCAAAATTTCTATCAAAAGAAAACTGACAGAAAAAAACCTAATCAAACCTCAAAACAAAAACAGAAGAGACAATTAAAAGCAAATAAAGAGGATGACGACCCACGTAAAGAATAATAAAATGAAAAGAACCTGAATAATCAAGAACATACAAATAAAAATAATTACTATTTAAATGTACAAATGTAACACAAGCAGCGTACAATAGAAGTCTAGAGGTGTTAAACCAAACTATGAGGAAATCAAACTACTTACAGATCACAATCCAAATATAGTCTGCTTGCAGAAGACCTTTCTCAAAAAATCTGACAACCTCTCCTTTTAAAGGATATGAAACATCTCAAAATAAATAGAGAACAAGCCAAGTGGGGGTACTTCAATATTGTTTAAAAAATCAATACCTCATCAAAAACTACAATTAAATACAAATTTCCACACCATAACAGTGAAAGCTTCAATTCATCAGACAATAACCATATGTTCCATTTATATTCCTCAAAAACACAGATAGAAAGGCTAATTGGCTAACTTCCTACTTTCTTTCTACTAAAGGGAGATTTTAATGCAAACAACAAAATGTGGGGCTGTAGGAACCCAAATTAAACTGGTAAAATAAAATCTGTACTAGAATCACCTGATCTACATATCCTTAATAATCAGTTGCACACCTACCTACACCCAGGTACCAGATCAACATTAGCTATCAATCTAACTGTATACTCCCCATCAATTTTTATGGACTTTTAATAGAAAGTTTATGATGACCAATGTGGTAGTGACCATTCATTTATTTTCTTAAATCTAAGCAAACCTATGTCAGAAGAAAGGAATCTAAAATGGCAACTACACAAAGCTAACTGGCTAAAATTCAATGAACTCTGCTAATCCAAAATCAACATGAAAATTATCAGTGAGGCAGAAACAATTATCTTTTATAAGCATGCAACACAAATAGCAAGACAAACAATACCCAAATCTTCCTTTAAACCACATATCAAATCAAAATCGTGGTTTACAGCAAAATGCAGAGAAGCAGTTAAAACCTGGAAAAAATTGTTAAAGATATTCTTACACAACCCAGCCACAATCAACCTTAAAAACTACAAACTCAAGCAAAAGCATGGTGTATAATTAAAAAATCAAAAAGAGAATTTGTCTAGATTTCTAAGATGAGGTAGTATTTACAGTATTTGGACTATTGTTGCCTTTTGTATGACTTTTCGGCCGTTGTACACTCCGGCCTCCTTGAGGTGCTAGGAATTTTGAACCAAACTCTTTATTACAATCACTGGGATATATAACCCTCATTCCTTGCATAAAGCCTCGATTGTCCTTAAGGACACATGACCCAGTGGATAAAGACGTTGGTTAATTCCTTACTTGACTCTTAGAGTTGTGAGTTCAATACCAGGCTACAGCAGTGTTGAACAAGTAACTTGCAGGGTTAGAGGGAGATAATTCATGACTTCCAATTGAGGTTTTCTGCAAAGATTATATACCCCAGTGATTGTAATAAAGGGTTTGGTTTGAAATTCCTAGCAGAAGAAGGCTGGAGCGTACAATGGCCAAAACGTCGCACAAATGGCAACAAAGATGAGGACAATAGTTCGAATAATGTAAATACTCCAAAAGAGAATCTTGACAAAACATCTACAGACTCAACAACAAAACCTCAATAAATAAAATGTGGGAAATAATAAGGAAAATTAATGGCAAAACTTAACCAAACAAATGGAGATAAATGCACTGGAAAAAAGAAATAGTTAACCTAATAGCCGTCCCAATAACCATCACACAGGACACCACACTAGACTATTTCAAATGTTCAGCTTCCCAAAGAATACCAGGATGCATATAAAGGAATTCTAACTACCACATCGGTTCTTGATAATGACTGTGAAAGCCAAAAGCACTTGAAGAAAATAGCAAAATATCAACTTCAGACAGTTTATCAACACCTTATCCAAAAATTGGAAAAATACAATAAAAAAAAATTTAAACAGATGGACCTTTGGTTCTTTTTAATCAAATTTGGATTGTGTATGTATAGAGTTGAATATACAGACTGAAATCTAACAAGATGATAGAGTAAGTAAATAACACTTTTCCTGTTCTTTACTCATTCTATCATATATATCATAATCATCCACTTACAAGCCTGTTTGGCTGCATCACAGCTCATCAGTGTGGCTAGACACATCCACTTGCTTCTGGCCGGGATCGAAACTCGACCGATTTGGTGTCAGTCAGAGTCGCTACTCCCTAAGTCATCGACACATGGAATTATAGAAGGGAAATTTTAACATGTTGTATATAAGCAGTTTATACACATGCCAGTCACCAAAAGAACTCAATTCATTTCTGAAGAGTCACTCATTATAGCAGAAGTGGAAACTGTTTTTAAAATGTTCTTCTCCAGAGAGCTCAATCGTAATGAGAGCATAATATATATATATATATATATATATATATATATATAAAAGAGATCTAGAATCGAAATAACACTAATTTTTTTTTTTCTCTTAAATTTGTGTCTCTTTTTCCATTGATCATTATTGTCCTTATCCTTCTATTCAGATATACTCAACTTTACAGGAGATAGTGAATTTAGTGATGCCCCAATTGATGCAGTTACTTATGACTCTGGCTCAGATCAGTCTGATGAAGTCCAGTCAGAAGGTGAAGAGTCAGACATGGAGGCTTCAGCAAGTGATGGCTCTTTAAATGATAATCCTCTCTCAGAGGAGATGGAAGGAGGACAGACTGGTCAGTTTGTTTTTATTATGTATTTTTTGCTTTCTTTGCTGGTGTTATATTTAATTTGAAAGCATCTGGAAGAGAGAGAATTGGCCTTGTTGCTGCCAAGTTCATTGGAATAAAAGGCAGAGTTGTCTTCTCTTCATTACATACATTATTTCTTTTCGATTTAACCTTTCATTACTATTGGTGACCCGTGAGGTTGATGTAACTGTAAAATAATCTCCCTAAATTAACATTGGCAGATTTTATGTATTTTTACTATCAGTATCTTTTGAAAATTTTATAGAAGTAAGAGTACAAATAAAAAATTAACAAATTTTTTTATTTCACTGAAGCAGATGTTAAACATATTACCGCCTTCTCTATCTACCCTTTCTTTCTTTCCATTCTCTAAAACCAAATTGTTTCTGATATCTTTTTCTTCATTCTTTCCTCACAATCAAAACAAAATGACCCATTATTTATTTGAAGTAAAAGCAGTGTAACAAACATGCTTATTAACTTACTAATGGAGGAACCAGCAGAATTGTATAATGGTTCATAGTTTTGACATTTTTTTAAAATCTCAAATATTTTGCCCGTATTAATATATTAAAATAATATAAAGCAAAAAGAATGTAAGTAATTTATATGGATAAATTTTCATCATGGTTTAAAACTAGAAAAAATTTTTAATATTGACATAATTCAACGTAAGTAATCTTGTGTTAGTGATATATATATGGTTAATTAAAAACAAAATGGCTGTCAATCACTTTACCCTTATTAATATTTATCTGTAATTGTTTTTAAACTTTACCTAAAGACTAATGAATTTTCATGTGTTACCAAAACAGCAGTTTATGGAATCTACTTCTACAAGATTTCTTCATTTGTAAATCGTTACAAGTTTGGATTTTTTTTTAAGTGTTTGTTGGCTTGTTGTTTGCTTGCAAAGGTCAAACATGTATGGTCTGTCTGTCTATTGTCTACACTTCTGTCTGCCTAAATTAAATATCAGTTCAAGTAGATGAAATCTATTCTTTGGTGCATTTTCTCTGTAGCACAGTTAGCCAAGAAAGTCAAAGCAACTGACAAGTTGTTGATTTTTTTTTTTTTTTTTTTTTTGTTAGTGAACTTCTATAAAATGAACTACCTTAGAAGGCTTGAAAAAGGCTCTAAAAGTTTTGTTATTTGCCAATAGCTTGGAATTGGAGTAATCCCAGCCCTGATATATTAAGGGAGGTGGATTCATATCTTTCTCATGGGCATTTGCACAAATTTGAACTCTGTTCATTGATTCTATTTTTTATGATGATAACCATTATACCGCCCTGCACCTCAGTGCCTTTAAGTATAGTAGGTTAAATAAAGTACTCTTGGGTCTTGAATAGAAGGTGGGGATAAGCAGTTGAGTGAGAAAAATCTGAGGAGTCGGTAAGATTAGTCTAAAATTTTGTTTGAATAAAGAAATGGGGGGTATAAACATACAGGAAATTATTTGAAGAGAGGTAAAGCATTTCTCTATACTTCTGAGATAAGGTGTTAGAATTATCTACATTCTTCAAACTGTTCTCTTCATCTTTATTGCCATATTCACATCAGTTCGACCATTGAATTCTTCGACATTATTCTGGTGATTGGGTTTTGAACCGAACGCTTTATTTCAATTGCTGGGGTACATTTTTGTTTCATGAGTCATGCCTAAGTTGAGTTAAAGATAACTAAGACATTTGGAAGAGACATGACTCATGGAATTAGAACAATATACCCCAGTGATCAAAATAAAGGGGTTTGGTTTGAAATTCCAATCACCTGAAGGTTGGGGCATAGAATGACTGAACTGCTGGGAATATGGTAAAACAGGTGAGGACAACAATTTGAAGAATGTAAACAACATAAAAGAGTTAAAACAATTTTATATCAAGCTTTTTACTGCAAATATAAGCCTTACAAAGCATTTTTTTTTCTTCATGGATTGTCATGTATTGTTGTATGGAGCCATGAAAAGATGTGAATAATGTTGAAATTTCAGACTTGTTTTTTTCCTCAGTTGTGTCATTTAAAATACTTTTTAAATAATGAAGAAAGGGTGTGTTAAATGATTGTTATTGGGATGAACATGACTTGGACTCATCCAAGTAGCATAAATACTGATACTGAAATTCGTCATGTGAGTCATAGTAGTAGAAAGCGAGTTAGTGTACTGGAAGCAAGCTTATATCTTGACTACAGAATTCAGCAAGACTACATTGACTCCAAGCTATATTATATTTCTTGATTGTTTTATTGCTCAATGCAATGAAGACATAGTTAAGTGCCATATGTGATACACGCTTTGGGTGATAATGTCTCAAAAGAGACATGACTGACTAGGCAGAAGATTATCCTGCAGTAGTTTGCCTTTGCTTTCTGCGGTATTATTTAACCCATAACTGGAGGGAAGAGACGGTTTAATACCTTTCCCAAGGGTATTTGTGCATAAGTGAATGCAAGGAATTCCAGTGGAATTCGAACTTGGCTCTCTGATTTGTCATTTCGATTTGTTATCCATTGCATCACAACGCACATCCAATGAAGACATAACAATGATTAAAATATTATTTTGATTTGGCATATAGCTTACAGCCCACATGTTGAAACAGATTTCTATACGATCACCGAAGTTAATGAACATTCAGCCTGGTTACTCAAGGTACTGACCTAGATGGGTAACTGCTTGGGAATGCCAGGTGCTGTAAGCTTGTATGTGCAGGTGGTAATGGATAATAACTTGGAATTGATCATTGGAGAACTGAGTTCTAATTCCCATTGGGTTCATTATATTCACTTATGCACAAATACCATTGGAAAAGGCATGAATGTACCTCTTCTCCCTCAAGCTCAGGGTTAATTAGTAAGACTTTTATCACTAAACTGTTATCTCAACAAAAGAAAAAAATCTCTTACAGTCTAGAATTATGATTTCAGTGAAAGTTTAGAATCAGTATCAAATCAATTTTTCAATTCAAAATGATCATTTTCTTAGAAATTAAATTTTTTTTCAATAAAAATAAATGAGTTAGAAAAAAAAACATTTAATAACATTGATCGACATTGTTATTTATTTTTTATTTTCCCAAATGGTGTTGGACAGTGGGCACATGTTTCTTGGCTATTTTTCACACCGAATCTAAAAATCAAGTCTATTTTGCCCCATCACATCGAGTTTTTTCAGTACAGATAATTTCTATTTGACTTAAAATAGGCCAAAATGCCAAACTCACAGAGATATGTCATGTCTTAAATATGCGAGTGACGTAGTTGAAACATTTTGGTTCATGTTAAAATGATTTATCATTGAAAAAAAAGTATCCTAATAACTTTTTAAAATGAATTCTAAGCTGTTTCGTCAGGATCTCTAGGTAATGGAAGAAAGATACAAAGGCAGATGTGATGTTAACGTAATTGCTGATTTCTACTGGAGCATTAAAAGAGATCAACCTTTTCAAAAGCACCATAGATTTTCCAAGAAAAGAAGGTTTATACCTTTGGATAGACAAAAATAAATGTATTTTTTATTCCTTTGTATCATTGTCAGTTTTGATTAAAAAATTGATGACACATGTTTGCCTCAATTTAATTTTCTGTTAGATTTTTCTGAAAACCTTTTCTGAACTAAAAATGCTTTCTTTAAGTTATTGGATTTATTTTATCTTATTCTAAACTGAAAATATTTAAAGTTGGTTCTACTTGGCCCTGACATATCACTGTCATTTTAACTTATTTTAAGCAAAATAGAAATTCTGTTCTGAGAAAATGTGATGGGGGAAAAATGGACTTGATTTTCAGATTCAGTGTGAAAAAAATAGCTCAGAAATGTGCCCATTTCCTAACAAAATTAGGGTCAAAAAGAAATGTCAACCTGTGTAATCATTGCAAAATTATTACAGTCTTGAGAGTATATTTATGAGACCTGAGAAAAAAAAACATTTTCAAGCCTCGAGTAATATGTTTTTTACTCAAACAGATGAGGATTTTTGTGATAAAACTTCAGAAGGGATTGAGAAACTAACCAAACCCATCTTAAAACACAAAACAAACTCTTTCAAGAACCAAGAAAAGGAATTGAAAATAAACAAGAAAGTGAAATGGCAGTCTCTCTCTGATTCTCCACCTGCTGCTGCAGCTGACACCAAAGAAGGTGAATCTTCTCCTTCCAGTAAGGTGAATCTTCGAGAAGATATTTATGGACGCCTTCGAGATACTGAGGGTAATATTGTGACATCTGCACAGACAAGCAGCTATGTTCCACCTGCACTGAGAAAAATACTCACCAATAACCAGACTGATGAACGTATTAGCAAACAGATTAAAGGTATTATCAACAGGTAAGTGAAAGGTGTTTTTTTTTTTTTTTTTAAATATAGTTTGTCTTTGTGAAATTTTTGTATTTTGGAAGGAAAAAAAAATCATCTACTTTTATTTAGAGATCAGAACTGCTAATATTTTTTTTCATTCTTTTTCTTTCTTTTTCTCTCCCCTTCAATTCTTTCCCTCTCTCCTCCTGATCATGGGGATGAAAATTTTAAGAATATTTACTGAAATTTTTATTGTGATTTAATCTGTAGAATTAGAATCTTTTTTAAACTTTCTTTCTCTAATATTAGACATTACTCTATATTTGCTTGCACTTTTATTTAAATGTGAAAAAATGTCATTGTAATTTATCTTTTCAGAGTCAATGAAGCAAACATGGCTATCATGTGTGAACAACTAGAGGAATTGTATAATCATAATAGTCGGGCTGGTCTCAACAGTGTTTTGTTGTCTGCTATCTGCAGTACGTCCATTCAACATGAAAATACCCTTGACAGACTCCTCTTGGAATTGGCTGTCCTGATCACAATTATTCATTGTAACATTGGACAGGAAATTGGTATGTAATTATATCTATTCAAACTTTTTGAGTTAAAATCCTATTTCTTGGGTAAGTAATAGAGAACTTAAGAAAATGCTATTAAACTAATTGTTGTAATGTTGTCTTTGTTCAAAATAGCTGAGAATCAGAAAAACCATAATTAGAGTATTGAAAACTAGGTAGAAGAAAACAAGAGATTTACTAAATACTCATAGATAGAACGAAAAAACCTGAGTAAATCAAATACTACTTAAATCTTACTCGGTGGCTACTTGCCATATTTATAAGTAGGAGCAGTCCATTGTAACAGTAGTAGGGAAGAGCAGGAAGTATACTGAGGCCTACTATTAGTCAGGTAAGTGCAATTTGTGATCATGTCTTGAGAGAGACATGACTGACTGAGCAGATGGTTTTCCCCCAGTAGGTTGCCATTACCTTTTGCAGTAGACTGGCTGCCAACCAAGGCTAAAAAAAACCCACTCTGTCCTGTCATTTAAGCCATAGCTGGAGTGAGAAGAGACTGATTAATACTTTTCCCCAAGGGTATTTCCGTGTAAGTGAATGCAACGAATTCATCTGGAATTTGGAACTTGGCTCTCAGATTTCTCGTTCCAAGTCATTATATCTGCTACACCGCAATCTACATCCAAACTATACAACACAAATAATAGTTAATTAGTAGACATATGGTATTTCTATTGTTTATTAGTCAGGTTTGTATTAATAACTTAACCAATGACATTTGCATTCTTCCCAATCTTCAATACACAGTATATAGATTAAATATCAAGATCTGTTAAAACAAGATTTTGGTAAGACAAATCTAAATCCATCTTGCACATATATAAATCTACCATCCGCCCATGCATTGAATACTACTGTCACATCTGTAATGTAATTGATCCCGACCTGGTAGCTCCAGTCACTTTCTCACTGACATAATGTGCTTCCCTCAGTCTCTTCTACAAATACTTTCATGGCTTCTGCTCTGATGAGCTTATATGAATTTACTTGAGCTACTAAACTAGCAGCTAGGTCCCATCCTTTTATAGTGTAACTGATCAAATTTAACTGCAACTTCTACTCTATCAGCTTCTTTGCTCGCACTTTCCACTTGTGGAATTCCCTTCCATATACTTGCTTCCCTGAAAGCTATAATCTCCAAGAATTTAAATGCAAAGTCAATTGCCATCTCTTATCTTCTTGACTCACAATCCTTTCCCTGACAACCCTCATGTTCTTCCTTTCCTCTCCACTCTCATGCAGCCCTCTTCACACGTGTATTCTCATTCTTTTTTTACTGATTCTCTGACTCCCTTGTAACTATCACTCACCTCTTATGTAACCCCCTGCACACCAGTTGCAGTTCTGCCTTGCTTGGGGTGAAATGATTAGAAAAAAAAACAGTGTAGCAGAAATACCTTTCACATAATGGCAAGACATTAGCTAGATGAAGACACCAATGCCACTAATGTCTTACCATTATGTGGAAGGTATTTCTGCTACACCCTGGAAAACAACCTTCGTTTAATCATCAAATTATTTGTTTGTACAGAAAATGACTTAAACTAATTGGTTTTTAATTTTAATAAAACCCAAACATATGAAACTGGGTTCATGTATTCTCTTTTTTTTAAGAATTGATAACAAAAGTATTAAACACTATTCTTGTAAATAAACAGTCTATGAATAGTTTCATATTTTTGTTGACAATTCTCAAGAAAAAAAAGTATAAATCTGGATGCTCGTAAACTATTTTAATGAATTTATGGGGTTGGAGCAAATGAAAAAAATGTCTGGAAAATACAGTTCTCAAAATTATTACAATTACTTGTAGTTGTGTTTATTTAAATTTTCTTGTTTGCATACATTTTTATAAATTTGTGAATATAATTGTTTTCATAGTTATTTCTTTATAATATGGTAAATGATAAATATTGAATTTTAATTAGTTCACATTTTTATAAATTTGTGAATATAAAATTATTTCCTATACAATCTAGTAGAACAGTATTTAATTTTTTTTTGTTGTCAATTCTCAAGAAAAAAAATGCCCAAGTCAAGTTTCAAATATTTGGATTTTGTTACAATTCTAAAAATGGCTTTTTAAAACAATTAGAATTGCTGAGTGTGTATACGGTAATAATGGTATAAAAAAAAACTGTTCTTTTGATATACTGTTTTTTTCTGGTTATAAATGTCAACTGAATTATTGTTTCATGCTGTTAGAAAATAAATTTTTGCAGTTTATTGATTAAAAAATTTTTTAATAGTGCAAACTAGAATGATATAGGTTTAATTTAATTGATATAAATTATGAGAAATGAAAGTTGTTTGCTTATACTTCATTGGTTGTACTAAAAATGAATTTATAAAATTCAGAAAAAATGAATTTGTGAATACCTATTTTGATTCTAAAATATGAAAAGTTTTTTTAGGTTTCTAATACTATACTGAACTGTACTTACTAGTGAAATATATAGTGTGATTACTATACTTACTAGTGAAATATATAGTGTGATTACTATACTTACTAGTGAAATATATAATGCGATTACTATATTGTCACTGGTACGTTTTTCTGCACTCACATGCTTTGCAAGGAGTAAATTGTTGCATATGTTAAAACTGTCATTTTTTATTTTATTTTCACAGCCAGTGAATTTATAATAATAAAATCTTTTCTATCAACGACATGCAAAGTTAATTCCACAAACTCAAGATAAACTTTTCCAAAACACGAATTATGATCTGGAATTGGAACGAAGGCAATGATGGAAAATACTCTCAGTTCATTATAAATATTTAGGACTAGCAGGATAGCCCGGTGTTGCTTGGGTGTAATGAAAGCTTTAATACTAATCCATGGTCCTGGAGCTCAGACTCTTTGGACGTTGACACGAAAGACAAAAAAGCAATAGTTGTTTCCAGTTAAAGCGAAACCATAGACTGAAAAAAAAATGAATAGATGTAAGTCAAATTTTGATTTCCTGGTATCGATATCAAATGAATTTTTTTTCGTCGTAAACTGAATTTTGAAGGCTAAATAAGTCCTCTGAGTAAATGGTATCATGGCTGAGACTAAGAAGTACAATTATACTTACTTAGAGCCAAACCCAAAGCAAAAACTAAAATAAAAGGGCTGAAAAAAATACATACAGTCAGATAAACACACACAAAAACATCGTCTTTTTTTATAAATATATATATAATCGATTTTCTGCACTATTGTAAGAACTGCAACCTTGAAACTTCTGAATACCGCTTCTTATCTCTTTGTCTATGAGTGTATCAAATTTGATTAAAATCTGACCACTCCTTCTATAACCCGATTTTTTTTTGATTATCAATTTTCAATATTTATCGGGGTACCTCGACACAAAACCTAGCTAAGAACACTCACAGATGCTTATAGTACAACTGTGTAAATTTTCAAGAAAATTGGTTCAGCTGTTTCGGAGTCTATAGGTAACTGGCACACACACAAAGTTCCATTTATAAATAAGTTTAGATGGGGAGTTAATAAATACTAAACTCTTCAAAAGCCTCAGTGTATAAATCAGTTATAATAAATTTAGCATAGGAAATGAGAAAATTAGGGATAGTTTCTCTCCACACTGCAAATTGCTACAAAATCAAAACATGATCTTTAATAACGTTGTCAGATTCAGACTCTCAGATGAAGTCATGTATGATTCTCAACTGGTTTAAAAGTATCTAAACTGTCAGCTTATCCACTGGGTCATGTAGATAGATAAAATCATTGGTTGAAAGCTCCAAAAAGTGACACTGTTGGATTAGCCTATAAAGCTATCCACCCCTTTTCTCATGTAAATATTTCTTTGGAACAGTCAAACAATATTAACTAACAAATCATGGTTTGTTAATTTGTTTCTTAGTATTTCATTGGTCAGTGTATATTTGGCGCAAAAAATTTCAACATGCTGTTTTGAGCCACTTTTTGATTCTCAGAAAATATATAAGGAGCAAACTTTATTCATAAATCAATGAATACTTAACTTCCAAATGAATCCACGCTAGTCTTTTCTTTGAACATTTAAGAGAAAAAAATGTTCATGTACAAACACATCTAATGTATGTAACTCATTGTTCTTTCAACAATATTCTTTCATTCAACATTTTGTTAACACCAAATATTAATTTACGTACACATCAACTGAACTTTGTCAGACTTTTTCCTGAACTGAACTTTCAACTTATTACACATTCTTTTGACACTCTTGGTCAACATATTTTCTGTGTACAATCATCAACCAACATTTGTTATATTATTTTATATAAAATTATTTGTAATTTTTATTCCAGCACCGTTTTTCCTCGTTATTTTAAACCTCTTTTGCTTGTATACAGTTTATTCAATTTTTGTTTAAGGATTTGGGTAGAACCACGCAGCCTTTTCACACATTCAAAGCCTTCTGATATATATATTCCATTACTATAGCCCCTTTCCTTAATAACACGACTCAGAGTTGCAGGATCAATGCCTGACAACAAAAACTAGAGGGAATAAAAATTTAGAGAGTTCTTACTAAAGGGAATTAACTGAAAATGAAATGTACAAAAAAAAAAAAAAGCATGGCATGTGGAATAAGAACAATCTACCCTTGTGGGTGAAGGGTTTGCTTTGAAATTCCAATGTATATCACCTGAAGAAGGCTGGAGCATACAGTGGCTGAAACATTATGAATATGGCAAGATGAGGACAACATTCTGAACGATGTAAATAGTGTAAATGATTAAAAATAACTTTGGTTGAATAATGACGAGGCCTTAGAAGGTTTTATTATCTTTTGAAATTTGTGAACAGCAATACAGAATCACAATGTACTGTGCCAAATAACAGAAGCTACATCACTTGAGGACTTTCGATAATAATAACAACTAATCAGCATATGGAACTCGGAGAAAATAATAACAATCAAAATGTTAATGTTCCACACTACTTCAAAGAAGAAGTTAGGAAGGAAATGTCCATCAAAGCTGGAAAGAATGACAACAGTGATCTTCAGAAAGATATTTCCCTGAAAATCGTTATAAGAGAAATATTTTATAAATTCAAAAGTAGCACTGCTTGCTTAGTCGATCAATGCCAAATGCGACCTTATAATGAAATGTCTAATATTATCATTTAATATTACGTTTTTGTGCCAAACAAAGCCATTAAATATAGTGTGGTGGATAAATTGTTGCCATTTTAATTATTTTTAATTTCGTGCATGTGTTATTTTTTATTTTGTTGATTGCACAGTATAGCAGGGTCAGTTGGGCACCATCTGTGAGAAAAAGAGTCTCATGACACAACTCAATCTGCCAGAAATTTGACATTTGGGCCACAAGCTACATTTCAGTCTTTGTGTGTCAATCTAAGGACAATGCAAAGGATTCAGAAAGAGTTGGATGACATATCCAGTCAACATTATGGTATTTGGAGTGATAACTAGTGATGGTGATCTTATGCCACCATTCATCTTCCCACAGGAGCCTCAGAATTGACACAGAGGCTACATCAACTGCTTTGATGGTGTAGTGCTGTTCTGGGTAAAGAGGGCAGCTGCTGTAAGACACTGTCTGGTACCAGGACTCTGCACCATGCCATACAAGCAGGAGAATACAGTCATGTCTGTCAGACAATTTCTGTGGCAACATCACCCCTTACATCTGGCCATTTAAACAAGAGTTGAAGGAGATTTCAAAGACGTCTGGAGGCCAAGGTTGATGTCAATGGTGATTTTATTAAATAGATTTAGTATTTAGTATTTTAAGATATTTTTGTGTAATTTTGGTAAATATATCTGTTAAAATGGCTTTGGTGTTTTTTTTCTTTTCGTATAATTTTAGACGACAGTTTATCCATCGCACTCTGTAACTGATGTGAAAGGTTACAGTTCATTTATTCTTGCCTGAAGTGATAGACAAATAAATCAACCAACACGGCTTGTTACGGCATCGATGGTAGATAAATTAGTTGCCAATTTGTAACCATTTTGATTATTGAAAGCCAATTGTGTTTAAAATTGAACTTCAAAAATTAAAGTTTAAAAGTTAAAGCAATGTATCGTTATATGCTGTCCTAATTTGAAGGAAAAAAACTCAAATCACTTTTATATTTGAATATACCTTATATTTGTATTTTAATGTATGTAACACTACTCTTTTTATTTATTTTTTTTATTTTATTTTCTGCCAAAATTTGATGTAAAATATATGAAGTTTAGGTACCTGGTTGGCTAATATTTACCCAGGTGCCATAAACTACCAGTAAATGTCAGTTAGTTAAGTGCCATACATGATACACATTTTGGGCGATTTTACTGCAGTAGGTTGCCATTACTTTCTGCAGTAGACTGGTTGCCAGTCAAGGCTATAGAACCCAATCTGTCCTGTTATTTAACCCATACCTGGAGGGAAGAGACAGATTAATACCTTTCCCAAGGGTATTTGCGCATAAGTGAATGCAATGAATTCAAACTCGGCTCTCTGATTTCTCATTTTGAGCTGATATCCACTGCAACACAACGCACATCTGTAAATGTTAGTTAAGTGCCATACGTGAAACACGCTTGGGTGATCATGTCTTGAGAGAGACATGATTGACTTGGCAGAAGATTATCCCGCAGGTTGCCATTGCTTTCTGCGGTAGACTGGTAACCAGCCAAAGCTATAGAACCCAATTTGTCCTATTATTTAACCCATAACTGGAAAGAAGAGATGGATTAATATCTTTCCCAAGGGTATTTGCGCGTAAGTGAATGCAATGAATTCTACTGGAATTCGAACTCGGATCCCTGATTTCCCGTTCCAAGCCGATATCCACTGCACCACAATGCACATCCACTGTAAATGTACTGAGCATTAATTTCATATTGAAATAATGGAAGGGAATCTTCTTCAAAGCTATCAAATAGTGTATTAAATTTAATTGATTACATTTTAAAACATTTAATGTTGAGAACGATTATAGAATTATTTATTATTTTTTTAGTTACGTCATTTTTTCAAAACATTTCTTTTATATTTCTTTTTTTTTTTCTTTTTTTTTTTTTTTTTTTTACTTCAGGCGCCTATTTTGTTCAAGAGTTAGTGGATAAACTACAGCATCATCGGCATCAAAACCAAGGGAAAGAACTCAATAATACTATCACTTTGTTGTGTTGTATGTATAACTTCAAAGTGAGTATTCTCCCTTGTATCTTTTTTTTTTCTTACATTACGTACAAAGTTGTCATAAATATTGTCTTTAATTTTATTTATTTATTTATTTTTCGCATGAAAAATAGTTCGAATAATTATTTCATCAGAAGCATTTAATTTTCTGCCAGCCGTACTAACTTGGAATTGGTAATGCCAACATTAAACTCTTTGCTTTTCATAATTTGATTTATACAATGATTATACAGTTTCCAAATATCTAAAGTTTTAACATGAAATATTTTTATTATTGCACTAATTATATGAAATTTTTTTTTTTCCCCAATTTTGTTAATATGCTATTTGGTAGATGATAACAACTGAGGGTAATGTTTTCTCTTTTCATTTTTATTCAGACTGATATAAAATTTCAAATATCTGTTACAGCCAAAAAATTATTTAAAAGAGCTTGAACCAGTCAAGAGAATTATTTGGCTATTGTGTAAATAGGGCTTTCATACATGCAAAAGTAATATCTTAATTACAAATAAAAAAAATGAAAAAAAAAATGAATAGATAATGATTATTGGTAATTGTTAAAATTTTTAAAGTATCTCAAAACACTATTATTGATCAGTAATAATATTTCAATCATGATCAAGAGTCAGTTAAGTGCCATACGTGATACACACTTGGGTGATCATGTCTTGAAAGAGATATGATTGACTTGGCAGAAGATTATCCTGCAGTAGGTTGCCATTGCTTTCTGCGGTAGACTGGTTGCCAGCCAAGGCTATAGAACCCAATCTGTCCTGTTATTTAACCCATAACTGGAAGGAATAGACAGATTAATACCTTTCCCAAGGGTATTTGCACATAAGTGAATGCAATGATCAAGAGTAGTAAGAATAAAACAAGAATTAAAAAAACTTTTAATTTTAAAATAACTTAAAAAGAAATCGTTGTAAAAGAAATTTTAATCTGAATTTTGCATACTATAAATCTTTAGTATAATGTCATAAATAAAACTAATTTGCTTTAAATGAATAAATATTTTACTTTATTATTGAAGTTTATAATTTTTGAATATAGGATAATTTTTGCTCCTACCTGATAAACCTTAACAACAACCTCCACCTTGAGCTTTATATAGGGTGAACAATAAGAAAAATCTGCTATCAACATTGTCTCCTCTGTATATCTAATATTATTAAAATTGTGGCCACTAATAATTAATCCTGGCAGGATTTCAGTTCATGAAATATTGGGTGGAAAAACTTATTTTGTTAGAGATCAAGACAGATAAAGCAATTCACAAAATTGATCTGGTAAGGATTTTAAGGAAAAATATTGATAGACTTCCATTTAAGCAGAATTACTTTATTCATTGCAGATTTTTCATTGTTCCCTGATCTTTGACCTCATGAAACTTTTCATTGAAAACTTCCAAGAAAAAGATGTTGAGGTCCTGTCTATCGTTTTCAAATGTAAGTAAGTTTGTTTTTGATTTTATTTGAAACACACTTTCAAATGTAAGTTATTTTGATTGTTATACAAACATTTGTAAAATACAGCCGGAATTCTTAAGCTTAGCATTATATGTTTACAAGTTTGATGCTGTATAAAAAAAAATTAATATGGATAAAATTTTCCCTCATTACAAATAGCCAAATTTTAAAATGTTTAATATGGTTGAACTTGTAGTTGTAACTGTGGAATTATTTTCTCTGTTTTCGTAATATTTTTGCTAATGGAGAACCAACTCAAGTGACTCGAGTTTTTAAAATGGGCTTGTTTTACTTGTATACAAATTATATAGAAATAGATATATTCATCCTGTTCTGTTCTTGAGAGCAGTACACTTTCATGCCAAGGCAACTGCTAGGCATATCAGTTTACACATGAGAGATCTGAAAGCTAGTTTTGGGTTTTTGTTATTTTTTTCTTTTAATTACTGTTGTTTATTTTTTATTTTCTTTTTTTGTGAATTCTCAACATGAAAGTGCATGGTCTATTACACAAATATGGTAGACATGAGGAGGTAAAAATTCAAAAAGAGAAAATATCACTGTAAAAAAAAATGTGTAAGGATACCATGTACATTACTTATTGTTTCAAGAATTATCCTACAGAATAAAGTATAAATTTGTATTCATTTTATTTTGTAATATTTGTTTATAAAGTAAGTTTATTTAATTTATTTTTCATTATTATAATTTAATTGAAAATATATATATGATCAACTTTTTAGTATAGACAAATTAACACTGCATAATCCATGAATGTTATGTGCTGTTGTTTAAATTAACATGTTACTAAAAATATCCAGCATATGTCAAAGAGAAATTAATAACATTATAAATCCCTCCTTTCTCATTATTTTCTTTAATTAGATCAATAATTATTAATTAATAATTTAATAAGATTTATCTTATTAGAGAAAAATATGCACTCTTCAGCAGGAGAGTGGGAGGGGGCATTTAACTGATTGTTCACCTAAGAATTATGGGGGTAACTGGCAGAGAAGGGAAAGAGATGGGTGAAAACCACAACATGGTGGTCAGCACACATCTTTCAGAATAAAATGCTCCAGGGGAGCATCTTCAAAAGACACCGAATCTCATCAACTACCCACTGCTGACTGTAGTTTACATGTCCCCTTCATTGACAAGAGACAGTCGACAAAGATCTGGATATGGACAAGTTGTAGAGGTGTCTGTATCTGGACATAGGAAGCTATTCTGCTACTAATGGAGGAAAAACCTCAGATGCATGGCCCGGTGCAAAATTCTCATCCCACCCAGTCTATGATACAGCCCTACCCCACTCTACATCATTTCAGTTTTCATAAAGTAACATTTATCTAAAATACAAATTTTCTTGTAACCTAATTATGTGCAATAATAGATCATATGCAATATGGATAAACAATTCAACTAGAAAAATTAAAAATAAATACAATGTATCTAATTAGTGACATGTCATAGTAGATCATACTATCTTAAATAAATCACGGCTTCTGCTTCAATGAACTTAGCTCACTGGTGCCCCTATATATGAATTTACTTGAGCCACAAGATTAGCAACTAGGTCCCACTCTTTTACTGTGAAACCAATAAATTGTAAACGCAAATTCTACTCCAGCAGCTTCTTTTCACACTTTCTGTCTGTGGAATTTCCTTCCATATACTTGCTTCCCCGACAACTACAATCTTCAAGAATTTAAATGTAAAGTCAATAGTCATCTCCTATCTTACTGACTTGCATCCTCTCTCTCATGCTTCTTTCTCCATCCACTCCACTCCCATCAGTATTCTCATCATTCTCTTACCCACTTGCTGACACACCCTTTAACCTGTCACTCTTTCTCATAGCTTTCTTCTTCTCTGCAAAACAGTGGCAGTAAAATGCCTTGCTTGGGGCGATATGATTATAAAAAAAATCAATGTTTTGCAGCAATTTTTAACATCAACTTTTAACATCAACTTGTGATGTTTCTTGTTAAAATTTGAATGATTTAACACATTCAACATTATGGATAAAAAATAGGAAATTTTTATATAAAGTTATTTTGAGACTTAGCATGAGCAAAACATTCATGGATTTGTATGAATGTAACTAGTTTTGACAGACACGGGGCCTCTTTTGCACCTATACTGAATGACATGCATTCATCACACTGGAAAAGGAACAGGTTACCTTCTTTGGCATGAGGCCAACACATGAATGCAGACACCAGCTGTAAGTGAGGTGCATGATTCCACCCTTCAGAGCAACCAGAACATAGGATAGCAACCAGAACATAGGATAAACCAACAAAAACTGAAAAGTATGGGTTTGAAATTTGGTCTTTATGTGCAAGGTATTTTTTTTTATTGATAACCTTGAGAAAGGAAGAACCATAAATAGTGAATATTGCATTATTGGTGCGTTTTGAATCACTAAAAAATGGCCACAAATGAAGAAGAAAAAAGTGATCTTTCACCCATACAACACACCGTGTCACAAGTTGATCACAACAATGATAAAACTACATGAATTGCACTTCAAATTGCTTCCGCATCCACCGTATTCTCCAGATCTGGCCCCTTGCAACTCCTGGCTGTTTGCAGATCTCAAAAGAATGCTCCAGAGAAAGAGATTTGGTTCTAATGAAAAAGTGATTTTGGAAATAGAGGTATATTTTGAGGCCAAAGATAAATTGTTTGACAAAAAAGATATCGAATTGTTAGAGAAGCATTGGAATCAGTGGATTACCCTAGAAGGAGATGATGTTGATGAATAAAGTCAAATTTTGCCTAAAAGTTGTTTTATTAGTTTGGCCTGGGATTTATTGAGGGATGTGTTAGGAATATTTTTTCTACTTTAACTTAGAAACTTTAATACTTTGATCTAGAATTATCTATAAGATAAACAATAAGCAAGCTGTTTGAAATATACACTTGAAGAACCCATTGGCCAAAATTTAGTGATAAATGCAAGGATGTGAATACTAGTTTTAACAAGTCTTTAATAAGTCTTTGAGTCATGCTGACTGATCTCAGAATTCCAGACAATGTTTAAAAGCATCAAAACTTTAAAATTTTTTTAGGTTTCTTTCATTTTAGAGTTCAGTTGCTAAAAGCAGTGAACAAATTGTAAATCTGTATTTATTTTGGTTCCTGTAGACTCTTTTTGAAATGGTTCCTGTAGACTCTTTTTGAAATGGTTGCAACCACACCAAGTGATGATGTAGCTTCAATAGCAAGTGAATTATTTTATTTTTAATTATATTTATTTTTTTATTTTAATTTGATATATTTTTGTTTAATTTTTTTTTATGAGGCTGGGTTGTTGAGCCTGGCTTTCAGATTTTCTAAATTCTTTTTCAATTTGCTAAATTATGCATATTTTGTGTCTTTTTGTAGTTAGCGGATTTGAATTGCGAAAGGATGACCCGAGTGAACTAAAAGATGTGATCTTAAGCATTCAACGAAAATCCTCGACTGTCGATATCTCAACATTTAAAGAACCTGGTCGTATGAGATATATTTTAGACACCATGCTGGCTGTGAAGAACAATAATGTTCAAAAGGGTGACCACCAAGACCGTGTAGAACTTTTATTACGACTCAAAAAATTAATCAACAGACTGATCAGAGGTTTGTGTTCTGGAATAATCACTTTTCTCTTTAATTTTTTTTTTTTTAATATTTAATCACTTATTTCATTTAATGGATGTTGGATTAATCATGTTTTGCTTTTGTTTTTATGACTTTATATCTTTTATTTTTATTTATTTTTATCCTGGGTGTGATGGTTAACTGCATCCAGCAGCAAGGCCTCTAATTGGGAGGTTGTGAGGAGTGTAGAGCCACCTCTTAATTGCTGTTTTCAGGTCCACCCTGACCCAGAGTGGTAGCACCTGTTAGGGTCCCAGCTATGGGCAAATAGTTAACCCCCCAAACTGGGGTCAAAACACTATGAAAGTATAAAAATAGACTTTTATAGAAAAATATACATTTTTGAAGGCAAACAATTATTACTATAACACATTTAAAAACAAACATTTAAAAAAAAATCCTAAAAACCCCCATCTTTTTTGGCATTAAATAACCTACAGAGGTTGATATACCGTTGAATAGAAGTTTTTTTTTTTTAGGAAATTTTCTGACTCCTTACCTGAAGCTAATTAAAACCTACCTGTTTATTAATTTTGCAATGCCCTCACCTCACCAAACTCAAGAAGGAAAACATAATTATTATTATTGATTCAAGATTTTACTTGTTTACTTTTATGAAATGTGTGTTGTAAAATTCTAGTCTATGCATTTGCTGTTTAAAAATAAGTTTCCTTGTTCTTTTTTAAAAAAATCTTTCCAGCAATACCATGTTCCATTTTTGTTTATAAACTTTTCAAATGTTTTTTTTTTAAAACTTAACACTGAGGAAACAGAAAGTGAATATGCTTAAAAAAAATTTTTTTTAACAACCTATTTGTTAACAAAACACAATTTTGCTAGGAACAAAGAGGAGAGTACTTGTATAAACAAGTTGTCTATTTTTTTATGTTTGACAACAACCTTGTCCCAAGGATTTCTTGCACTTTCTGATAAGAAATTTACCCATGCAAGTTGGTATTTAATTTATAGCTAATTGTGTTAGGACTGCTGTGTTATCAGAAAGTGCAAGAAGTCCTTTTTTTTTTTATTCTAAATTTTTGACTTTTTAAATGAGTTTCCATTGCAACTTTATTAAGACCCCTGCTATTTTGTGCTGCTTACTATTCCGAATCAATGAAAAATACACAGATGATACAGTGCTGATAGCAGACACGGAAAGGAAACTACAAGACCTCCTACAGGTACAAAAATTTAAATACCTGGGAAGTGTTCTAACAGAAGACGGAAAGTGAGACACAGAGATCTAACGGCAAATTGGGATGGCAAAGGAAGCATTCCAGAAGTTGAGTAAAGTATTAAGAAACAGGACAATTTTGCTAAAAACAAAGAAGAGAGTACTGGATTGCTATGTGATGTCATTTCTCCAATATGGCAGTGAATGCTGGACAATATCATCAAAGATGAAGGAAAAACTTGAAGCAACTGAAATGTAGTTCTACAGAAGGATGCTGCAAATATCATGGATTGAGCATGTGAGCAATGATGAGGTTTTGGAAAGGATGGAAACAAAAAGGAAATTAATCCTGAGCATCGGGAAGAGACAGCTAAATTTTCTGGGACATGCACTGAGGAAGGAGGGCTTAGAGAACCTGATACTAACAGGCCAGATAGAAAAAGAGACAGGGGAAAGCAGCGGATAACATATTTGAAGGATCTGATCAGGTGGATGACATAACAGGGGTTACATGGTGTAACAGGAGAAAGCGTGCTAAGAGCCACCAGGGATAGGGAGACATGGAAAGCCATGATCGCCTATGTCCTGAAAAGACAGGGTGCATAGAAGAAGAAGAAAAAAATGGTGGTTTCTTTCTAGGCAAATGTTTTTAGTGTTTTGTTTGGGGGTTTCAGTATTTGCCCATAGTTGTGACACTAATAGGTGCTACCACCTCGGTTCAGGGTGGTTCTATGCACCTCAAAAAATCAATCCCCCAATCAAGGGTCTTGCTGCCAGATTTACAGTGTACAATGAGTAAATTGTTGCTATATTATATTTTCAATTTTGTGCATTTTTTGATTTTGTCAGCTGCACAATATAGTAGGGTCAGTTGGGCACCATCTGTGAGAAAGAGCATGATGCAATTTACTGTCAAAAATTTTGAAAAAGCATACTGTACTGTTTGTGCATTTGTGGTGCAGTGGATATTGGCTCGGAATGAGAAATCAGAGAGCAGAGTTCAAATTCCCGTTGAATTCATTGCATTCACTTATGTGCAAATACCCTTGGGAAAGGTATTAATCCATCTCTTCCCTCCAGTTATGAATTAAATGATAGGACAGATAAGGTTCTATAGCCTTGGCTGGCAACCAGTCTACTGCAGAAAGTAATAGCAACCTACTATGGGATAATCTTCTGCCCAGTCAGTCATGTCTCTTTCAAGACATGATCACCCAAGTGTGTATCATGTATGGCACTTAACTGACTGACTGTTTGGCATTTGCATCAGAAGCTCCAATACGAACATTTCAGAATGTTTGTGCAATTGATAAAATCAAAAACAACGCACATGTGTGAAAATTAAAATAATAAAAAAATGGCCCGATTCATTCCTCGCATCCTGAATTGCTAATAATCATTGTAAGGAATATTTTACATAAATTTTTCCTGTTTAAAGTTAAAAGAATTTAGTTGTTATATTTTTCAGGCATGAATTTGTTGATTTTAGTTGATGTAAATAATCATTTGATGGAATTACATGATGGGTAAAAATTGCTTGGCTGATAACACGATGATAAAGTTTCAAATCTAAATTGTCCATTTAAAATACATTTGAGAATATATTCAGTTTAAATACAGAAGTCATTTATTTGAATCTAAATTTATGATCTAATTTCATATCACATTGCTAATGACAAGATGATCAAATTTCAAATCTAAATTATTTCCCCATTTAAAATAATACATTTATTAGAAAACTAGCAGTATAGCTCAAGTGTAATGAAAGCTTTAAAACTAATCCATGGTCCTGGAGCTCAGACTCTTTGGACGTTGGCACAAAAGACTAAAAAGCAATAGTTGTTTCCATTTAAAGCGAATCCATAGACTGAAAGAAAAATGAATGGATCTAAGTCAAATTTTGATTTCCTGGTAGAGATATCAAATAAGTTTTTTTTCGTCGCAAACTGAATTTTGAAGGCTAAATAAGTCCTCTGAGTAAATGGTATCATGGCTGAGACTAAGAACTACAATTATACCTACTTAGAGCCAAACCCGAAGCAAAAACTAAAATAAAAGAGCTGAAAAAATACAGACATACAGGCAGATAAACAGACACACACACAAACATCTTGCCTTTTATATAATATCTATATATATATATATATAAATATCGATTTTCTGCACTATTGTAAGAACTGCAACCTTGAAATTTTTGAATATTGTTTCTTATGTCTTTGTCTATGAGTGTATCAAATTTGATTAAAATCTGACCACTCCTTCTATAACCCGATTTTTTTTTCAATTATCAATTTTTGATATTTATTGGGGGTACCTCGACAAAACCTAACTAAGAACACTCGCAGACGCTTATAGTACAACTGTGTAAATTTTGGAGTGTATAGGTAATGGACACACACACACACACACACACACACACACACACACACACACACACAAAGTTCCATTTATAAATAAGTTTAGATATATTCAGTTTAGAGAAGGAATTATAACAAAAATGACTTAAAGGGCTGGCTCATATTGCTTTCCTGTTAATCAGGGATCGTTGTCAGATTGAAAGCAAAATTAGAACTTGTCATAAATATCCGTTTCTATTTCATTCAAATTTTTTTTTTTTTTGTTTTAATCATTTCACCCCAAGCAAGGCATTAATGCCACTGATGTGCAGGGGGTTACATAAGAGAATTAGAAGTATTAGGCAGGAGGAGAGTGAATACAAAGACGAAGCAGCTACAGGGGGTGAAATAGAAAGAGCAAGAGAAGGATGTAAACACAGGAGTGAAGACATTTACGAAGGTAGAGAGAAAGGAAAAGAACAAGATACGTGGGGTGATGAGGAAAGGGCTGGAGTTAAGTGGATAAGAGATGGGAATTGACTTTGCATTTAAGTTCTTGGAGGTTATAGCTGTCAAGAAAGCAAGTATACTGAAGGGAGTTCCACAGGTGGGAAGCGCAAGAAAAGAAGCTGCAGGAATAGAATTGTCGCCTGCACGTAATTGATCTAACTGTAAAAGGGTGTTGCCAGTCTGGTTGCCCGAGTAAATACATGTGGAGTGGGCACCAGTGACCCAAGTTCATGCGTAATTGTATGTGTTAACTATTTTAATTCAATGACAGACTTAAAAATGTTTACAAAACTTTAAAAAATAATTTTATTCATTACCAAATAATTTCCAGGAGCTTGATAAAATCTTATAATTATCTGATATTATTTAGTTTTAAAATTTTTTTTTTTTCTCTAACTTTATGATGTTATTGCTTAGCCCCTGGTAGGGGTAATTCAAACTGAGTGGGAAGGTAATGTACTACTCCAATATCTTATTTAAAATTTGTGTGTGTATGCTTGTGTTTTGGTATACATTAAATGGCATGAGCACATGTAAATTACTCATACACAACACGGATCAAAAAGTTTCTTTGGTTAATAAGTAGAAAATTTACTTAATAAACCCAAAACAAACCTTTTCATGAACCCAATATATTGCATATACACAAATAGTCACACAGATTCTGTGTGACAGAATCAATCTTATAATATAGATGAATTCACAACTGATAGCTTGTATATAAAGATATACCTACAATAATATTCTGTCCACAAAATCCTCATATTTTTGTAAAGAAAAATAATTTTCCAATAAAATACAGGCTTCTCTCGGACAAGCAATATGGTTTTCGCTTCACCAGGTCTACTGCTGATATGCTAACGACCATCACTGAGTACATATACCAGGCACTCGACAGAAATGGTGAAGCCCGAACCGTTGCATTGGATATATCTAAGGCGTTCGACAGTTTGGCATGCTGGCCTTCTATGTAAACTGCGGAGCTATGGTATAACTGGACATTTGTTTGAACTAATCCATTCATTCCTCTCTAACCGCACAATGAAGGGGGTATTAAATGGACATGCCTCCCAGAACTACCATACAAACGCAGGTGTCCCCCAAGGCTCCATCTTAGGTCGTACACTCTTCCTGATATACATTAATGATCTCCCTGATTCCATAAGAGTAGGTTTGTACGCCGATGACACCACAATTTACTCTCACCTTCTACTAAAATCTGGTGTAGGCGTCAAAGCTAACCTCGCAGCCGAGATTGAAGAAGACCTCCAATCCATATTGGACTGGGGTAAGAAATGGCTAGTAAATTTTAATGCTTCTAAAACGAAGCTACTCTCAATTAACCATCATCGACAATCTCACCTACCTCCAATTAGCATGGACCAGGCTTGGCTCCCAGAGAGTAAAACACTACGCCTCCTTGGTCTCACACTTTCAGCGGACCTCAAATGGTATGACTATATCGGATCCATTGCTAAATCTGCTGCTATGAAAGTCGGTTCTCTGTGTAGGGCCCGGAAGTTTTTTCCGTTTAAATCTATCCTGCACATATATAAATCTACCATCCGCCCGTGCATCGAATACTGCTGCCATATCTGGTCGGGTGTCCCTGCTATTCTCCTCGGGCTTCTCGATAAGGTTCAGAGGAGGGTCTGTAATGTGATATACCGACTTGGCAGACCGCCTGCAGTCTCTCTCCCACTGGCGCGACGTGGCTTCCCTGTGTCTTTTCTATAAATACTTTCACGGCTTCTGCTCTGATGAACTTAGATCACTGGTGCCCCCTAAATATAAATTTGTACGAGATACTAGATTAGCAACTAGATCCCACCCTTTTACAGTGAAAATGATAAAATACAACCGCAACTTCTACTCCAGCAGTTTCTTTCCTCGCACTTCCCGACTGTGGAATTCCCTTCCACATAATTGCTTCCCCGATGGTTACAATCTCCAGGAGTTTAAATGTAAGGTCAATAGACACCTCCTAACACACTAACCTGCTCCCATTCCTCCTGGACATTCCCCATGTCTAACATTCATTCCTCCTGACATTCCCCATGTCTAATATCTATTCCTCCTGACATTCTCTATGTCTAACATTCATTCCTCCTGACATTCTCCATGTCTAACATTCATTCCTCCTGACATTCTCCATGTTCAACATTCATTCCTCCTGACATTCTCCATGTCTAACATTCATTCTCCTGGACATTCTCCATGTCTAACATTCATTCCTCCTGACATTCCCCATGTCTAACATTCATTCCTCCTGACATTCTCCATGTCTAACATTCATTCCTCCTGACATTCTCCATGTCTAACATTCATTCCTCCTGACATTCTCCATGTCTAACATTCATTCCTCCTGACATTCTCCATGTCTAACATTCATTCCTCCCCTGACATTCTCCATGTCTAACATTCATTCCTCCTGACATTCTCCATGTCTAACATTCATTCCTCCTGACATTCCCCATGTCTAACATTCATTCCTCCTGACATTCCCCATGTCTAACATTCATTCCTCCTGACATTCCCCATGTCTAACATTCATTCTCCTGACATTCCCCATGTCTAACATTCATTCCTCCTGACATTCCCCATGTCTAACATTCATTCCTCCTGACATTCCCCATGTCTAACATTCATTCCTCCTGACATTCCCCATGTCTAACATTCATTCCTTCCCAGACATTCCCCACGTCTAACATTCATTCCTCCTGACATTCCCCACGTCTAACATTCATTCCTCCTGACATTCCCCACGTCTAACATTCATTCCTCCTGACATTCCCACGTCTAACATTCATTCCTCCTGACATTCCCCACGTCTAACATTCATATTCCCTCCTGACATTCCCCACGTCTAACATTCATTCCTCCTGACATTCCCCACGTCTAACATTCATTCCTCCTGACATTCCCCACGTCTAACATTCATTCCTCCTGACATTCCCCACGTCTAACATTCATTCCTCCTGACATTCCCCACGTCTAACATTCATTCCTCCTGACATTCCCCACGTTCAATATTCATTCCTCCTGACATTCCCCACGTCTAACATTCATTCCTCCTGACATTCCCCACGTCTAACATTCATTCCTCCTGACATTCCCCACGTCTAACATTCATTCCTCCTGACATTCCCCACGTCTAACATTCATTCCTCCTGACATTCCCCACGTCTAACATTCATTCCTCCTGACATTCCCCACGTCTAACATTCATTCCTCCTGACATTCCCCACGTTCAATATTCATTCCTCCTGACATTCCCCACGTCTAACATTCATTCCTCCTGACATTCCCCACGTCTAACATTCATTCCTCCCTGACATTCCCCACGTCTAACATTCATTCCTCCTGGACATTCCCCACGTCTAACATTCATTCCTCCTGGACATTCCCCCACGTTCAACATTCATTCCTCCTGGACATCTCTACGTCTAACATTCATTCCTCCTGACATTCCCCACGTCTAACATTCATTCCCTCTGACATTCCCCCACGTCTAACATTCATTCCTCCTGACATTCCCCACGTCTAACATTCATTCCTCCCTGACATTCCCCACGTCTAACATTCATTCCTCCTGACATTCCCCACGTCTAACATTCATTCCTCCTGGACATTCCCCACGTCTAACCACTCCTTTTCTTTACCTTCCCCTATGTAGCCCCATGCGCAATAGTGGCAGTGGAATGCCTTGCTTGGGGTGAGATGATTTAAAAAAAAAAAAAAAAATCCCCATTCAGTTTATTCATTCAAGCTAATATGGCTTTTTTATGTGACTTGGGAGCAATGTCAGTAAGCTTGCTTGGTAGAACATTAACTTGTAAAATGAATATAATCTTTAATTTTGCTTTATTACTGTCACCTTGTGCCAGACTCAGTTAAGTTTAGAAAGCATTCCAAATGGTTTGTTTAGCTGTTTGGTATATTATTTACTCTTTGGTGCCTAATAGATGGCGTGCTGGTAAAAATTTATTTTATTATTATATATATATATATATTTTTTTTAATGAAATTTTCTGACTCAAATCAACTTAAGCTTGTTAGGATCACTCAGTTTATTAATTCTGCACATTTTGACACTTCAAATGATTTACTAAATACGCCTTTTATTAAGACCCCCTGTTAATTGCATATTAAGAAAAATTCATTTATTATTAGATACCTAAAAGTCCACAGACTTTTTTTTTTTTTTTTTTTTTTTTTTTTTTTTTTTTTTTTTTTTTTGGTTTAGTTTTGAATTTATAAAAAATTTTTGGCTTGTAGGTCAGAACCTTGAAGAAAATCAACTACGTGTTCGGCTCGATGATCTACAAAATGCTGAGACCAAAGGCCGATGGTGGATTGTTGGGTCAGCTTGGAAGGGGAATGAAGACCACAAGAAACCTGCAGCTGGTAGGTGTAACAATCTATGATGTTAAGAACATCCATTTAAACAGATTTTTTTATAGTGCTTTTCTTTATTTTGGATTACATCTGAAACTACGTCTGTTTCTTTCCCCTCTTCTGACATTCTTTCTTTATCCTTTCATTTGACCTGCTTTTTACTTTCTTTTTTACCGTCTTTGTTTTTTGTTTTTTTTTTTACCATTTTTGTCCTTTTTTACTGCCTTTGCTTTCGCTCCCCCCTTTTATGGCCTTTGCTTTCGCCCCCGTTTTACTGCTTTGCTCCCCCTTGGTCGCCTTTGCTTTCATCTTCCTTTTTACCTTTTAAATGACTGTTTTTTTTAACACTGATGGTATGACTTTCACCTTCATTCTTAGTGTTTTGAAATAATGGTATCTATTTGCTAGCACAGTTATATATGCTGTATAATTTACGTAAATAATCCTCTGTGTTTGACTGCCTATACTTTATGCACATTCGTGCAGTAATCACAGATGAATATACTATCATTTGTGAATAAAATTTCTTTTAATTTGTTTGCATTCACTGTAAGCAAATTATCAAGAAACTGGAAAATTTTGTTAGAAACAAAAAAAGAGTACTGAATTGTTACGTAATATTAGTCCTCCTATATGGCAATGCATGCTGGGACAATTTCATCAAAGACGAAGACTTGAAGCCACAAAAATGTGGTTCTACAGGAGGATACTGAGAATATCATGGACTGAACATGTGAGCAATGACAAAGGTTTAGAGGAAATGGAAACAAGACACTCATATGAAAGACCCGAGGAAAGAGGGCTTGAAAAATTTAGCACTCACATGTCTTTGAAATAAAGAGGGACAGAGAAAAACAGTGCATAACCATACTAACAATCTTGTGTACGTGGCAAAACAAGGTTTAGGGGAGATAACAGAAAGACAAAACTTAGTAATGGACAGGAAATTCTGGGGAGCCAAGATATTCAACACCTGAAGGGACATGGCACATAGAAATAGTATATCTAAACTTATTTATAAATGGAACTTTGTGTCCGTGTGTGTCCGTTACCTATAGACTCCAAAACGGCTGAACTGATTTTCTTGTAAGTTTACAGAGTTGTACTATAAGTGTCTCAGAGTGTTCTTAGATAGGTTTTGCATCAAGGTATCCCCGATAAATCAATAATCGAAAAAATCAGGTTATAGAAGGAGTGGTCCGATTTTAATCAAATTTGATACTCATACTTATTATTGCTTTACTTTGGTGATTGTACGAGAACCCAAGTTTCAACATAATATCATGGTTGTAAGCCTTGTAATATGGGATGTAAATCAATTTTTGGTATTTAATTAGTAGTTACCTCCCTTAGTCATTTTAATAATCAATACAAATAAAATGAAGTATCAGTTTGTCTTTTTATTTAAACAAAATCAATTCCTGAGCCAAGTATTTATGTGAGTTAAGTAATAAGAGTTATCATTTATTTTTTTATTTCTCATTGCAGATTCTTCAAAAGTGGCAAAACACCAAGGCAAAATTAGTCAGGAATTACAGGAACTTGCTCGCAAGCAACGCATGAACACTGATGTCAGACGAAGCATTTTCTTTACACTCATGACTAGTGAGGTATGGTATTTTAATTTTAGGGAAAAGAAATACTTTGAGATTACACATTTTTCAATTGATTTAGCGAATTGTTTAACATCATTAAGAACTTGTGGTATTTTTAAAATTTAAAAAGATTTAATGAAGTAAGAATAGTGAAGGATTTAGTAACACACACACACATATATATATATATATATATATATATATAAAAAGATAAGGTGTTTGTGTGTGTGTCTGTCTCTCTGTCTGTTCTTTATACAAATCCACAATTTTTATCCACTTCTCACCAAACTTCACACAAATATTCTTTAGGCTTCCAGTCAGGTCATTGGCTACTTATTTTTCCGATTTTCCCCGGATATCGGAAATCGATACCCCGATATCCGATCAGGTCTGATCAAGATCAGGATTTCAGCCCTTTTAGCATCGTTCTTGCTGCAGAATTTCCTTTTTAAACTATAATTTTACCACGTTAGAGCAAATTCTGACATTAGATCTTCTCAGATGACTCATTTTCCCCGATATCGGAAATTAATACCACTGATATTCTATTAAATCTGATCAAAAACCAATATTCAGCCATCAATATGGCACATTTTCTCTAATTTTACTCTTGATGTGTACAATAAGTTTTCATGGACTGACTTAGGTTAGTTTATCCTTGGATGACTTATTTGACTCCGATATTGGAAATCAATACCCTGGTTTATTTTGGTTTTTGCTTCATGGATTTGCTCTAAGTAGGTATAATTGTAGTTCTTACTCTCAGCCATGATACCATTTACTCAGAGGACTTATTTAGCCTTCAAAATTCAGTTTGCAATGGAAAACTTATCTGACATTGATACCAGAAATCAAAATTGGACTTACATCCATTCATTTTTCTTCCAATCTACAGTTTACAGTGATTGCCCACGTGCCGTGCACTATTTATAAACAGCAGTTATTGATTGCCAATATACCTTACTCACTTTATAAACAACTGTTAGTGATTCCCCATGTCATGCTTTATCTATAAACAATGGTTAGTGATTACTCGTATACCATGCTCTCTTTATAAATAATGGTTAGTGATTGCCCATATGCAATGCTGTATTTATAAATAAAGATAATTACCCATATGACATACTATATTCATAAATCTAAGTGTTTGTCCATATGTGACCCTCTATAAGTAATGATTAGCGATTACCCATATGCTATGCTCTATTTATAAACAACAACTAGTGATTGCTCATATGTCATGCACTGCTTATAATTAATAATGGTGATTGCCTGTATGCGATGCCCAATTTATAAACAATCGTTAGTGATTGCCTACATGCCATACTGTATTTGTTAAGAAAGATTATTGATTGCCTGTATGCCATCTTCTATTTATAAACAATGGGTAATGATTGTCTTTATGCCATGCTTTATTCATAAACAATTGTTATTGATTGCTCATATGTAATACACTATTTATAAATAATTGTGATTGTGCATTTGCCATGCACTATTCATTAGCAAATGTCAGTGATTGCCCTTATGTCATGCTCTCGTTATAAATGACGATTTGTGATTACCTATATGCTGGGCTCTATTTAGTAAACAATGGTTTGTGACTGTCAATATGTGATGTTCTATTTGTAAACAATGGTGCTTGCCCACATGCCATGCACTATTCATAAACAATGGTTAGTGATTACTCATATACCATGCTCTCTTTAGAAACAACGATTAATTAATGCTCACATCTGGTGTTCTAATTATAAGCAATGGTTAGTGATTGCCTATATGTGATGCTTTATTTATAAAATATGTTTACTGATTGTAATATGCCATGCTCTATTAACAATGGTTACTGATTACCCATATGCCATACACTCTTTATAAACAATGCTTTTTGATTGCCCATAGTCAATGCGCTATTTTTAAACAATGAGTAATGATTACCCATATGCAATGCTCTATTTATAAAGAACTGTTAGTGATTGCCCATGTACTATGAACACTTTATAAACAATGGTTAGAGATTCACCTTATTTATTAAATATTATTTATTCATAAAAAAAAAGTTAGTGATTGGCCATATGTCACGCTCTTGTTAGAAACAACAGTGATTGCCTATTAGTGTGTTTTCTTTATGGCTAGTGATTGTCCATATATTTGGCTCTATTTATAGACAATAGTTAGTGTTTGCTCATATGTCATGCACTCTTTATAGACAATGGTTAGTGATCGCTCATATGTGATAAGGGATTGCCCATATGCCACACTCTCTATTTATAAACAATGCTTAGTGATTGTCCATATGCGATGCAGTATTCGTAAATAATGATGATCGCGTATATGCTATGCTCTGTTCATTAATAAAGATTAATGTTTGCTCTATGCCATGCTGTTTTTATAGAAATGGATAGTGATTGCCCATATGCCATTCTCTATTTATAAATAATCTTTAATGATTGCCCTTATGCCATGCAGTATATATAAGCAACAGTTAGTGATTACCCAGATATCATGCTCTCTTTATAAACAATGACTGGTGATTACTCACATGCTATGCTCTATTTATAAACAATGACTAGTGAGTGCCCATATGTGATGCTTTTTTTTATAAACAATGGTTAGTGATTGTGTTGGAGTTTTTTTGGGTAGCTTTGTATACTAGTAAGCCAGCTATGAGCTGAATCATTTTATAGTTCACCAATAGAAGGGTTAACCAATCAGAAGGCTCAAAATATTTAATGCGACGTGTATAAAAGGCAACCATATTTTCCCAAGTATTGGTGATATAATCTGATTCAGTAGAGTGTCTGACTCATGAGTGTTAATCTTTGATGTTGTTTCATTGAACAGATTACGTACTGCATTGTATTCTATATTCATAAGCTATGGTGGACATGGTCAACGGATTGCCCATATACTATTCTCTATTCATAAACTATTGTTAATGATTGCAGATTCAACCTGCCAATTAGTTGTCTACTTTGAACAAATGTGCATAAATATATTAAGTTATTTTTGCATGTAAATATATGAGTTGTAGTGAATTACCACAGATGGCAAAGAGGCCCAGAATTGTAGGCATTTTTTGCAATGCTAGAAAATGACTTACCACCAGAGTGAACAAAGATTTGAATACACCTTGCATGTTAACTGTCCAGAAAGGTGATGAAAACAAAAAATGGCAGATTTGTGGGTTACACATTTAAAATAATTAGATTTCGCAATTGGATATTCTATAGTGAGATTATCTTTTCCCATACATAAATTTTGGCTATGAATGATGAAATGAAAAAAACTGGCAGAATGATTACGACTGTATCAAGAGGCTATATTTGTTGTGTTCAGTAGAGTATTTGAGAGAGGAAGTGGATTGCAGAAATTGTTTATAAGACTGAAGAACCAAAAAGTTTACAACCTTTTCATTTATGCAAGTAATGCTGGTAAATGCATTTTCCTTTCTTTCACAACTTCCTATGAATGAAGAAAAGTCAATATTTTCTCTGTGATCAAATGAAGTTTGAATTAAAATTACATTCTTCTATGCTCAAAATCGATTACTAAAAATTACATTTTTATTTCATTATTTCATGAATATACATTTTATTTAATTATGAAAAAGTTTTGAATTTTGCATGCATTTTTGTATTTCGTTTCCTTTTTGAAGAAATTCAGGAGTCATCTCCCTTGGATTACATAGCAAATCGTCCATTTTGAAATTTGGCAATATTAATTAGTGTGAATTCATTATACTGGTCTACAAAAACAATTTTGAAATGGCATTTTTAGTTAATTTAAGAGTCCTGAATCTGAAAATGATCTTACTTTTTCTTGGTTAGCTACGGTTTTTTCTGTACAGAAATGCCTCATTTTTCAAAAAAAGCATTTTTATATATTTTCTGGGCAGACCTGTAGGACCACCACCACCTTTAAATTTGTTGTTTTTCATTTTTTTTTTTTTTTACTTTTTTCAGTGCAATCTTATCAATTACACTCTAAACTTTCTGATTGACAAAAAAAAAAAAATTTCAATATTTAAACAAATGGGGGTGGGGGTCTCAGCTTTTCATACAACCTTGTAGTAGGTACTTCCAATTTTACCGTGGGAAAATCAGCATAGTCTGAAGTAAAAGGCCTCAAACTAAATAAAAACAGTTTTCTCGGCAAAATGTTTATGCTATCATAAAGAGGATAGATCAAAGTATTTTTTAATTATTTTTACAAATTTTTAAAATTGTTCTAACAGGTTCTGAAAGGCTCATTTAGTGGTAGAAAATCTTTTTTCTACTCTCGTCAGTGAAAGGGGTAAATTGACGCTAGAGTTTATTACGTCAACAGTGTAATATTACGCGAAGGCATTTTTTGACTGTGAAAGACACATTAATTTGGAAATTCTTGCAAAACTCAAATAATCGTCTGATTTTGATGAAAATTTCAGGACTTATTCACAAATGACTGAAATGATTTTTGAAATAATTATTTTTTAAAAATATTGGTAAAAAATATATTAATATTTTAATTTGTTACCCCCACTCCAATATTTAATTTCCAGAAATGTCGAAAAATGCAACTCGGTCACAAAATATAGATAGTTTTCATTAAATTCAGGAGTCATTAAGGAAAGCTAATCAACTGTCTTTTTTTCTTCAAAACAAGCTACCTTTTAGAAAATCAGCTCTGAATTAGGAAAACAAAAATGCAATAAAACTATGCCAATTTTATTTGGGTAAACTTTTAATTACTTTTATAAACATAAATTACAATTGTGTCATCGTCTGAATAAAAAGAAATTTCTTTCTGTTAGTAATGAATTATTTTTATTTTTCATATTTTTTATTAAGTAATTTTAAAAGTTTCATAAGTCTTTTACAATTTTCTCCTTATAGGTCTCTCAGATGTTTTTTAATTAATGTGTGGCAAATATATTTATTAATTGAAAAATTTAAAAAGTTACTCTAAAAGAGAAGCCTTTTTTTTGTAATTTAATTAAAACTGTTTATTTTTGCATGTTAATTTCCTGTTTTTGGTAAGTACGGGTGCCCCTAAACGATATAAATCTGTAAAAGGTCATGTGACTCAAGGGTTGTCCGCCCTTACATAAAATTTTCCCATATATAAACCCCGAAGGTCCTTACTGCTATTCTTTTCATGTGTATCTCTGAATTGCTCAAGGAAGAAGTCATTTCTCGTCAGAATTTAAATATCTAAAGTAACTTTTATATTTTTAACTTATTAGTTTAATCATTTTTTAATATTAATTGTGAATCTATCTACCTGACAGAATTTAGAAAAAACATCAAAACTTCTTTTTTATTTATTTTGCTTTTTTGGGCTGTTCATTCCATGGCATGTGGTAATGATTCATAAAAGAAGTTATTAGGGATAAAAATGTTTACTTTCAATGTGTGTTTGCAAAATGTGACTAAGAAATAAATATGTACTACAATGTTATGGTGGATAGGCTAAGATTAAAACAATTTGGAAAAGGTTTCATTTTTTCTTTTCAATTGAATGAAAAAGCCATTTTTTAGTTTCTTTATTTCATAGCCTAATCCTACTAATGAAATTATGCATTTTCAATGTTAACCTAATACTTTAAACTTTATTTTTAATTGTAAATGAATGTACAAAACACATGTTATAAAATTATTTTTACCTTTAGTTATCAAATTAAGGGAGATACCTACATTCACAATGGAAAAAATAAAGAGGAAAGTTGGAATTTAAAAAAAATGTTTAATTTCAATTTGTGTTTGCAGAATGTTTTTAAGAAACAAATATGTACTACAATTTTATGGTGCCTAGCTAAGATTAAAACAAATTGGAAAAGGTTTCATTTTTTTATTTTCAATTGAATGAAAAAACATTTTTTTTCTATTTTATTTCATAGCCTAATCCTACTATTGAATTTATGCATTTTTATTGATTAACTCCTACTTTCATGTTCTTTTTTAAATTGTAAATGATTGTACAAAACATGTTATAAAATTATTTTACCCTTAGTTATCAAATTAAGGGAGATACCTACATACCTGTACCTGGAAAAGCAACTAAACAGTGAGGAGGATTGGAGTGCCAATTAAGAAAACACCACGGCCCTTTTCATGGCCACAAAATATTCCCGAAATTCCTTTCTCTTCAAGATATTGCATAAATACAGTATGACATGTACAAAAAATATAGATACTTATTTATAACATCTACAGTTATGTAAAAATTAAATTAGATATTTTTACCTAGTTATCTTACTAATTAATATGAATAAGGGATAATAAAAATATTAATAATTAGCATAATATTTCATAACTTTACTGGGTTATTTTAATTTCATTCTTTATTAAATTGTAAAATTATTTTAAAAGCAATTTCAATTTTTATTTATTTAGCAAGCATATTCAATCATCCAGCTATAATGCTAAACGAACATTGTATAAAATATTATGTAATTGATGAAAATATTATGTTATGATTAGCTATGCAGTTAAAAACAGAAACCGGTTTTTTAGATACATAAAAATTTGGCACTTCCGGACGCCATACTTGGGGTGTTGACAGACAGTAGCTGACATATTCAATCAATCACAGCTCGAATTATGTTGATGACAGGACTACTGTATTTAAGATAAGCTTTCTGTCTTAAATTTCATAAAGTAAGGAATTACTATTGTGTGAAATCAGATTAAGGTAAGGTTCAATTTAAACAATTGACTTTAAAAAAGTGTCTTTGATGTATATCTTTGTTTTCAAGATTTTTTAAACAGAAAGTTGGCTAATGTTGACGTAACCTGTCAATAAATAAAAAAAGTGGCGGAAAATTTAAAGTTTCTTTTTTTTTTTCGAAAAATTTTGGATTCCAATCGATATAATTTCAGTTTAAAATACACCAGTGTATTTTGATTACTGGAATTACTAACTTTAATCCCTTGGCTTTCAAATAGACCTAATTTTAAAGCTTGAAGATAGATTAATTATTTTTAAATTTAAATTTAGGTATCTAAGAATTGATTGGAGGTACCTACCTTATAGTAAATCGATCCTGTGCAATTAACTTTTTTTGCTTGCACATATTCAACTACTGAACCCTTTGCGAAGTTTTGGAATAACACCATTCTTGGAGTTTCCGAGGAAGATGTCATCATAAGAAGTAAAGAAAACTTGAAAAAGACAAAAACAAGAGCAAAAACTCATCCCCCCCCCCAAAAAAAAACAAAACAAAGCGACCCCAACGCGGGTGGTTCCAAAATGGAGGATCAATTTACTATAATGTTGTATGAGAAACTGAGCCCCCCTAAAATCGTTTAAATATTGAAATTTTTCCAAATTTTTTTATAATCGAAAACTTTATGTAATAATCGATAAGAATGCACTGAAAAAAAGTAAAAAAAAAAAAAATGAAAAACAACAAAGTTAAAGGTGGTGGTAGTCTCCTTCAGGTCCGCCATTTTCTGTATATATGGTATTGACCGATGACAATATTTCTCTAAGTAAAATCATAGAAACCACAATTCATATTTAAACTAACAAATATTGGTTTACTTATTAAGGAAATACTATTTTTTCAATAATAATCAGACCCTACTGTTTTAAAAATAACATGATAGCATAAACCAAGAGCAAGAAATATTTTCATCAAATCATTTAACAAGCTAGCTGCAGAAATGAAACCTTCGTGAACATAAGAACTATGGTAAAAAATTTCTTTCTTGGTTGTCTGTCCTGTTGAATGTTATTTAAGTTCCTTTTGATACTCCAGCTGTAGTCAGCCATCATTCACTTGTCCTACTATCCCTGGTAGTGCTTTTCCATTGTTTTGATAATCCTGATGGCATTTTCCTTGCTCATCACTCACATCCCTGCAATTATCTAGAAATTTATCTAGATGCCTATGTAAAAATGAACCTTAATACTCATATTAGTGTCTATATCCTGTAGACTTTTTAACAGCTTTTTCACTAACTCCTTGCAATTTTCGGCCTAGCAATTGCTTTAGAAGTTTTTCACTATGTTAACAAAAGGTATCCAAGTGCCTAATTCCAAGTCATTCATTGAATTAACAAATTCCTCATCCTTCATGAGTTTCCTGAAATCAGGGCTGACAGTTTTTTTTTTTTTTAGTGCTAAGTCGTGGAAACTATTTACGTATATACTCAAAACATTTACTTTTTTTTGTCAAGTGATTTTACAGACTCTTTCATTAATCTCAATTTCATATGCACAGGGAAGGAAGATGATTTTTTTTTTCTTTTGGAACTAACATTGCTCTATTGTGTTCTTTTCATCAACCTTCAAATCTCAAAGTGGCCAATCTTTCCTTTTCCAGTGTTCCTCTTTTACTTTATTGTCCCACATACGCAAAAAAAAAAAACATGAGCATTTCATGTAGCCATTTAGTTGGCCAAGCAGGAAATTTATGGCTTTCAGATCGACACATAACACTTATTTATGTTTGATATAGTCAATCTTTTCTATAACTTGGGATCATATTTTTCTTTCAGTGTTAGTGAATGACCTATAGGTATGGACGCATATATGTTGGTATTATTGAGCAAAACACATTTCAAACTACGTTTTGAACTATTGATGAACAACCTCCATTCATCAGAATTGTATTTGTAGATGTCTACTCAAAGAACAACGTGCTCAGTGTCATTGCAATGAACAAGTTCTTTGTTCTCATTAAAGAATGGTACAAATATGGCATCCCTATTTTGATAGAATGTTACCTTTGTGCTTTTTACTAACATGCATTTTTTGTTGAGCTTAGAGGTCAAAAGTTCTGCTGATTCTTTGCTTAAAATTAAGTCTTGAACTAAGCTCATTTTGGTTAAATGACTCTGGCATGGTTTCAAGAACATAGTCAGGATTCTTTTCGCTGTGTCCAATATGACATGCTAAAATCAACCAAGCAGCATCAGGCTATACCTAGGAAAATCTAATATGAAATTAACTACCTGAAACACAAGAAGTAAAATTTTAATTCAAGAATTAAAAACATATTGAAAACATTAAAACCAATTTTGAACTTGGAAACAACCCATACCACTAAACTTAAAACATTCACTAAAAACTTCTCAAATGAAAATTCTACAAACAGAAAATTGACAGAACAAAAACCAATCAAACCCCAAGACAAAATCAAAATCCAAAAACAGAAGAATTAAAAGTAAATAAACAGGACAACAGCCTACATCAAGATAAAAAATGAAAAGAACCCAAATAATCAAGAACATACAAAAACTTGATGAACACAAACAAGAAAAAACAAACAGTATCAAAAGAATGGAATATATGGAAATAGATAACCAAAAACAATCATCCTTAACATCCACTGACTAAAATAAAATAATTACCACCCAAATGAACAAATGGAACACAAGCATTATTCAATGGAACTGTAGAGATGTTAAACCAAACTATGAGGAAATCAAACCCCTCCTTACAGTTTACACTCAAAATATAGTTTGTTTGCAGGAGACCTTTCTCAAACAAACTGACATCTCCTTTAAAGGATATGAAACTCATCACAAAATAAATGTATCAACATTAGAGAAGAAGCCAAGTGGGGCACTTCAATATTGCTTAAAAAAATCAATACCTCATGAAAAATTACAATTAAACACAAATCTACAGACCATGTCAGTAAAAGCTTCAATTCATCGAACAGTAACCATCTGTTAAATTTATATTACTCCAAAACACAAATGGAATAGAAAGGCTAATTGGCCAACTTGTCACTTCCTTTCTACTAACGGGAGATTTTAATGCAAACAGCAAAATGTGGGGTTGTAGGAACTCTAATCAAATTGGTAAAACTATAGAATCTGTACTAGAATCATCTGATCTATGTATTCTTAATGACCAAATGTATACCTACCTACCAGGTACTGGATCAACATCAGCTATTGACCTAACTATATGCTCCCCGTCTATTTTTATACTCTTTTGTGGGATAGGAAATTAAGAATTAAAAGCAACCTTCTTCACTTTTACAAAAATTCACACTGATGTGTGAAATCCTGGTTTTTCCTAAATAGAAAAAGGATCGACCATGTGCTTAAAACGTTGAAACCAGATTTCGCGAGTAGATGTTAAATTGATTTTCTGACCAGTGGAAGCGATTTGCAAAACCAAAAAGGTTTTGTCGATTCAGTGCAAAAAATCTAGATGACTCTAAATGGCTTCAATCAGCGTCAGTCAGTCAGGGATGGGAATAGCGAGAAAGACAACTAAAATGTAATGGGAGAAACTTCAACCATGACCGAGACATAAGGTTGTGTTGCATATCATCCTCCTTTCTTGTGTGCTGATTCCTTTTACTTCTTCTTCTCCATTCAAAGACATTCCTACCAAACAAACGCTCATACATACATACGCATAAACTCTCTCCAACAAAGGACTGTTACAAACTCTAACCCTTAACCTCTTAATAATGTTTCCAATTACACATTAACTTCTACAATTTATGTTATTCTTTCTTTTTAATAAATTTCTATTTTACAATGAAAAATGTGTATTTTATTCTTACACTATTCCACTCTTCCACACAAATTCACTCATTCCAATCTGATTTAAACCTTCTGATAATTTTGGATAAAACTTGTAAGTTGTAGGGAGTTCAGTTATGTATGACACAAGGTCAAATTAATAAACATTAACCATCTCCTTATAGCTTCACTTTCAATGAATGACACATACGTAGATGATCTCTCAATATCGTACTCATCACCAAACATGCCTTCCCTTGAAAGATATGTACAAATATTTTTAAACAAGATAGTAAGATGGACAAATGAAAATGAATTCCGTTTATCCAAAACAAAAACTTTTGGTATAAATTTTTGCAAAAAACAAACCTAAGACCTCAATTCAAAATTAAAATTAAATGGACACTTAATTCCCAGCGTCCAACAAATAAAGTATCTAGAAATCATACAAGATGGCAAACAACTTCAAAGCAAACATTGATTTAACAAAAATGGCAAAAGGCTTTAAAGCTTTAAAAGTTTTATCAAAACTGAATTAGGGTGCTGTCCATAAAGTAATGCTCAGAATATGTCACGCATCAGATCAAAATTAGACTGGATGAATCGTTTACAGTGCCACACGTAAATCTTATCATAAAAACTAGAAACCGTACAGAATTAAGGTCTGAGATTAAGTTTCAGATTTTTCTGGACCTCACTCATACAAAATCTCTCAATATATATCTTACATTAAAAAAACTATAAACCATACAGAATTAAGGTGTGAGATTAAGTTTCAGTTTTTTCACCTATACAAAATCTCTATATAGAACCACCTACACCATTGTTCAAAATAATTGAAACAAAACAAATAATGTTTTTCTAGAATCGTTCCCTGATCATGTATATGTCATCTCTTGGCATTGTTTTTTTTTTTTCTGACTGCATGTTCCTTTAGGTTTTGGACTGATTGATCTAATTTGTTTCTTTACCTTGATGAAGTACTGGGTATGACAATAAACTGCATCTGGTAGCAAGGCCTTTGATTGGGAGGTTGTGAGGCGCATGGAATCACCTCTTAATTGCTGTTGTTCCCATGTCCAACCTGACCTGGAGTGGTAGCACCTGTTAGGGTCCCAACTATGGGCAATTAGTTAACCCCCCCCCTCCAAACTGGAGTCAAAACACTATGAAAGTATAAAAATACACTTTTATAGAAAAAAATTATTACCATAACACATTTTTGAAAGAAAAAAATATTCTCAGCAAAACATTTTTGAATACAAAGCTTTCAGTTTTCTAAAATGAGAAAATAAAAACGGAAAAATTTCATTAAAATCTGACTAAATCAACGTTTTCACTATAAGTGAACATTAAAAAAATACCTTAAAACCTGAACTTTCTGGCATTAAATAAACCACAGAAGTTGATATGCCATTAAACAAAACTCAAACTCACCTTGATGTCACAACTGACAGTTGAAAGGCTGACATCAACAATATCTGCGATCTCTCTGTAAAGCTTTTTAGTATGTTCATGCAGTTGAACAATTTTTGTTCGCTTTTATGGAGTAATGTCCACCACAGACAATGGCCGTAGGACAGCTAAGCAACAGTTGAGACAATAGTGTCTGGGTGTGATAAAAATCTGATGCAATCATGGTGGATGCAATATTTTTCAAGGTCAAACAAATTTCATCATACATTCTGAAAATAGATTCATATTATTGCACACCACTGCAAATCATCTAATCTGAGGAAAAAATAGAAATCACTTATACCCTGTAACTCTAGTTGGGTTAAAACTTACCACATCTGGTGAAACTACCATATGGTGAAAGAAAGGAAACTAAAGCAGTTGTTTCAATTAATTTGAACAAGGGTGTATATTTATGAGATGAGAAAAAAAATTATCCCTCCAATATGCGCTAAAACTAAAATCTAACGTAGTCCTGGGTATGACGGTAAACTCAATCTGGCAGCAAGGCTTCTGATTGGGAGGTTGTGAGGAGTATGGAACCACTTCTTAATTGCTGTTGTTCCCAGGTCCACACCTGTTAGGGTTCCAACTATGGGCAAATAGTTAACCCCCAAACTGAGGTCAAAACACTATGAAAGTATAAAAATACACTTTTATAGAAATATATTCATAAAAATAGACTTTTATAGAAAGATATACATTTTTAAAGGAAAAATATCACCAACAATGCATGTTTTGAAGGAAAAAAATTATTACCCTAACACATTTTTGAAGGGAAAAAATTATTACCAGTAATACATTTTTGAATGCAAAACTAGAAGACATCTTCATTTTCCTAAAATAAAATTTTTCATCAAAATTTGACTAAATCAAAACACTACAACCGAACATTAAAAAAATACCTTAAAACCCCACCTTTTTTGGCATTAAGTAACCTACAGTGGTTGATATGCCATTAAACAAAACTCAAACTAAAATAGAATCCAAATAACATACCAAAAACATATGAAACACTATCCAGTTCTATAGCAATAATCCAACAATCATCTCTTCACTTGGACTTTGAATTAATGAAACACTAGAACAAATAACCAAAGATATTGATAATTAGTCACAATAAATAAGCTACCTCTAGGGACAATTTCCAAATCTCACATAAGTCTGAAATTGACAGACAGACAGACAAAAAAAGAAACAATCAACAAAAGAATGTATAGAGAATTAAGAGACAAATATTGGGACTATAAACCATTCTATATAAATGGATAAAATGTCATAGAATAGGTACAGCAAACATAAACAGAAATTCATAAAAAATCAACCTAACAAATAATGAATCCATCTATACAGCTGAATTACAAACTATTAAAATGGCACTAAAAATGAATAAAATTAAACAAAAAAAGGTTTTAAATTTTTATTTTAGACTCTCTATCTCGCTGAATAGCAATCAAAGAAAAAAACACAAATCATCTCTATATTCAAGAAATCCTAGAAACTTCTCATCAGTTAATAAAGCACAAAAATAATATTGACTTGGATTCCTAGCCATATAGGCATCAAGGGAAATCATGAAGCCGACACACTGGCAAGAAGCAACAAAAATGAAAATTACCGACATCAAACATCCATATACAGATTACAAAAGCAAAATTACACTACACATCAAAAGAATATGGAAATCAATTTGGGACATGTTTCTAAACAATAAACTATGAACATCAGACAACAATAAGAAAGAATATCGAGCCATTGGCTGATCATAGACAAGATATAGTGCTCAACAGAATAAGAATGGAACAGATTCACTTGACACATGCATACATGCTCAAGGCAGAAACTAGAAAATTATGTAGATGGATCTGGATCTACCAGGGTTTAATGAGTCTGAAATCTATAAAACAAATATTTTAAAATTGTTTTTTTCCAATAAGTCATGAGATTTTCTTGCCATTTTTATTATTTCAAACTATTATTTAACATCTTATTAAAAAGTATTTTATTCTCAAGTGAAATAAACAAAAACACAAACATCATTAATAATAATGTGTGAGTATATACAAAGTTTTCATAATTATTTTTATAATTTTTGTTTTTGTTTGTTTTTAAGGATTTTGTTGAAGCCTTTGAATCTCTCTTGGAATTGAAATTGAAACCGCTACAAGAAAGGGAGATAATCCATGTAACAATTGATTGCTGTGTCCAAGAGAATGGTTACAATCCCTATTATGCACATTTACTGCAGAAATTCTGTGAATTACATAGACGCTTCCAGGTAAGGAAATTTTTCTTTTTCTTTTTTTTAACCCAAATTAAACTTAAAACAACAAAATAAAACTCTGTATAAATATAACAAAAAAAAAAAAACCCATAAAATTGATATTTATTTATTATTAAAGATGCTTTAATTTCCAGAAAATGTATAGAGAAAGTTCTTAGCTTGACCAGGTGGGGTGGGAGTTACTTTATACTGAAATTGTTTCATTGTTTTTATTTCTTCTTCCTAGATATTTTTTTCTGTATTAATAGGAGTGCCTAGTATTGCTCATGTATTCTATCAAAAAAATGTACAAATTCATGAACAATAATAATAAAATTATTTATATTTAATTTCTTATAACAATATTTATTACAATTTGATTTATTTTTTGCCACTCTTTAAATAATTTTATAAAGAAAAGCAATTGTTAATTTATAAAAAAAACAAAAAAAAAAACAATGTTAATTGTTTATTCTAAATCTTTTGCATGTCTGGCCAACTAAAAGTACAATGCTAGGATACTTAATCCCACATGTATTCTGATTCTACACGTTCCAAGGAAGGTTTTGATAAACTATTTACTTTTGGAATCCTTACATAAGCAAAGATGTCTGTAAATTATAACTTCTTTTTTCATTTTAATTCAAGAATTTTTCATTTTTTGTTTATGAAACATTATTTTACACTTAATATTGTTCTAATGGATTAAAAGTAGAAATTTGTTTTTGTAAGAAAGGAGTCTATTGTATTTCATGAAAAAGTCTTGTAATTTTAAAACAAATAAGACCTTTGTTAAATGAAAGAAATACTTGTGTATCTTTTTAATTTTTTGCTATTATTTATTTAAATAATTGACATAGGGTTTATGTATGTACATCAATAGAAACATTTTTTAGTGTTTTGTTAAACACAAAGCTTTTCATATTTGTTATTTATATAAAATATTAATAATTTAAATAATCATTTATTAAACAAAAAGAGCAAAATATTCTACAATTCATTCATTAACATTGCCACTGTTTATTTTAAAAAATTGAATGAAATTGAAAATGCATATTATTTTTCTAATGCTATTACATGTTTTAATTCACAAATATCTTTGCTTATATAGAGTACAGGAATAAAATGTTTGTGAGAACATCACTTGCAACATGCTGAATTAGAATATATGTGGTTTTAAGTATCTTAAATATTGTAGTTCTTGAGTTTATCATACACACATGCAGATGAATGATTTTGAAAATGTGAAAAAAAAAAACAAATATGACAAATCTAGACAAATTATTCTTATAAAAGCTGGGCTTTTATGTGAAAATTACTATTGAAGTAGACATTATATAAAGTTTAATGAGTGAGAATATCAATTTATTTGAACTCGTTTCATAAAGTGAAAATGTCTCTCATATATATATATATATTTATATATAGTCATTCACAGACAGATTTATTTCGCTGTATCACAGCTCATCAGTACAGTTAGACTCATTGCTTTTAACCCAGGATTTAAACCTGACCAAATCGGCGTCAGTCGGTGATTCTACCTCTGGGCTATGGGTGCTTGGTAGAAGAAGGCAGACTTTTTCGCATGTATATTATCATTATGCATGTCCAATAGCCAGAGTGCTCTAATTCATTACTGAATGAGCGATGCGTACATGCCAGAATAGCTAATGTTTTTCAAAGTCTACCATTCTTCCAGAGTGCTCAATCAGGGTGTGAGAGCGAAGTCATCCGCAGACATTATATATATATATATATATATATATATATATATATATATATAAGCAAAGTGACTTAGTAATTTACAGGGTTGACTGCACAGTATAGTAGGGTCAGTTCTTACTGTCCGTTAGGAAAAGATTCACTCTGCTTAAATTTGGAAATGGAATGTTGTACTGCTTGGAATTTGTGCTGGAAGCTCCACTTCAGTGTGTTAGTGTCAGTCCAAGGCCAGTGCAGAGGATTTCGAAAGAGTTGGATGAGTTTAATGGTGATTATGAAGGTGTTTGGAATGATCACTAGTGATAGTGACATTATGCCTCCATTCATCTTCCCACAGGAACTCAGTCTCAATACAGACACCTACATCAAATGCTTTGAGCAGGTAGTGCTGCTCTGGGTCAAGAGAGTGGCTGCTGGTATACCCTATGTCTGGCAACAGGACTCTGCACCATGCCACACAAGGAGAACCCAGTCATAGTTTTCAGACAATTTCTGCAGCCACATCACCCCTTACATCTCTCTACCTAATTGCAACCCCCTTGATTATTCTGTGTGGGGCACAGTTGAGTGAGAGACCAACAACAAAATTTCTTGTAACACGAAAGATGAACTGAAAGCAAGGATTATGGCTGCATTCACCAAAACAATGAAACTGTTCAGATGAGTTGCAAAAGAATTCAAAGTTGCTTGGGGGTCATGGTTGAAGCCACTGGCAATTTTACGGAATAAATTTACTAAAGATATTTTCATGTAATTTTGGCAAATATATCTGTTAAAATGAGATGTCAGTGTTATTTTCATTTTTGCATAACTTAGCCAACAATTTATCCATCGCACACTGTATTGGAGAAACTAACTTTCAAGCCTGGAAAGAATTATTCACAGTCATGTATTTTTAAGTTTTCAGAAAGCAAAACTAATATTTCTAAAGATGTAATTATAAGCAGATATATTGTCTTTTAAATGAAAATTAGATCCAAAATTCAGTCACTTAAGTGCCATACGTGATACACACTTGGATGATCATGTCTCAAAAGACACATGACTGACTGAGTGGAGGATTTTCCCAGATTAGGTTGCCATTACTTCCTGTGGTAGACTGGTTGCCAACGAAAATTATAGAACCCAATCTATCCTGCTATTTAACCCATAGCTGGAGAGAGAAGCGATGAATTAATACCTTTCCCAAGGGTATTTGTGTGTAAGTGAATGCAACAAATTCAACTGAAATTCAAACTCAGCTCTTTGATTTCTTGTCCTGAGCCAATATCCATTGCACCACAATGCACATCTGCAGACCCCCACCCACCAAAAAAAATTACTGCAGATTGAAAATTACCTGTTTGGTATAGCTACAGATTCTTGTGAATTTTTTTTTTTATAAGGATTTATTAAAAATTCTTTGTTCTTAAAACTAAAAAAAGTAAAGGAATGATAAAAGATAAAACAACAATTGATTTTGCATTTAAATTTTTGAAGATCAAAGTTGATTGTGAGAAGTCTGTTTGCATAGAATTTATAGTTACATTTAGCGGTCTCAGCAGTAAAATGATGGGACCTGGTTGCCAGTCTAGTTCTTCTTCTATGTGCCATCTTCCTTAAGGACGTAAGTGAACATGGCCTTCCACATCTGCCTATCCTCAGTAGCTCTTAACCTGCTTTCTCCTGTTACCCCTTTTAAACCCTGTCCTACCCTGCCATCCATTTCCTCAAGCCTATCAAGTATGTTAAACATTCTTTTCCCCTGTTTCTCTTTCCCTTTATCTGACCTGTGAGTATCAGATTCTCCAAGCCCTCCTTCCTCATTACATGTCTTGGAAACTTCAGCTGTCTTTTTTTTTATGTTAAGTAGATTTCCTTTTCATTTTCAACCTCTCCAAAACCTTATCGTTGCTCACGTTTGGTCCGTGGTATTCTCAGCATCCTTCTGTAGAATCATATTTCTGTTGCTTCAAGTTTTTCCTTCATCTTTGATGAGATTGTCCAGCATACATTACTATATTGAAGAACAGACATCACATAACAATCCAGTACTCTCTTATTTGTTTCCAATGAAATTTTTCTGTTTCTCATGACTCTTCTCAACTCTTGGAATGTGCATCCTTGGCCATAGCAATTCACTTTCCCACCTCAGTGTCACACTTTCCGTCTTCTGTTAGAACATTTCTCAGGTATTTAAATTTCTGTACTGAGGTTTTGGAAAGGATGGAAACAAAAAGGCAATTAATACTGAGCATTAGGAAGAGACAACTAAAGTTCCTGGGACATGCAATAAGGAAGGAGGGCTTGGAGAACCTGATACTAACAGGCCAAATAGAGGGAAAAAGAGACAGGAAAGCAGCGGATAACACAATTGATAGGCCTGAGCAGGTGGAAGACAGAAGAGGGACTGCGAGATGCTACAGGAGAAAGTGTGCTCAGAGCCACCAGGGATGGGGAGACATGGAAGTCCATGATCGCCTACGTCCTGAAAGGACAAGTCACATAGGAGATGATGATGATGAAGTAAAAATTTCAAGTAACATCATTCCTATCTCATCAAAGACAAGGTAGGAAGCCTATCCCTGGTCTCCCAGGACGTGCAATGAAGGAGGAGGGCTTGGAGAACCTGATACTAACAGGCCAGATAGAGGGAAAAAGAGACAGTGGAAAGCAGCGGATAACATATTTGAAGAGCCTGAGCAGGTGGATGACAGAATGGGGGTTGTGTGGAGTCACAGGAGAAAGTGTGCTAAGAGCCACCAGGAATAGGGAGATGTGGAAGGCCATGATCGCCTACATCCTGAAAAGACAAGGCACATAGAAGAAGAAGGCTTGCTTGATTTTAGTATTCCCAGCCTGTAGTTAGCATTTTGGGCTCCTTTGTTTTTTTTTTTTACTGATGACCTTGCATTCAGTTTTCTTGTAGTACTGTACTTAAATTCATGAAATCTAGATACAAAGAGGAAAGTTTATCAAAACATTTACAATGAAAGTATTTATAGAAAAATCACAGGGAAGCTATACTATGGTGGTGGGAAAGTAACTGAAGCACAGGTGACACGTTGGGACTAATAATATTGCAGATTCTTCTTTATCAAGAATCTCTATATAGCAGGAGCACAAATTCTATTTTGATTTAGATATTTAATCTAATGATGAGCTTTTTTTGTTAACCGTAACAAAATTTTGAAGAATTTTTAAAGCTGGAATAAAATGAATGTGTGTAAGAAATGTAATCTTGATAGAAAGAAATTCTTATTTTTTTTTATTTAAGATTTTTACCAATTCCTCAAAAAATGTTTGTAATAATAAAATAAAAACCAAGCACCCAAAAACGAACAACCAGAATATTTTTTTTTTTTTTTTTTTACTGTTTCTTTCACACTTTTTCAGATGACACTCCAATTCAATATGTGGGATAAATTCAAGGATATTCACACTTTATCTAATGGAGCTATACTTAATTTGGCCCAACTGACTACACATCTGATTACCACCAAGGCATTGTCCCTTGCTTTGTTCAAGGTAAGTAAACAAAAATGTAAATGAATTTGGATAATATATATTTCCTTAGAAGCATTGGATATTGTCATGGAGAAAGAAGTGTCAGCACCGAAGCATGTGTTTGAATGCTGATCACCAGATAACGAATAAAACTATAAGAATGGATTATTCCACTGGGGATCACGTGACCATGATAATAACCTATATTAAGCAACAAACAGAAGTCTGGGAGGTTACATTTTGTACTTTTCCCCTTATTTTGAAAAAAAATAATCCCAATCGTGAAAATAGTATTTAATTTATTTGCAGTTTCTTAGGGCATTTAAATATAACATACTTTCCTCTTGATATAGTTAACATTGTTGAACCTACAATACATTTTACCTTTGAATTGGAGTCTAACAACCCTTAATCCTTAATAAATATCATACTACATAGATCTAATAATGATCTTCAGTTGGAGGTTTACAGAAAATCTACCAACAAGAATGACCTTATTAATTTCTATTTTCACCACTGTAACTATTTAAGAGCACTAAGAATCTGTAACCCTTATTACCTGAAGATATATAAAAACACTTTCACAAACCTCAGATATATTCATTATTTCATCCACACCACTAATAGAAAAGCATGCAAAATATACAACTACAAAAAAAGATAATGACCTTATTTACAACAACAATAATAATAAACTAGGTAAAAACATACAAAACTACTTACTAACTCCTTAACATCTAAACTTATTTATAAATGGAACTTTGTGTGTGTGTCCATTACCTATAGATTCCGAAACGGCTAAACCAATTTCCTTGAAAATTTACACAGTTGTACTATAAGACTATAAGTGTCTGCAAGTGTTCTTAGCTAGGTTTTGTGTTGAGGTACACCAGATAAATATTGAAAATCGATAATCGAAAAAATCAGGTTATAGAAGGAGTGGTCCGATTTTAATCAAATTTGATACACTCATAGACAAAGATATAATAAACAATATTCAGAAGTTTCAAGGTTGCGGTTCTTACAATAGTGCAGAAAATCAATAATATATATATATATATATATATATAAAAAAGGCAAGATACCGGGTCTGATCAAACTCAGTTTTTCAGCCCTTTTATTTTAGTTTTTGCTTCGGGTTTTGCTCTAAGTAGGTATAATTATTGTAGTTGTTAGTCTCAGCCATGATACTATTTACTCAGAGGACTTATTTAGCCTTCAAAATTCAGTTTACGGTGAAAAAAACTTATTTGATATTGATGCCAGGAAATCAAAATTTGACTTACATCCATTCATTTTTCTTTCAGTCTACAGTTTCGCTTTAACTGGAAACAACTATTGCTTTTTAGTCTTTCGTGCCAACGTCCAAAGAGTCTGAGCTCCAGGACCATGGATTAGTTTTAAAGCTTTCATTACACCCGAGCAATGCCGGGCTATACTGCTAGTCTACTATCTAAAATAATTTATCCAATCCTAACAATATAAAAATAATTCTGAAGCAGATATAAAATAAACTGTCAGAAAAGTTCCTTAAAATAAACTGGGAAACTTACAGAAATTAAAAGAAAAATGTATTTATGAACATAAAACAGATGCCATACACAACAATTTATCAAATGCATTCGGCATACATAGGAATATATTCAACCACAACTTTGATCTAAAGAATGCCACACTTATTAAAAGAGAAAATAACTTAGATGGAAATTTCTTCAGAGTGCTGCTACTGAATCTTACCAAAATATAAATTTGCACCCTAGATTTTTTCCAATATCTCCATTCTTGAAAGAAATACATCTTTCCCAAACCCCAACATACATGATTATAAAAATGTTAAAAAAATTTTTTTTTTTATAATTGTGTCGCTCCAAGCAAGAGATTTTACTGCTACTGTTGTGCAGGGGGTTACATCAGAGGAATGTTATGAGAAGGAGTGAGAGGTTGCAGGGGGTGTCAGGAAGAGAGTAGGAGAAGGAAGAAAATACTGATGAGAATGGGGTGGACGAAGAAAAAGCATGAGAGAGAGGATGTAAGTTAGTGAGAAAGAAGATGACTATTGACTTTACATTTGAATTCTTAGAGATTATAGCTGTCAGGAAAGTAAATATGCGGAAGGGAATTCCACAGGCAGGAAGTGTGAGAAAAGAAGCTGATGGAGTAGAATTTGCATTTACAATTTATTGGTTTCATAGTAAAAGGGTGGGACCGAGTTGTTAATCTTGTGGCTTGAGGAAATTAGTATATAGAGGGTATCAGTGAGCTACATTCATCGGCACAGAAGCCGTGAAAGTATTTGTAGAAGAGACACAGGGAAGCCACAAAAGAAAACTGTTAAATTTTTGTTATGTAAAATATCTCTAATCTAAACTTATTTATAAATGGAACTTTGTCTGTGTGTGTGTGTGTGTCTCCGTTACCTACAGACTCCAAAACAGCTGAACCGATTTTCTTGAAAACTTACACAATTGTACTATAAGCATCTGCGAGTGTTCTTAGCTAGGTTTTGTGTCGAGGTACCTCCGATAAATATTGAAAATCGATTATCGAAAAAATTGGGTCATAGAAGGAGTGGTCCGATTTTAATCAAATTTGATACACTCATAGACAAAGACATAATAAACGATATTCAGAAGTTTCAAGGTTGCTGTTCTTACAATAGTGCAAGAAATCGATTTTATATATATATATATATATATATATATATATATATATATATATATAGATACCAGGAAATCAAAATTTGACTTATATCCATTCATTTTTCTTTCATTCTACAGTTTCACTTTAACTGGAAACAACTATTGCTTTTTAGTCTTTCGTGCCAACATCCAAAGTGTCTGAGCTCCAGGACCATGGATTAGTTTTACAGCTTTCATTACACCCAAGCAATACCGGCTATACTGCTAGTAACACATAAACTAATCCCAAACAAAAATAAAAATAATAATTACACTATAAAAAATTCAACATTTACTCACATTTGTTTATTAGACATAAAATTATGTCACTTAGTATCTTCCATAATTTAGCTTGACTTTTCAGTTAGCCTGATGTATATTTTGAGCATTCTTATATTTAAAAATTTTGAAAAACTCAGCATTTTTACTTTCATTTATAAATACTTGTTGCAAAATAAAAACCATACATTTGCCTTGATAAAGTCCATTCGAAGGTAAAATGTGTCCACTAAGTTTTTCTTTTGTCTTATCTTTTTTTTTTTTCTCTCTCTCTCTATCTATCTATCTCTATATATATATATATATAATATCAAAGGGACCACCCAAATAAACATGATACCTAAGGTTTAAAATTAATTTTAACAAATGAAAAAATATTTCTTGAAGCTTTTATTTTAGTTTTAATTTCAACCGAATAGATTAAATTTAATATTTCCAGTAAGCAAAACACTTTGCTATTTTTAAAAAAATAACTTAAATTGGCTGGAAGGAGTTTTGTTTTTTTTATAAAATAGCTGATTAGCACCCTTTTCTTCGTTGTCTTTGATTGCAATTTAATTATTTTATTAAAAAATCTTCCAAAAATAAGATTTACTTTTCTGAAATGCAGCTGATGTTTTCTGAATATTAGCTTATTTAAAGTATAATTAATTTGATTTGAAACAACTATTACTTAAAGTTTAAAATATTGCAGAAATGCATTTTTTTAATGCACAGTATTTTGACAGCCTGATGATGGATCTAATAGTGTTCTGGGAAAACTTTTTCTGTAAAACATAATATAGGAAAATGATCTGAGCGCCTTTTTTATATAATTTTTAACTACTTAACTGTTTTAAAAATTTAGGAAAATATTTTGCGTAATCTAATGTTTTATTGAATTTTAGAAATATTAACTTTAAACTTACTATAGTTATTACTTTTATTTTCTGGTATTATTGTGTATAATATTGTGTATAATATTGTGTATAATATTGTGTATAATATTGTGTATAATAGCCCCTACTTATGAAAATTGGTATGTTTATGCACATAAAAAAAATTTCCAAATTCTTTTAAAACTATTGGTGTTTGATGATTTTGTATTAAACTTTTCCATTTATGATTAGTAAATATAGTTTTCACTTAATAATGATGTCATCTAAAAGGGTGTATTTAATATATAATTTCAAAAGATTTAACTATTAATAATTTTTTTTTAATAATATTTAAAATTAAAAAAAAAACAATTCTTTTAAAAATTCATCATTCATTGAAAAAATTGTTTTTCTTAAGACAATAGTATCTAAACTTATTTATAAATGGAACTTTGTCTGTGTGTATATGTCTGTGTGTCCATTACCTATAGACTCCGAAATAGCTGAACCGATTTTCTTGAAAATTTACACAATTGTACTATAAGCGTCTGCGAGTGTTCTTAGCTAGGTTTTGTGGCGAGGTACCCTCGATAAATATCAAATCAATAATCGAAAAAATTTGTTTATAGGAGTGGTCCGATTTTAATCAAATTTGATACACTCATAGACAAAGACATAATAAACGATATTCAGAAGTTTCAAGGTTGCAGTTCTTGCAATAGTGCAGAAAATCGATTATATATAAATAAATAAAAGGTAAGATATTTGTCTGTATGTCCTTTATACAAATCTACAATTTTTATCTCATTCTCACTAAACTTCACACAAATATTCTTTAGGCAGAGTCTGAGCTCCAGGACCATAGATTAGTTTTAAACCTTTTATTACACCTGAGCAATACCGGCCTATACTGCTAGTCCTTAATGTCTTATAAAATCAATTAAAAGCTTTTCTAGTTAAATAATGTCATAGTTTTATTGCATTTTTTATTTTACTATTCAAAGCAGACTTTTGGTAAATAGTGTTTCTGTTTGACAAAAACAAATTGATTTAAATTCTCCAAAGAGTCCTGCTTTTAACTAATATAAATATTCATAAGTTAAATTGATCATTACCAACTTTCGGCATCAAATATTAGTTTTCAACATAACTTTTCTTGTATTTATCAGAAAATTGTGATATAGATCTCTATCATGTTTTCTGGAGGGCTGTATCTTTTTTTGGCACTGACCCTCTAACCCCAGTATATCTAAATAAGTTAAATGCAAAACTTAAAGCTCTTTTCAAAGTGCCATACATGATACATGCTTGTGCACTCATGTTTCGAAAGAGATATGACTGACTGGGCAGAAGATTTACCAGCAGTAGGTTGCTATTACTTTTTGCAGTAGACTAGTTGCCAACAAAGGCTATAGGACCCAAACTGTCCTGTTGTTTGACCCATAGCTGGCTAGAAGGGATGCATTAATACCTTTATCAAGGATATTTGTGCGTAAGTGAATGCAATGAATTCAAATTGAATTTTGTCTTGCCTCTCTGATTTCTTGTTCCCAGCCAATATTCCCTGAATGTTGTGGTTTAGTAAATATATTGGCTTGAAGGGAGCCAAGTTTGCATTCACTTATGTGCAAATACCCTTGGGAAAGATAAAAATCCATCACTTCTCCTTCTAGCTATGGGTGAAATAGTAGGACAGATTGGGTTCTATAGCCTTGGTTGGCAACCAGTCTACTCCAGAAAGTAATGGCAATGTTCTGCCCAGTCAGTCATGTCTCTTTCAAGATATGATTGCCCAAGAATATATCACATGTCTCTTAACTGACTGTAGGCCAGGGTTTTTAAACTTAAAGCTTTATTTTTAATTAGAAATGTGAAAGTTTTCCTTTAATTTTTTGCTTAAATGCAAGTAACATTAATATATTTCCATGATTGAGTGTAAAAGCATTCAAAAAAACCAAGAATGTCCTCTTGACTCAGTTGTGCAAACCCATGATGTAGATATCTATTTTTTGTGGGAAGTTTAAGGAATCCAGTTTTAACACTGAAAATCACCCTCAAAAGAAATCTAAATAGTTTAAATACAAAATATAAGCTCTTTTCAGGAACTTTGTCTTTTCACTGCAGACCAGTGTGTCTAGATCTCTAGAAATTTCTAGTAATTTTTATTTACTACGATTTTTATGACACTTTTCATTTACTACCATTTTTATGACAGTTAATTGTTCTTAATTAGAAATCTGAAAGTTTTTTTTTTTTTAATCTTCCACTTGAGTACAAATAAAGTTAATACAGTTCCATAATTGAGCTGAAAATTATTCAATTTGCTATAAAGCCACAAATGTCTGCTTGGCTTAATTTCATGAGCCCAGTGTATGAAATTAATTACTATTTGATCTGTTGTTATTTCAAATCAATTTTTTTTTTTATTGTGGTTAACTTTCAGAAATGTTTTATTTTAGACTTCTTGATTCCCTGCCCACTACTCTTAAGTAAAATACCACATACTAGTGATTTATAAACTAATAGTAATTCTGAGATAATTCCTTTGTTTTTCTTATTTTAGTAAATATATTTTCCATCAGAGTTGACCCCCCTCACCAAAAAAAAAAACAAAACAAACTTGAATCTGATTCATTTATTGAGAACATAGATTCCAAATCTAATTTAATGTATAATAATATAATTGAATCAGAAAATTGCATTCAAATTGTATGTGTCAGTGTATGCAGGATTATTTTTCTATGTTTTACTGTTTGATTACTTGCACATGAATCAAAGTATGAATCAAAGTTTGTGGCCTGATTAAGACTGGATTCTGAAAAAAAAATCCTTGGTCATATGGTCTGATTTTTGGAAATGGATTTGACAATACTTTTCAGCACATTCTTATAAAATGTACAAGTAGCTGTAAGAATTAATTCAGACCTGTTTTATTGTAATAAACTGACAAGGTCTGTCTGTTTAACTTATTTTTATTTCATTATTTTTGGTTAAATATGACCGACAAGAAATATCTTGATTTAATTTTTTTCTTGTGCCCTTACATATTTTCAGTTTTGCAATTGTAGTCAGTCTCATTATGATGATCGACTAAGGCATTTAATGTGTTGTTTTATAAAAGATCTCCTTTGTGTTTATATCATCTTATTTAAATACTTTGAACTTTCTCTAATGTATTCCTTGAGGCAGTTATTAAAGTAAATTCCTCCTTCAAGTTTCAGCTTATTTTGTTTCGTATTACGTCTTTTATTGTTTTTGTCATTGAGCATCCAGATTAAATTTGTAAAGAAAATTCCTTAAATTAGATGAAATTTATCATTTAAATAAAAAATACATTAAGACTTGAAACGCTCAGACAAATTTTAAACTATGTCTTTGTTAAAATTAAAAAGGTTACTTGCAGACATTAAATAAGATACTTATAGGCAAGTGTCATTAAAAAATTGAAAAAAAAAATGCTTTTGAGTAATAAAACAAGTAATAAAAATAGACATGTATGTATATTAATAATCAAAAACTATAAATGCATAATAATGACAAAAAACATCATATAATAAACAACAAAAAAATATAACAGTAAGTGGAGAATAAAAAAAGTGAAAAATTTCCTTTCAAAATATGGTATCTGTGTGTGTATGTATATATATATATATATATATATATCTGTATGTTATTCAATTATATAATTCATTGAACTAGTAAAAAATACTTAGTATTACCTCCAACTAATATTGCAGTCTTTGTAAGGATATTGAAGTTTTTCCAAAAAATATCAACATCTCATAGCAAAGTCTTTAAGGAATAATATAGATAAGAAAACTAGTTGATTAATCAATCAGGAACATTAAAAAAAAGCAGACACATTTAATAATAAAAGAAAAATTCATATTTACATTAAAGCGGTAGTAAAAATAACAATTTCATATTTACATTTAAAAAAAGAAAAACGTTAAGTTTTCAAGAGCTTTGAAAACATGTCATTCTTGTTGTAATTCTCTTCAAAAGGACCTACAATCTGTGCTTGAATGGGGCAGGAAATGGTTCATAAATTTTAATGCCTCCAAAACAAGGCTGCTCTCCTTTAACCACCCTCGAGAAATTTTCTTGCTTACCATCAGAATGGATGACACTAGTCTCCTAGGGAGCAACACACTTTGACTCCTTGTCCTTACTCTCTCAAATGGAATGACTACATCGAATCCATCGCTGCATCTACTGCTAGGAAAGTTGAGTCACTGTGTTGGGCCAGGAAGGTTTTTTTTTTTTTTTTTTTTTAATCATATCACCCCAAGCAAGGCGGTAATGCTACTGATGTGCCAGGGGCTACGTAAGAGTGAAAAGATTGGAAAAGAGAAAACCAGAAACCACATCCTAAGCAGGGAGCAAGGGATGAGCCTCTTCACCTGTTCAATAGACGTGAGTGGAGTGTGAACCGGGCGATAGTTTAGTCTATCTACTCCAATGGGGAAAAAAAAAAAAGAAAAAGTGAAGATTGGAAGAGAAAACTGGAAACCACATCCTAAACAGGGAACATGGGATGAGCCTCTACACCTGTTCAATAGACGTGGGTGGAGTGTGAACTGGGCGATAGTTTAGTCTATCTACTCCAATTAAATATATATATATATATATATATATATATATATATATATATAAAATTCAATATTAATATCTTTGATGTGCATTGTGGTACAGTAGATACCGACTTGGAATGAGAAAAGAAACCATTTTGCACATTTATAAATCTACCATTTGCTGTGCATTAAATACTGTTGCCGTATGTGGTCAGGTGCTCCTGCTATTCATCTATTTTCAACAAAATCAAAAGGAGGATTTGCAATATAAGCAATCCTGACTTAACAGTTGGCTTCAGTCAATTTCTCACTGACATGATGTGGCTTCTCTCTGTCTTTTCTACAAGTATTTTCATAGCATCTGCTCTGACAATCTTTTTTCCCCTGGTTCCCCAACCACGTATTTTCTCATATTACAAGATTGGCATCTACAGCCTCCCCTTTTATTGCCAAAATAGTTGAATGCAACTGCTTCTTCTAACGGTTTCTTTTCTCACAATTCCTGTTTGTGGAACTCCTTACCATTTGTAGCTATGAGGGAATCAAACAATCTCCAAAAGTTTAAATGCAACATCAATTGCCATCTTCTATCTACTTGATTCCCCTCCATCTCTTATCTTTTCTTCGATATCCCCTGTACCTTGTTTTTTCTCTCACTGTGGTGGTCCCGTCTTACTTGGGGTGAAATGGGTATTTAAAAAAAAAAGTTCATATTTTTTTTTTTCTTTATAATCGTTTCACCCCAAGCAAGGCGGTAATGCCACTGATGCGCAGGGGGCTACATAAGAGTAAAAGATTAGACAGGACAAGAGTAAAGAGAAAGAAAAACCACTTACGGGGCGGGGGTCAGAGAAAGGAGCAAGAGAAACATGGGCATACAGGTGTGATGACAGTTGCAAAGGTAGAGAGAAAGGAAAAGATATACAGGGTGATGTAGAAAGAACTAGAGACAAGTGGATAAGAGATGGGTATTGATATTGCATTTAAATTCCTGGAGGTTGTAGCAAGAATAGAAGAGAGTTCCACAGGTGGGAAGTGTGAGAAAAGAAGCTGCTGGAGTAGAATTGTCGTCTGCATTTGGTTGATCTAACTGTGAATGGGTGGAACCCAATTGCCAGTCTGGTTGCAGGAGTAAACTCCTGTGGCAGGGGCACCAGTGACTTAAGTTTGTCGAAGTAGAAGTCATGAAAATATTCATAGAACAGAGAGAGGGATGCCACATTCCGTCAGTGACAAAGTGGCTAGAGTTGAGCTACCAAGTCTGTACCTATCACATTACTGATTCTGCTTATATTAAGTAGTTGTCATTATCTAGAATGATAATAATATCTGTTACAATAGAGAAAAGGTTTTATTAATTTCATCTTGGCACTTTTTTAGAAATGTAATTTTAATTTAAGTTTATTGAATGCAATCCATGTCATATGTAAATTTAATTTTTTTCGAAAAACCTACCGAGTTATAAAATTTGCCAGTGTTGTAACCCAGTAAGTCCATAGGGGTATCACATATACAGTTTCCCCAGCAGCAGTCTCTAGGGTGAGATAGCCTGATGGAGCCTGTCTCTTGAGGTTGGTCTTGAATTCAGTTTTTTCTTTCTTTTACACTGGTTGCCACTACAAGGCAAGTTAGCTTTGCTATTTAACTCAGCTTGGGAGTGAATAGGAAAAAGAGATGGATTCATGCCTTTCTCAAGGGTATTTATATCAAAATGAATATAATAAACTCGGCTAGAATTTGAACTCTGCTAGCTGGTCTCTTTTTTTTTTCAAGCTGTTGGTCATTATGAAATAAAATAAACATTAAGACTTTCTTTTCTTGCACTTCCTATATGTGGAACTCCTTACCATTTGTAGCTATCAAAGAATCAAGCAGCCTCCAAAAATTTAAATGCAACATCAATTGCCATCTTCTATCTACTTGATTTCCATCCATCTCTTATCTTTTCTTCGACATACAGTCAGTCAGTTAAGTGCCATACGTGATACACGCTTGGGCAATCATGTCTCGAAAGAGACATGACTGACTGGGCAGAAGATTATCCCACAGTAGGTTGCCATTACTTTCTGCGGTAGACTGGTTGCCGGCCAAGGCTATAGAACCCAATCTGTCCTGTTATTTAACCCATAACTGGAGGGAAGAGATGGATTAATACCTTTCCCAAGGGTATTTGCACGTAAGTGAATGCAAGGAATATGACTGAAATTAGAACTCGGCTTCCCCGATTTCTCGTTCCGAGCCGATATCCACTGCACCACAATGCACATCCTTCGACAAACAGAGGTCTGAAATTTTGCCGCTGTTATGAATTTGATTCTTACTGGGTATCTATGCTAAGGTTTGTAAATATCGAACCCAATCAAAATTTTCATTTACTGCCATTTTTCTGACAATTTTCATATTTGCCTGAAAGTTGCAATACAAAGAAATTCCTTAACACTGAGGATCTGTCTGTTGGATAACATTTCTCTGTTGCACTTAAAGAGTAATGTTTGTGGTTTTGACTAAATGAAGCAATATGGAGTCAGATGGTAACAGGATATGTTCAGAAGGAAGAAGAAAAAGTAATTAAGTTTTACAAGACAAAGAAAAAAAAAAGTCCATTTATTTGGGCAGCAGGAGCCATGAGAAAGTTCTCAGACAGTCTAGCTGCTTGGTTGGAACCAGGATAACTGTTAATGGACTTAGACCGAAAAAGTCGTGGAAACGAATAAGGAGCAACAAATATATTTTTCTATTCCTCATTTTTTTGTTCATGTCTCTTTACTATTTCAGTTATTTTATATTTTAAACATGGAATCTCTCGAAAAAGCAATGAATTCAAAATATTTATTATACCTCTGTCTAGATATTAATTATAAGCCGTTGTCAAAAAAAAACAAGAACCATATATGGACTCTGTAGCTGTAAGGGAGATGGTTAAGGTTTATTTGATTCAGCCTTGTGTCATACATAACTCCCTACAGCTTACAAGTTTTATGCAGAATTATTCATCAGAATTATCAGCAGGTTGCGATGTGTGGAATTGTGTGAGAATAACAGATACATTTTTCTTGTTAAAATAGAAATTTATTAAAAGGAAAGAATAACACAAGTTGTAGAAGTTAATGTGCAATTCGAAACATTATTAAGAAGTTAAGGGTAGAGTTCGTGTTCAATGATAAAGTTATGGGTATCAAGACTTGTAGAAAATGTTTATAGTAGTAATTGTTGAAAGAGTATGTTCGTATGTATGTATGTATGTCTGTATTCAGTAGGAATGTCGCTGGCTGGAGAAAAAGAAGTAAAAGAAATCAGCACGTGAGAAGGAAAGAGAACAAGGTGCAACCTGACCTTATCTTGGGTCGAGTTGAAGTTACATTTTATTTTTGTCTTTTCTAGCTGCTTCCATCTGACCGTCTGTGATTGATGCTAACTGAGACCTTTTATAGTATAGATTTTCTTGCAAGTCGTTCCCATTAGTCAAAAATCAATTTAACACCTACTTGCACAATCTGGTTTCAACTTTTCCTTTAAGCACATGGTCAATCCTTTTCTATTTAGGGAAAACCAGGATTTCACACTTCATTGTGAATTTTTGTAAAAGTGAAGAAAGTTGATTTTAATTCTTAATTTCTTATTCACTACAACTTGCCTGTAAAGTTTTTTTGTAGGAAATTTTCTGAACCTTTCACCAAACTTATTACAACAACCCATCTATTAATTTTTCAGTTTTTGAATCACGAGTTAGGTTCTAATTCCTAATAATACAATAACCGTGAAGATTTGTAATTGTTTAAATAATGAAATGGCTCTGAATTTGAGTTTTAAATATGAAAGATTTCTTTAGCAAACAGCACAAATAGAAAATAGATTAAAGTTATGCATGAAAATATGGAAAATATCTTGGCAAATAAAATGTTTGTATTGCACCTAGATGAGTCAGCAGACGTTAGTGAATTAGCGCAGCTATTGTTTTCAAACTGGAGAAGGCAATGAGAAACCATTTCATAATCTTTGCCAAGAATGTATAGAAAAAAAAAATAGTATCTCTGGAGGGTCATGGTTGCCTACATCCTGAAGAGACATGGCATTGAAAAAAAAAAATCATTTTTTATATACATTTGAGCAGCAGTAACAATTTTTGATCTGAAAAATTTTTCCAATAAATTTTCCCTTTTTAAAGGAAAACAATTGAAGTGGATAAATTGCATAAGATTATCTATTAATAGTGCATCTCCATTAAAAAAAAAAAAAAATGCTTTACAGTTTTGGCAGAAGAGAATTAAAATTTTCTAAGCACTCTTTACACAAAAAAATTTGAAGTAAATTAAAATTATGGAACAAGTTATTAAAATAACCATTAAAGTAAACCTTTTCAATCAAGATTGCTTTGTGAAGATATAGAAGCAAGATTTTAAAAGTTTTTTTTATTAATTTATTTTTTTATATATAAATTGAGCGAGGGAAATGATATTTAAACATTTTAAAACTGAATTGGCAAACTCGGTTTTTATTTAATTCTAAACAATCTTTAGTGCACCAATTAGTATACCTTTTTAACATATTTGAATATTTAAATAAAATAAATACCAACATGTAAAGAAAAGTAGATAATATCTTGACATTCTTAAAAAAAATGTTCTGTAATAAACAAAATATTGATCAGGAAAGGCATAGGAAAATATTCAAATATTCTCCAAAATTGATGTGTGCAACTTAAAATGTTTTATTTGTTCTTTCATCTTTGATAAATTAACATTGCTTGAAGAGTGCGTACATATGCACATCTCAAACATGCAAATAAAGGAATATGATTGGATGAAAAATCCATTTGATAAGCATCTTTTCAATGATGAGAAAATATGAATTTGATGAAATAAAATTAAAAAAAAAAAACAAACTTTAATAATGGCAGAATCTATATGATATAAAAAAAGGGAATTAGTTTCTGGGTTTAGATGCAAGTTTACATCCTAATATAGCTAAAAAAAATATGCTAAAATATTTCTGCAACATTCTAATATATAGAAACTGTGAAGTTAGATTTTTAGCTATAAGATTTAAAGACCTTGAAATGCACAAGTTAAAAATGGTAAATGATAAAATGAATGCCTTTCAAATATTCTTCCAGATTCTTTATGTATTACATTACAAGAAAAACCTAAATTTTTATTCAGTTTAAATTTATATAACACAATTATGTATTGTTAATTATAACTCAGCTAAGTTTAAAACAAATTAATTCAGGTAGAAATTTTCTGTGAAAAAAATTTCTAAGTTACCAAGATCAGTCAGTCAGTTAAAGTGCCATACGTGATACACGCTTGGGCGATCATGTCTCAAAAGAGACATGACTGACTGGGCAGAAGATTATCCCACAGTAGGTTGCCACTGCTTTCTGCGGTAGACTGGTTGCCGACCAAGGCTATAGAACCCAATCTGTCTTGTTATTTGACTCATAGCTAGAGGAGAAAGAAATGTATTATATCATTGTAGTAATTAGTGGGGGATCATTTTATTACTTCATAACAATATAAAACCGATCCCCCACTTTATGCCCAGTAGAAGCCTTAATCATGTTTCCAATGATTCAGTCAGTTAAATGACACGCGTGGGCGATCATGTCTCGAAAGAGACATGGCTGACTGGGCAGAAGATTATCCCGCAGTAGGTTGCCATTGCTTTCTGCGGTAGACTGGTTGCCGACCAAGGCTATAGAACCCAATCTGTCCTGTTATTTAACCCATAACTGGAGGGAAGAGATGGATTAATACCTTTCCCAAGGGTATTTGCGCGTAAGTGAATACAACTGATTCGACTGGAATTCGAACTCGACTCCCCGGTTTCTCTTTCCGAGCCAATATCCACTGATCAGTTAAAAAAAAATGTTCTTATTTTCTGTCCTTTTGATTCTGGACAGGACATGATGCAGAACCTGTTAAATAGCCTGTAGACCCCATTGTACCTCCTCTATTGTATGTTGTGTAGTTGCTGTTATTCAGCTGAAAAAAGGAGAAGCCACAAGCAGGTAGACCTATAATTTCTTTGTTTTTTTTTTTTTTTTTTTTTTTTTTTTTGCATTTCAATTTAGGAACTGAATTTTGAGCTGAGATTTTCACTGTATAGATAATGTATGATTTTTTTTTTTTTTCATGTTTACTCTTGTGTTCCTTCAGGACTTGGGTAGTCATGGCTTTCACAACTTCCTCTTCTTTATTCTGAGAATTACCATGTCTTGAGAAAGATGATGAAATGGTTTTTGGTTGCCTTCTACTTTGTTCTAAGTTTAGAGTCGTCCTTTGCTTTGACTGATTGCTACCCAAGGCTACAGAATTGAGCCTACCCTGATGCTTAACACATAGCTTGGAGGAGAAGAGATGCAAATATGTCTTTCCCATGGGCATTTGAGCAAAAGCACAGCAGATTAAGCTAGAAATTGATTCCCTGATTCTCCTTTTGACACCAATATGTAACTTGTACATACCATGATATGTTTTGTCTACATGGTTTAATAATCTTTTAAAAATCCATATCACTCCATGCAAGGCAGTAAAGCCTCTAAGTTGCCTGTAAAGTTTTTTGTAGGAAAGCCACAAAGATACAAAGGATTACAGAGTATGGAAGAATTAGGAACGGAAACAGTAATCAGGAGTACAGTAGATAGCAATTGACATTGCATTTAAATTTTTGCAGATTAAAGTTGGCTTGGAAGCATGGAGCTGGAAGGAAGTTCCACAAGCTGTTGGCAAAGAACTTATGGCTACATCTAGCCAGCTCAACTGTAAATGAATAAGATCTTGATGTCAGTCTATACTTTTTCAACTTCAAAATGGACTTATTTTCAGCTAAAAAAATTAATCAACTTTAAAATGGATAACAACTTCAAAATGAGAAATAATCAAATTCAAATTGAGAATTAATATAATACTAATAAATTTAATATTTATTCTTTTATTTTTACTTAAAAGGGATATAAAAAAAATATAAATGTTCCTAAGAAATTTATTTAAATGATTACATCATCTAAGTTAATTACAGAGGGAAGTAATCTCTGTATTCCAGATACGAAGTTAGCGCAAGTCTCAGGGGAAATATTATTAATTGCCTCAGAGATCATTGCTTCTAACTTGCTGAGGCGAAATTCTATTAAGACAGAGGTAAATAATATATAAGCTTTTGTTCATTGTTATAAAAACATGAGTCAGGCTGATACGATTCGGTTCACACTATTAAGAATAAGCTTAACAATTTCTAATGATTTTAATTTGCTATTTTTCAAGGTATATAACTTTGTTACAACTTCATAACTTAAAATCTTGACTTAAATAAATTTTGTACTTCACAATAACATCATATGAACAAAAGTTAATGAGACAAAATTTGACTCATTAAATTTAGTCCAACTCCTTTAAAATAAAAGTAACACAAACCCTAAGCAGTAAACATTATTTACTAAACAGCTGTAAGTATAAGTAATTCTTTCCTTGTGTTCATTTTTGCATTTACACAATCAGTGGCTGTTTTTTTGTGAATAAGAATTATATTACATTTTTAGTATTTTTCTAATGTGTAAATTAGTATTTTTCTAATGTGTAAATTAGTAATTTTCTAATGTGTAAATTAGTATTTTTCTAATGTGTAAATTAGTAATTTTCTAATGTGTAATTAGTAATTTTCTAATGTGTAAATTAGTAATTTTCTAATGTGTAAATTAGTAATTTTCTAATGTGTAAATTAGTAATTTTCTAATGTGTAATTAGTATTTTTCTAATGTGTAAATTAGTATTTTTCTAATGTAAATAACACAATAATAAAATACGATTTTAATAAGCAGGCTAGCAACTGAGTCCCACCCATTCACAGATCAACAAAATGCAGATGACAATTCTACTCCATCAGCTTCTTTTCTTGCACTTCTCACCTGTGGAACTCTCTTCCATATTCTTGCTTTCCTGATGGCTACAACCCCCAGGAATTTAAATGCAATGTCAATACCCATCTCTTATCCACTTGACTCCAGTTCTTTCTACATCATCCTGTATATCTTTTCTTTTCTCTCTGCCTTTACAACTGTCATCACACCTGTATTCCCATCTGTCTCTTGCTCCCTTTTCTGACACCCCCTGTAACTGGTTCGTCTTTCTCTTTACTTTTCTCCTGTCTAATCTTTTTCTCTTATGGAGCTCCCTCTGCATCAGAGGTGTTACCACCTTGCATGCGGTGAAACGATTAAAAGAAACATTACATTTACTTCACTAAAATATTATTTCCTATTTGAAATCGTTTTTACTGTGAATTAAAATATATTCTTCTAATAAATAAATTTCCCCGAGATAATTTATTTCACTTTGTAGAACCAAGATATTATTTAGTCTAGATGGTGATTTTCTAAGCGTAGCTTAGATGTGGCAGAAGGCCGAAAGTGTGGATCACCTAGTGAGGATCGAACTTGCTACTCAATTGAGATTGAACTAGCAAGACAAGCTTACTAACCATTACACCACATCTTAGTAACCATATTATTTAATTCACATGACACATACAAAATATCACAAAACAAAAAAATATTTATAGTAAATAAGTGAATTTCTGGAACTTATAAACACTTGTTGTTGTCCTCAAGAACACATGGCCCAGTGGATATAGACGTTGGTTAGTTCCATTGACCTGACCCAAAGACTTGTGAGTTCAATACCTGGCTACAGCAGTGGTGAACAAATAACTTAGAGAAATTTAGTGATGTTAAACTTATTTAACTTTAACTTATAATAACTGAGTGAAAGGGAGATAGCTACATGTTTACCAGAAGTGGCATTGCACATGGAATGAGAATGATATACCCCTGTCATCATAATAAAGGGTTCAGTTCAAAATTCTTAGGAATTTATAATGGCTGAAATGTCGTAAACATGGCAATAAAGATGAGGACAATAGTTCGAACAATGTAAATAGTGTAAATACTACCTCCTCTCAGAAATATAGACAAAAACTTTTCCAGTGATTTTTATTTTTTATTTTTTTTTATAATAATCGTGTGGCTCCCAAGCAAGGCATTTTACTGCCACTGTTGTGTAGGGGGTTACATTGGAGGAAAGTTATGAGAAAGAGTGATAGGTTACATGGAGTGTCAGGAAGAGAGTATGAAAAGGAAGAGAATACTGATGAGTGGAGTAGATGGAGAAAAAAAGCATGAGAGAGAGGATGTAAGTTAATGAGACAGGAGATGACAATTGACTTTACATTTAAATTCTTGGAGATTATAGCTGTTGAGAAAGCAAGTAAATGGAAGGGAGTTCCACAGGTGGGAAGTGCAAGAAAAGAAGCTGCTCGAGTAGAATTTGTTTTTACAATTTATCGGTTTCACAGTAAAAGGGTGGAACCTAGTTGCTAATCTTGTGGCTCGAGGAAATTCATATACAGCGGGTACCAGTGAGCTAAGTTAATTGGAGCAGAAGCTGTGAAAGTATTTGTAGAAGAGACACAGGGAATCTACACTGCGTCTGTGAAAAAGCAACTGTATTTCCCTATGCAATTATAGGTTTTGCAGCACAAATACTTAACATAATTTATTGCAAATCCTTAGTAAATAAGCCTAAATATTTGTATAATGAATTTAAAACCTGCAAAAGAAAACAGTGTCATAGAGAATTACTTTATAAATTGGATTTCTTTTTTACTATGTTTAAAATTGTTAAATTCATACAATTTTTTTTTTCTGACCATCAGTGGCAAAATGATGAAGCTGTTTAACTTTGGACAGAATTTTATCATTTTTAAGAGACAATGATTTAAAAGTGGTTGTCTTCTGACTTTTATCTTCATCTAGAAACAGATAATTGATTTAGATGATTTAGAATTAAAAAAATGGATTACATGACAAGATATTAATGGAATTTGCTATAGAAACAAGGTACGAGGAATTAGTGAAATAAATTTCTTATAAAGATTTAAGCATTTTTACTTCAATGCTTGTTCCTTGTAAACACATTGGTTTTACTCTAGAAAACAGTTTGATTTGATTTTATGATAGAAATACATTGAAAAATAAAGAAAGGAAGAAATGTATTCTAATCATACCAACCACTCAAAAAATTATTTTATAGTTATTACAGCTCACTCTATTTTTATTTATTAAATTATAGGTCATGTAAGATAGGCAACATATTTAAAATAATGAAAACAATCATGAAAATAATTTGAAAAAATTGTCTTCTGTTTCAGTGAAATGTAAGATAGCAAGTTAAAAGAAAAATGGATTAGATAAGTTAACTTCCAAAACCAAGAGTGGTTGCTTTATTTTTCAAAATAAAGGGAAATAATCATGTTGGTTTTCATACAATGGCCTGTTGTCAGTGCATATACGCACAAACATATTTCTTCAATTGTAGTTAGATGCTTTTAAATTCTTCTACTAAATATAGCCTAAATTGTTTGTGTACTAGATTTTGTTAAACAAATATTTTATTCTGCCCCGTTGGTGAGCCAGAATTGTCATTGCTACACACACTATTAGAAACTTAGTCTGGTGTAAGACTGAATTAATTGAACTCCTAGAGAAGATAAAATTCATTAGCATTAGATTATAAAATGAGTTTGTGAAATATTGTTCTATGTCAGACAGGAACGCACGCACACATATTTTTTTTTCTAAACATATACTGTTAAATATAAGAGACAATGCCTATTATGTTTAATCCTGAGCCGTTCTAAACATCGTATTTTGGCTTTAATTTCAGGTGATTTTTTTTATTAAGTTGGTTCTAAGCTTTTGGCTTGCATGAGCCATCTTCAGAGATTTATTTTAGTCAACAATACAATAATCCTCACTCATACACACAGTAAAAAGAACCTTCAGATATTGGAGGCCACCTACATTAAATCCAAACAACCCAGACTTAATAAAATCACGTTTAAATCTGGTCATTACATTGCATTTAAATATATGGTGCTGTTATCATTTTGAGCTCTCACGTGGTGTGACATCATAGAATCGCATCACAAATTTAGGAACTGTGTTTGCTATTTTTGGTATTGTTGCTTAGCAAAGTTTTATGTCAACACAAGATAAAATCGTATTTGATGGTGGATGTTTTTATGTTAATGTCCTTATAACCTCACTGTAGATGGCTCATGTGAGCCAAAAGCTTAGAACCAACTTAATAAAAAATTATCCAAATGTTTCAGAATTTTTGTCTTTATTTTCACCTGAAATTAAAGCCAAAATACGATGTTTAGAACGGCTTATGATTAAACATAATAGACATTCATTGTCTCTTATATTTAACAGTATATGTTTAGAAAATTATCTGCTGCCTCGATACACTAAATAAATAAATAAAAATATATATATATATATATATATATATATATATATACACACACACACACATATATACATAAATTTACTTACAAAAAAGAAATGGAAAAGTGAAGGCTTCTTTTGAAAGTTATTGTCTTTGACTAAACAGTTCCTGTAGGTGTGTAAACTTTTGAGGGAAGCCATATCATAGTGTTATTTTCTTTTATTCCCTACGATACATGTGATATTGTAGATCAAGGAACATCAAATGTCTACAGAATTGCTTGGCAACTACTATTGTGTCCCATTTAAACTCCAATAATTCACTTAGTTTTAACATGAACAGCTTAGGCAGTGTTCACATTAACTGACCAGATGTCAGAGCACAATTCATTTAACTGTGGGCAATGATAATAAGTTAGTGTGGTGCCACTTTTCATTACCTTTATGTACTGATAACTCATGACTTTTGGCACATCAGGGTTCTTGACTTAATAAGGAAAAAAAATTGTATGTTGGCATTGTTAAAGTCTATGATAAAAATAAGTTTAGCTTTTATATTTTTTTGTTATTTCTGTTAGTTATTACTGTTAATGTCTTACTGTAACTACTTTATAAATTACACATTATTAAGTATATATGTATGTCTATGTGTGTGTTAAGTTGTGATGTTTAGTGTCAAGATTTTTGTTTTTTCAGTGGTTTACTGATAAAGATATTTTGGCAAGCAGGTTTTTGATTGCAAAGTGCTCAATATCTAGATAGATAATACAACATTAAAAAGAAGTCAATACAACAAAAGCAATCAACCATCTGTAGAAACACTCACATACCAAAATATTAAATTCCACCAAGTTTTATATAAAAAGAATATAACTGAGGTATAACAGCAGATTGTAAAATAAACTCTTAGAAGCGAGGACATCATAATAGTGCCTTCATAGAACTTCAAAGTCAGCATGACTCTGTTCAGTTAAGTGACAAACTTCTCGACATTAATTATATATATATATATATATATATATATATATACACACACACACACCCACACAGTACTGTGCAAAAGTATTAGGACAAGAACTATTTTATTTTTTATGAGGCATCAAAATAAAGTTTCAAATCACCCCTGTCCTAACACTTTTGCACACTGCCGGTAGTGTGTAAAAGTATTAGAACAGGGGTGATTTTCCTAAAAAGAAACTCACTGAAATTCAAATACAGGGTGAAAAGCCAAGTAAATTGCTAATAAATATTGATTATTTAAAACTAGGTGTAAAATAAAATGTATTAAAAATAAGTCATATTTAATTTTTCCTATTTTCTATTAAACAAGTTATTTTAAAACTATTGAACATCTATTGGATATTTTGGATAAAAAAATTGATAAATCTAATGTTACTTTGCAAGACACACTTTGGGAACAAATACAAGCTGCTTGGCAGGAGATACCATTAGATACATTAAAGAAGCTTGTGATGTCAATGCCTGACAGAATGAAGGCTGTGATCAAAGCAAAAGGCTATTATACTAAATATTAAATTTATTTTGTAACAAGTTTTCTTGTTAAAGCATTTGTTGAGTAAATCAAATAAAATTACTTTAATTAAATTGTTTATTTTCTGTCAATATGCCTCATAAAAGATAAAATAGTTCTTGTCCTAATACTTTTGCACAGTACTGTATATATAACATGGTTTGGTCCTGTCTACATTTTCAGACATTAACGTAATGGTTAAACTTAATTTCTGTCTGAATTTTTGGGATGGTGAGTTACTAATTGTATTTGGACTAATGTCTCCATTGTTATTGTTATCATAATGTCGGGCAGTAATATCCTTTGGTTGTCTTCAGTGCTTGTTGAACTGCGTAACCTGCAGTGAATTATGTCTTGGGATATCTTGTGTGAGTCTGTACTACCCAGTGCAAGAATTAAACTCCCAATTACTATGGCACCAAATTCATGAATTGATGTTTTGTTCTTTTAGGTCATTGTTCTGTGGGACAATCCTGAGTTTGGAACTTGGAGTCTTACATTTAATATTCTTATTCCTTCCTCTTGCTGCTGTCTTCATTTATAAATTTGATGGCATAGTAATTGGGTTCACTACCTGGGACTAGCAATAACTGAGTAATGAAAAAATAATGACTAGATATCCTTAAACATCTATAGTAGAACGAGAAGATTATATAAAGTGTTCAGTTTGAAATTATTGTTGTAATTTTTAACTAGAAAGATGATGATATTAGTTAAACTTTAAATAATGTAAAAAATGGTTAAAAAAAATTTGTTGTCAGCAAATTTGTAATTTTTGTAATTCATTTTAACTTTAAACATCGTTATATTAAGCAGTCGTTTTATCTTTGTTTTTTTGCTTTTGAAACAGTATTCATAAATGTTTTTGCTTATGCACATATTTTCTTTCTCACATAATGATAAGCTACCATACTAACATTAAAGATAGATTATATTTTCTACATCTATTTCCTTTCAGTTCATCATTTTCTGAAGTCACTTTCTATCTTTCTTTACTGACCATATACTCAAAGTAAATTATAGGATGAATGTTGTAAAAACAACACTTATAGTGTAATGATAGTGTTCATTAGTTCAAACAACTTTTTAAATGATCTTTTTCAAAATTAGTTAATATGTCTTTACTTTTTGTTGGTTTGTCAAAAAGCAGCATTTCACCATCTGTAGATACCTAATTGTTTTAAAATATTCAAAAACATTTCTTATTGGAATCTATGAAGCTTCTTCAAAGATAGTAAAAAAAAGAAAAAAAATGCAAACAAACTTGTACTTGACCCTCATTTTTTTCCTTTTAATCTTATCCACTTAACAAATAGGATTTCCTATTTGGATTGCGAACTCCGCAATTCTTAGCATTCTTTATTTTTATTTATTTATTTTTTTTTTGAATCATCATGTTTCTCTATTTTTGCACTAGAATGTAAAAATGATTTTTTTTTTAAATTTTTATCTTCAGTAAAATTATAGAATATTTAATATTTTGGTTTATCATTATTTTTTTTATTTATTTTGCTTTTTTACATTTTGATTGAGTAGAATTTTATGAATTGTTTAATCTGTTATTGCTTCGTCGTGGTGTAGTGGATATCGGCTCGGTACGAGAAATCAGGAAGCCGAGTTCGAATTTCCGTCGTATTCCTTGCATTCACTTATGTGCAAATACCCTTGGGAAAGGTATTAATCTATCTCTTCCCTCCAGTTATGGGTCAAATAACAGGACAGATTGGGTTCTATAGCCTTGGTCGGCAACCAGTCTACCGCAGAAAGCAATGGCAACCTACTGCAGGATAATCTTCTGCCCAGGCAGTCATGTCTCTTTTGAGACATGATCACCCAAGCGTGTATCACGTATGGCACTTAACTGACTGACTGAATATAATAACTGGAGAACGATTAAGGCTTTTGCTGGGCATAAAGTGGGGGATCGGTTTTTTATTGTTACGAATTAATAAACTGATCCCCCACTAATTACTATTTAATAATATAATGCATCTCTTCCCCCTCTAGCTATGAGTCAAATAACAGGACAGATTGGGTTCTATAGCCTTGGCTGGCAACCAGTCTACCACAGAAAGTAATGGCAACCTACTGCAGGATAATCTTCTGCCCAGTCAGTCATGTCTCTTTTGAGACATGATTGCCCAAGCATGTATCATGTATGGCACTTAACTGACTGCATTTTAAAGTGTTCTATATAAAGTAAATTTTATTTATAATTCATATTTGTGTTAAATTCTAGAGGTTTTTGTATAGAATGAAAAATCCTACAGAATTTTGCCCATAAATAAAGGTACAATAAAGTGTAACATATTTTTGCAAAAACAACAAAGCCCATTTATTTAAGATGTTCCACAGGAGAGCTAAAGGTAAACAGTGAACTTAACCCCAAACAGAAATTTCACCTGAAGAAGGGCAAACATTGATCTCTGGTGCCAGTGTGAAAGGCAATACTACCAGTTAACATAACAAACTATAAATATTAAGAGATCTAGATCTCTTGAATCATCTGACCACTTCTACATGTATCTTCATCTGTCACTTCTAAAATCAGTTAGCTATCTTTTCTTTCTGTACCTTCCCCCTCTTCTCCTTACTGCTCCTTGCTAGTAAGCATCTCTGACAATATAGATAGGGCCACTTCTTTCCACCCATTTGCTAACATGTGTTTGGAGATCTTAATGTCCATCATACCAAGTGGATAAAAGACTGTCACTGATTCAGCTGGCATTCATGCTGTTAATTTTGCTATTTCTCAATCCCTTATGCAAGTGGTGGATTTCCCCACACGCTTTCCCAGTATCCCTTCAGGACACATTTTTTTTTACTAGATCCTGCTTCACTTCTGTACCTGACTCTTGCCAAGTCTCGCAGCTTTGCCCTCTCGGCAACTCCAATCATGCTATTATTTCTATTAATCACTCTCCTCCAGAAGCCGCCTACCAACAGGATCTCCTACTGCTATTAAAGAGCAGACTGGGATGTGTTTCACGATTTCCTGTGCGATGTCCCTTGGGGAAAAGGGTTCAGTCTCTCAGTTGAGGACTATGCCTCTAAGGTCTCCTCCTGAGTGAAATCTGGCATTAATGCCTTTATACAGTGAGTTTAGCTGAGTCTGAAATGAAGCCAGATAAATGTGAAAAATGAATAAATTGGATTGTGCTAAACTTTCAAATGGGAAGGTCCTACTTGCCTTAAAAATCAGCATTTGTGATCCTGCCTTTTAACTGGGCTTAAACAATAACCTTTGACATCAGTTGGTAACCATGTTATCCACTAAACATATTGAAATTATTATTATTATTTCAAACAAAGATTTAGAGTATTAATTCATAAGGATTAATTATAATGAACTTCACTGCATTTATACCTTAAAGTTACTAATTGAAATGTGGCCAATTTATGTAGCATGCAGCGCCATGTAAGACAAGGATGAGTCTTTTCACCGGATCTGTTCAACTTATACAGCGAGCACATTTTGAGGACCCTAGATGCTACACCAGGATTTGTTATCGGAGGACACAATTTGAACAACATAAGGTATGCAGATGAGACAGTGTGGATTGCAGACACAGAAAGGAAACTACAAGACCACCTACAGAAGGTAGCAGTGGAGAGTGACAAAAAAGAACTACAAATAAACTGCAAGAAAACTGAATGCATGGTCATCAGCAAAAAGAACAACCCAAAATGCCAAATACAGGTAGGGGAGACTATAATCAAGCAAGTACAAAAATTTAAATAGCTAGGAAGTGTCCTAACAGGAAATGGTAAGTGTGACACAGAGATCGAAAGGCGAATTGGCATGGCGAAGGACGCGTTCCAGAAGCTGGGTAAAGTACTAAGACACAGGAAAATTTCCCTAGAAACAAAGAGGGGAGTACTAGATTGCTATGTGATGCCAGTTTTTCAATACGGCAATGAATGCTGGACAATATAAGCGAAGATGAGGAAAGAACTTGAAGCAGCGGAAATGTGGTTTTACAGAAGGATGCTGCAGATATCATGGACTGAACATGTGAGCAATGATGAGGTTTTACAAAGAATGGCATTGAAAATAAAACTAATAGTGAGCATCAGGAAGAGACAACTGAAGTTCCTGGGACATGCAATGAGGAAGGAGAGTTTGGAGAACCTGATACTGACAGGCCAGATAGAAGGAAAAAGAGACAGAAGAAGGCAGTGGATAAAATATTTGAGGGGCCTGAGCAGGTGGATGATGGAATGGGGGTTGCGTGGAGGAGCAGGAGAAAACATACTAAGAGCCACCAGAAATAGGCAGACGTGGAAAGCCATGATCGCCTACATCCTGAAAGGAGAGGGCACAGAAAAGAAGCTGTCCTTTAAATTAGAGGACAGAGGACACAAATCAGAATTTTTATATTAAAATTAGTTCACATCATTTTCATAAGTGTGAGCACAGGCAAATAATTTTTTGTTGCTTGAGCGTGCTTGACTTTGGTACTGTACCAGGTAGCATGTTTTTAGTCCTGATTCCAGTTTATTTGACAAACTTACAATTTCAAAAGCATGATAGTAATTATAATAATGTTTATTAAATTTATTTTTTTTCTGTTGACATTTTGGACATATTTATGCATTTTCTTACATTATTTTTCTTTTTAAATGAAAAGCCCTTTTTCAGTCAAGCTTCTGTATTATGAGAATTGTCAATTATTATTCATTTTAGTTAATATTTCTTTAACCTTAATTTCTGTTACTTTTTATTTTAAGTCCCAAATTTTTGTTCCATAATCATTAGTAAACAGTGTAGAAACCTGATGTTCCATGGCAGCTGCTTTACCAATTAGACTATGAAAGTCAGTCAGCAGCTGTCATTCAAGTATCAGCATATAGCTTCATTCCTTATTTTCTGTTGAAGCCTAATACAGAATGTAAGAATTGTTGGGGGCTGGTTCTTTTATTTTTGGTCCATGTTGCTTACTTATGATCACAGAATGATAATTTGTTATAAAAAGCAAATGAAATTAAGATGAAATAAATACTAGTGAAAATTGAATAACTGACAATGCGTCCTCTAAAATATTCGAGCTTTATTACAATTAAAATGCTTCCTCTAAAATATTCGAGCTTTATTACAATTAAAATGCTTCCTCTAAAATATTCGAGCTTTATTACAATTAAAATGCTTCCTGTAAAATATTCGAGCTTTATTACAATTAAAATGCTTCCTCTAAAATATTCGAGCTTTATTACAATTAAAATGCTTCCTCTAAAATATTCGAGCTTTATTACAATTAAAATGCTTCCTCTAAAATATTCGAGCTTTATTACAATTAAAATGCTTCCTCTAAAATATTCGAGCTTTATTACAATTAAAATGCTTCCTCTAAAATATTCGAGCTTTATTACAATTAAAATGCTTCCTCTAAAATATTCGAGCTTTATTACAATTAAAATGCTTCCTCTAAAATATTCGAGCTTTATTACAATTAAAATGCTTCCTCTAAAATATTCGAGCTTTATTACAATTAAAATGCTTCCTGTAAAATATTCGAGCTTTATTACAATTAAAATGCTTCCTCTAAAATATTCGAGCTTTATTACAATTAAAATGCTTCCTGTAAAATATTCGAGCTTTATTACAATTAAAATGCTTCCTGTAAAATATTCGAGCTTTATTACAATTAAAATGCTTCCTGTAAAATATTCGAGCTTTATTACAATTAAAATGCTTCCTCTAAAATATTCGAGCTTTATTACAATTAAAATGCTTCCTGTAAAATATTCGAGCTTTATTACAATTAAAATGCTTCCTGTAAAATATTCGAGCTTTATTACAATTAAAATGCTTCCTGTAAAATATTCGAGCTTTATTACAATTAAAATGCTTCCTGTAAAATATTCGAGCTTTATTACAATTAAAATGCTTCCTGTAAAATATTCGAGCTTTATTACAATTAAAATGCTTCCTGTAAAATATTCGAGCTTTATTACAATTAAAATGCTTCCTGTAAAATATTCGAGCTTTATTACAATTAAAATGCTTCCTGTAAAATATTCGAGCTTTATTACAATTAAAATGCTTCCTGTAAAATATTCGAGCTTTATTACAATTAAAATGCTTCCTGTAAAATATTCGAGCTTTATTACAATTAAAATGCTTCCTGTAAAATATTCGAGCTTTATTACAATTAAAATGCTTCCTGTAAAATATTCGAGCTTTATTACAATTAAAATGCTTCCTGTAAAATATTCGAGCTTTATTACAATTAAAATGCTTCCTGTAAAATATTCGAGCTTTATTACAATTAAAATGCTTCCTCTAAAATATTCGAGCTTTATTACAATTAAAATGCTTCCTCTAAAATATTCGAGCTTTATTACAATTAAAATGCTTCCTCTAAAATATTCGAGCTTTATTACAATTAAAATGCTTCCTCTAAAATATTCGAGCTTTATTACAATTAAAATGCTTCCTCTAAAATATTCTTGGATATCATTACATGCATCCTGAAAATTTTTCCTTTTTTTAAATTTGTAATTTTTTTAATATTAGAATCAAACCCTATTTTAAATAAGGTTTTGTGATTTCATGGTTTAGTGATGATTACAAATATTTTTCATGCCTTTTGGTTTACTGTATCTAACCAACATTTAATATATAAAATGAATTCATTTTTATGCAAGCTATGATAATGAAAGTTAAGTAATTTCATATGATTAGCAATTCACTTGCTAAATTATTTACAAATTATAAAGCTAATGACATCTATGAGGAGAAAAAAATATTTCGATAGTTATGTTCTCTGTTAAGCAGCATAGTTGGTGTTAATGATGCCTGTGTTAAATCTGACTAAAGTGTTTTTTTCTGATTGTAATGAACAGTAAAACTAATTCTGCAGAATATCATTGTCATCCAGAGAATAATGCAACCTTTTTGTAATTCTCTGATGAACATATGTTAATGTGATCTCCTTGCTAATATTCTTTCCGTAAACTGTTCTCGGCTGCCTAATCTTAAACACTGGTAGCAAAATGTCTTCAAAATGACAGTCCGAATTAGGAAATTAATTAAATTATGATAGTTGGAAATGGAATCTTTCAAAATGGGAGTGATATAACCTAACCCTCAAAGCAAGCTTCCAATGTTCACATACTACTGAGGTGACCTCAACATTTTTTTTTTTTATCTTTAGAAACAATTTCACTTTTTTATGATTGAAGTATTTTACTTTCTTATACATAATTTGTTTAGTAAGTGCTTATGTTACTGCAGCTGTTATCATTGTTTATCTAAAAATTTCACCCTAAATAAGGTGATAAGACCATGAAAACACAGGTCGTTACCAAGAGTGAAAGCAACTGAAAAAATGTTATGAGGGGAAAGAGAACAATAAAAGAACAGCTTTCAAAAAGACAAAAGATAACAATTGACGCCGTATTTAAAATTTAGAAGATTGCAGTTGACAGAAAAGAAGCCAGAAGTGAGTTCTACAGGTGAGAACTATGAAAGGAGCTTTTAGTGTAGAACACATGGTTACATCCTAGCAGTTTCAACAGTAAAATGATGAGACCTAGCTGCCAATCTAGTCAGTCATTTTAGTGTTGTATGTGATACATGCTTGGGTGATCATGTACTTTCAATCAATAACTGACTAGTTAGATTTTCCAGTAGGCGGTTCCCATTTCTTTTTATGGTAGACTGGTTGCCAACCAAGGCTATAGAACCCAATCTGTCCTGCTATTTAACCCATAGCTGGAGGGGAAAAGGATAGATTCATACCTTTCCCAAAGGTATTTGTGCATAAGTGAATGCAACAAATTCAACTGGAAATCATACTTGGCACTCTGATTTCTTATTCTATTGCCAGTATCCATTGGATCATAACTCAAATGCCAATCTAGTTTTGGACTTAAATTCATGAAGTCAAGGTACCAAAGAGGAAAGCTTTTCAGAACAATTGCCATAAAAATATTTATAGAAAAGACATAGGAATGCTATATTACAGCAGTGATAAGATGATTGAAGCAAAAGTGCCTGGTCAGGACTTTGGATTTTGTAAAGGATCTCTAGATACATAACAAAAAACAAGATATGGCAGAAATATTCAATGAACAGACAAATGGTAGACTTATAAAGGTGTAAGGTAGTTTCTGATGAGAAAAATTTTCTCGCACAACACCATGAACCAACTTTTCTTGCAGTAGACCTAGCAACTGATTCACTATAATTCTTATAGTTCACGTCATTAGACAATGTTAATTCTAATATTTCTGCTTTAAAGAGTTCTAAGTTAATGAAGAAGTCAAAAATAGTGTGTTGTTTTGATAATGATTTTGTTAAGATTTGGTAAAAGAATTGCGAAAATTACTTCAAGTCATTTCATTGTTTTGTTCTTAAGAGGAGAACAAAAAGTAAATGATTTTATGCTGTCCATTGTTTGTTGGGACAAACAAAGTTGCTTTAAAATTACATAAACAGTTCAAACACTTGACTGATGAAAAACTGGCAAATTTGTTGGAAAGTGCTGAAATGAACAATTTTTTGAGCTTAAAAAAAACAAAACTTTGTAGATCATTTCTATGAAGCATTAAAAGAGAACCGATCCCTGTAGCCAGGTATTGAACTCACAACTCTTTTGGGTCAAGTCACTGGACTTAACTAACTCTTTTATCTACTGGGCCACGTGTCCTCAAGGACATGTGAATCCAGTGACTTGACCCAAAGAATTATGAGTTCACTATCTGGCTACAGCAGTGATGAACAAATAATTTAGAGAGCTGAATTAAAGGGAGATAACTAAGACATCTGGAAGTGGCATAGCTCATGGAATGAGAACAATATACCCCAGTGATTGAAGTAAAGGGTTTGGCTCACAATTCCAATCACCTGAAGAAGGCTGGAGCATAGAAGAGCTGAATCTTCATGAATATGGCAATAAAGATGACAACAACAGTTCAAACAATAAAGACCCGTATATACCCTCCCTTTTTAATGTAAGAAGTACAGGTATCACATCCACTTCCATTCTCTACAAAATTGAACCCATCCCAGATCCCAAACCACTATTTCAGTGAAACAGATAAATAAAAAATATTACATCAAATAAGAATCATTATCAGCATACGTCCATTTCTATGCTAGTAGGGGCTTTTTTATGGCTCTTTTCCAGGCTGCCCGGTTTTGTGTAAGGCCTGGCTGTAATCTTGGCTTCCTTAAATCGTCTTTGAGAAGCTGGGTTCATGTTTTACATGGTCTACCTATCATACGTAATTGAACCATCATGAAATATTGAAGTGAGTTTTACACCTGTATGCTCTTACTAACACCAACCAATTTAGGAGGCTGGAAACTTGGCGCTTTTATTGAGATAGGAAGACTACCTACTAAGGTTAGAGAGTTGAACCTACCCTTTTCTACAGAGAGTAGATGTAGAGGTTTTTATTTCAGAGATTTCTTTCTCTTAGACAAGTTTCTATCCTAAACTAAAAGACTTCTTCCCAGCTAAGCAGTTTAATGTCATACTTAAGATGCCTATCATATCTCCCAAATCCTACAAACATATAAAGATCTCTAATCGAACCATCTCACTCTACTTAAGGATCTTTTCTTGTCAGTGATCCCAAAAGAGAAATTCTCAAAGGGGTAAGAACTGTGTAACAAAGGATCCTAAATAAGCCATGACAAGGATCCCACTTAAAGCAAAAAATACAGCTTGAAGAGACTTCAAAATCCTTCTTGCTACATAGCCTGCTCAATGTTGAGCCTTTTGCAGTAGAACTTTAATGTTTGTGTCACTGGTTGTCTTGAACACTTGGTATTTGTCTTGAAGTCACTTGAGTGCAGGGTCCTGGGCATGATGGTAAACTGCATCCGGCAGCAAGGCCTCTGATTAGGAGGTTGTGAGAAGTATGGAACCACCTCTTAATTGCTGTTGTTCTCAGGTCCACCTTGACCCGGAGTGGTAGCACCTGTTAGGGTCCCAGCTATGGGTAAATAGTTAATCCCCAAACTGGGGTCAAAACACTATGAAAGTATGAAAATGCACTTTTATAAAAATATACACATAAAAATACACTTTTATAGAAAAATACCCTACCTTTTTGGCATTAAATAACCTACAGAGGTTGATATGCTGTTAAACCAAACTCAAACTTGAGTGCACATTGTAAACGAGAAAGCAGCTATGCTGACAAGTATTTGATGGGATCTCGATGGTGCTGGTATATGATCCAACATTCATCTTAAGAAAGGGTGGAGAGCATGGTGACTAAAGATAATTATTTTTGTTCTTATTGCTCAAGATATGTCTATCTACTGAAGGCTCTGTTTATCTTTGCTTTTTTTTTTCCCCGGCCAGGGGTTACTTTCAACTTTCTTGGCTTGATGAATGTAAGGATGGGTGTTTAGGTGCAGTTTGATGAAGGGTGACTCACTTTCATCCTAAAGAGTTCTGGTTCCTTTACAAAGCAGGAACTTAACTATTGAAGAGCTGACTGTGAGTAACAAGACGCTCATCATCCAATTCTCTGACTAGCTTCATTATCTTAGTAGCTTTATGTCAGTGGTTCTGACTGGGGTCTGTATGAATTCTGGGGCCCATGTAACATTACTGCCCCCTCCCCCCTCCCGTAGGTGTTTTGGTAATATTTTAGTGGTCCGTAAAGCAATTTTAATTTGGAATGGTTGTTACAACTGAGAATTAAAATTTCTACAGTAATCGACACCAGATTCTCTAAAACTAGTAGAAAATGAGATCAAGTGATGTAAGTTAATGTCCCTTTTACTATAACGAATGTTTTGATTGTAAGAATTTTAAAAATGGTTATTATGAGTTTATTTATTAGTGTACATAAATGTTCCATAGAATTTAGTCATTAAATACAAGTTTTTTTTTTCATTAAATTAGTTTTACTTCAAAACAAAGCATATAGATTTACTATTTCTATAACCAGTCAGTCAGTTAAGTGCCATATGTGATACATGCTTTGCGTGATCCTGTCTTGAAAGAGACATGACTGACTGGACAGAAGATAGTCCCAAATGTAGGTTGCCATTGCTTTCTGCAGTAGACTGGTTGCCAGCCAAGGCTACAGAACCTAATCTGTTTTATTATTTAACCCATAACTGGAGGGAAGAGATGGATTAATACTTTTCCCAAGGGTATTTGCGCGTAAGTGAATGCAGGGAATTCAACTGGAATTCGAACTCGGCGCCCAGATCTCTCATTCTGAGTCAATCTCCACTGCACCACAACGCACATCCTATAATGCATTTCTATAATATAATTCTTAAATTTATCTATTAATAAAACATAAAATAAGCATTTTTTTTTTCGTCATATGGTTATGGAGGTCAACCAAAAATAAATTAAAAATGGTCCATCATTAAAAAATGGATAAGAACCACTGCTTTAGCTTGAACCAGTTACCATTGGTATTATGTATCTATTCTTTTGTATGCAATACAATTGCCATATAGAATAGTCATGGCAGTAAGAATTTTTATAAACTAAGAATGTTAGCTTAAATAAATGTTCTGCTAGGAATTTTTTGAGAGAAAGAAAAAAAGAAATAATAAGCATACTGTGCTTCATTTCCCCCCCTACCAAGGTGGGGGGGGGCTGAAATAAGTAACTTGATGGCACATGTAGGGGGCATACGAGAATGCACATCTTTATAACCCGTTTCAACATCATGCTAAAGAATAGTGAAAACTATGACAGCCAGCACACAACTCTGCTTCATGCTATTTGCAATTGAGAATAGATTTTGTGAGTGGCTGTCATATCTGACTTGGACCAAGCTGAATGACAGTTGCTTAGTCTGAGTGAGAAACTGAAATTTTCGAGAGACTTTGACCTACTTGTGATGTCACATTCCTTTTTCAAATCAGTAAAAGTCATGTATGACTCGTTTTCGTCTGTAACATTCTTCTGTATGAAGACAAACTTTGCATTCATTCTAAAGTCATACTATTTTCCAGGGAAGTGAGTAGTAGCAACGTAAGCTAGTAGAATCTGGTAGAATTGTTACAAAAGTTTTATCTGCAGTCAAAACCAGTGCTACATTTAGTATCTAAATCTTTATCACTCTGTCTGTGACGACAAAATGTTTATCTTGCTACTTAAGGTGATATTGATCCCTGAACAATCGTCTCTTTGAATTTCATGTTTATGTTGTCATATCCTGCTATGGCAACAGAAAACAACTTTAAGTGACATTAACAATAATGATAATGCAATTAAGAGGCCTTGAAAAAGAGGGCAGTATTAATAATGCAGAGTGCTAAAGGTTAAGTATAGAAAAACGAACAGTCACAAATCTCAAGTGAAGCAAAACGAGCCTTGGTACTCAAATGTAGCTATTTATATATACATTCAGGAAGCTACCATTTGATTTGCCAGATCAAATGGTAGCTTCCCCTCTGTAGATAGGGGTCGCAGGTTCGAATCCTGCCAAATGACACACATTTTTCTAATAAAAATTTATCGTAAATAATCAGGCCAGTAGATATAAATATATAATACTGTTGAATTAAAAACAGAATATCTACATAAAATATGAGTATTGATAAAAAAAATAATGTTCACACAATTCATTTCGTATACACACATCTATATATATATATATATATATATATATATATATATATATATATTTATATTTCACTCCAAGTTGATGAAGTCACTAAAATGCAAAAGGTCGAGAATGAAAGAAACAGCAGACAATAAAATAACATGGTTCAAGGAGAAAAAACGAACAAGTGATGTACCACTCCAGTAAGTACCCGACTCCTTTTGCTATCCTCTACCTTTACAAGAGTTGAATGCGGTTAAAAATGGAGGACTGATACCATATAGCGGCAGGAACTTTCCAGTTTATCAAAACTGGAGAGTAAAAACTGTGCAGTTTTAAAAATGTCTCCATGTCCTTGTGGGTGATTATTTTCTGTCCTGCAATAACTTCCCCATAGACAAAACTTTGCAAGTGTTCAGATGAACTACACTCCTTAGTTCCACCAGTTCTTACCTTCTAAAACCCGCGCGTGCCATTGCACAGTGTAGTGAACCACCCTCATTCCTTTCGCATTCACTGGGTGAAATGGAACTTCCACTTGAACAGTAACTTTCCAAAAACTACTGCTTTGGAGAACTGACTCCCAAGAGAATGCTTCCCAACTACCACAATTTTAGACTGTTTAAGTCTAGGGTTAGCTATTATTTCCCCCACATTTCTCAATAAACTGTGCATTTTACTCTGTAACCTTGTATCTTGAGTGGCTTTTTGGCCTCATTCAGGGAACATTATTGTAAAAAAAAAAAACAACAAAAAAAAAACACTCACAAAGATGATGATGATGGATGTTACATTTAAACTTTTGAAGATCATAGCTGACTGCAAAGCTGGAAGTGAGTTCCACAAGCAAGAGGTGTGAAAGAAGAAACTGTTAGCATAGAACTTATGGTTACATCTAGCCATTTCAAGTGTAAAATGATGAGACCTTGCCAGGGAAGCAAGAAGCAGGAAGAGAGTTCCACATGTGAGAAGTGTGAAAGAAGAAACTGTTAGCATAGAACTGATGGTTACATCTAGCCATTTCAATTGTCAAATGATGAGACCTTGCCAGGGAAGCAAGAAGCCAGAAGAGAGTTCCACAAGTGAGAAGTGTGAAAGAAGAAACTATTAGCATAGAACTTATGGTTACATCTAGCCATTTCAATTGTAAAATGATGAGACCTTGCCAGGGAAGCAAGAAGCTGGAAGAGAGTTCCACAAGTGAGAAGTGTGAAAGAAGAAACTATTAGCATAGAACTTATGGTTACATCTGGCCATTTCAATTGTAAAATGATGAGACCTTGTCAGGGAAGCAGGAAGAGAGTTCCACAAGTGAGAAGTGTGAAAGAAGAAACTATTAGCATAGAACTTATGGTTACATCTAGCCATTTAAACTGTAAAATGATGAGACCTTGCTAGGGAAGCAAGAAGCCAGAAGAGAGTTCCACAAATGAGAAGTGTAAGAGAAGAAACTGTTAGCATAGAATTTATGGTTACAACTAGCAGTTTTATTCTTCTATGTGCCTTGTCCCTTCAGGACATAGGCGATCATGGCCTTCCACCTTTCCCTATCCCTGGTGGCTCTGACCACGCCTCCTCCTGTTACACCGTACAATCCTCGTTCCGTCATCCACCTGATTGGGTCCTTCAAATATGTTATCTGTTGCTTTCCCCTGTCTCTTTTTCCCTCTATCTGGCCTGTTAGTATCAGATTCTCCAAGCCCTCCTTCCTCATTGCGTGTCCCAGGAACTTTAGCTGTCTCTTCCTGATGCTCAGTATTAATTTCCTTTTTGTTTCTATCATTTCCAATACCTCATCATTGCTCACATGCTCGATCCATGATATTTGCAGCATTCTTCTGTAAAACTACATTTCAGTTGCTTCAAGTTTTTCCTTCATCTTTGATGGTATTGTCCAGCATTCATTGCCATATTGAAGGCTGTACTCTCTTCCTAGTTTCTAGCGAAATTGTCTTGTTTCTTAATACTTTACTCAACTTCTGGAATGCTTCCTTCGCCATGCCAATTCGCCTTCGGATCTCTGTGTTGCACTTTCCGTCTTCTGTTATAGCACTTCCTGGGGATTTAAATTTGTCTACCGGCTTGATTTTAGTATCCCCAATTTGTATTTGGCATATTGGGCTGCCATTTTCACTGATGACCATACATTTGGTTTTCGTGCAGTTTATTAGTGAAATTCTAAAACCTGTCAAAATCTGGTGCTGCCGTTAAATTTGGAGTTGTGGTACCAAACAGAAAGTTCATCAGAACAATTATCACAAAAATATTTATAGAAAATGTCCAGGGAAATAACATTCTGGTGGTGGGAAAGTGGTTGAGACTGAAATGTCAAATTAAGATTGATAATATTGAAGATTCTACTTTGGATTTTAACAAGAATCTCTACATACAAGAAGCACCAGACTAGATGTCTAAAATGTCTGGCACAACAAGGTAAACCAGCTTTTCTAGCCGCAGACTCACGAATATCATAATAGCAATTGATTCAATATAACTGTTCCACTTCATGTCAGTGGAAACATGAGGCCCAGGAGGCCAGTGTGTTTCTCTCCCAGAGATTTGAATCAGCCTTTCTGATAGAAACCATAAACAAGCTTGAAACAAAGCTCAAGGTTTTTTTTTTTTGTTCTTTTTGTAGAATATATGTGTGACATATAGTTTGTTTTTTTTTACCAATTTTATTGGTGCATGTGGTAGTTCAACTTTACTTTTGCAAAGAATTATGACGATGAATTTTCTCCTGTTCCAAGCAGTATACAAAAGGTTTATGGATGCCAGAACCTCTGAGTTTTGATATATTTATTTTAGAAATCCTACCCATGATATCACAGGTTGCCTAAGCATATATAAAACAGTTTATTTATGTAATTTTGACTGTTTATTTCTCTTCCTCTTTCCAGGTTGTTGAATTTGGTGCTTTAAACAAGCAAATGGTGCGCTTTCTGAAGCAGGTCCTGATGACAATTTTTGAAAAGTCTCCAAGTCATGTCATAGACCAGGTTTTTGAGCGTGTCTCCTGTCAGACCAACTTGTACAAATTCCGTGAGGGTCTGCGTCTCTTTATGATGCACTTTCTTATTGGACGTAAGCAAAAAAAAGAATTATCACCCAAAATTTCAGAATATATTCAAAATGCTATACAGCACTTGGCTGTTCCACATTCTTCAATGTTGCTCTAAAAACATAAAAAAACAATATTGTGGATTTTACAAGTACATTGACGGATTGTTTACAAACGTGATTTGTAACATATTGTGTAAATAACTATAAATAAAACAAGAGAAAATATTTTTAATTATGTTATCTCCATTGTTCACATTTCTTTATGTTCCGCAAAAAAAATATTTTTTGTATTGTTTATTTTTTAGTGAAATGATGTTTTGAATCAAGAGCAATTAAAAAAGATGGTTTTTATGTTTTAAAGGGTCTAACAAAGTTTTTACTAACAATTTATCATTTCTTTGATAAATTAATTTTTTTTAAGCTTTATCTAAAATAATTTCAATACTTTTTGTGTGTGTGTATATTTCCAAGTTATTTAAGTGTTATTTTTAAGGGATACTCATATTTTGTTTAAGGAGTATATTTACTTATTTACATCTGCTGGCCTGAATAGATGTGACATGTTTTGACCTCTTGGCTGCATATCACCTCATCAAACAAAGCCCAGGTAGTGCTTTTAAACACATATCTTTCCATATTTCTCAGAATATACATATCTTCTGTTTCATCATCTTCATGTGCCATAGGTGATCATGGATTTCACTTGTCCCTGTCTTTTGTTACTCTTAATATCTTTCCTCTCGGTATCTCTCCCAAATCCTGCTCTGCTATCCATTTGCTCAAGCCCATCAAATATGTCTTGTGCTACTTTCCTCTGTCTCTCTTTCCTGCTATCTGTCCTGTGAGTATTAGATTCTCCAGGCCCTCTTTCCTCATTACGTGTCACAAGAACCTCATCCGTCTCTTTTCGTTTCATTTGCATCCTCTCCAGCACTTTGTTATTGCTTACATTATTGGTCCATGTTATCCTCAGCATTCATCTGTAGAACCGCATTTCTTTTACCTCGAGCATCTTCTTTATTTTCTAACATTCACTGCCATATTAAAGGACAGACATCACATAGCAGTCTAGCATTTTTTTTTTGTTTTTAGTGAGTGAGATTTTTCTGTCTCTCTGTATTCTGGTTAACTTTTGAAATGCATCTTTGGCCTTGCCAATGTGTCTTTGGATCTCAGTGTCGCACTTTCCATCCTCTATCAGAATTTTTCCAAGGTATTAGAATTTCTTTATTTGTTTTGTTTTTGTTTCTCTTACCTTCTTTTTGCTGATGACTGTACATTGTTTTCTTAAAGTTTATGGTTCATCTTTTCTTCTCAATTTTTTTTGCTTCCTTCTCTAGGAGGTCGTACATTTTCTTTTTTGTGTCTGCTATCAGCACTGTCATTTGCATGTCTTATTTTGTTGAGATTGTGGCCACAATCTCTCTCAGAATTCTTTCACCGTATAAGTTGAATAGATCCGGTGAGAAAACACATCCTTGTCTTGCGTCCCTTTCTCTTTTTTCATACCTGATGAATTCATTTCCTATCTGTATGCAAGCAGTTTGCTGCCAATATAGGTTTTTGAATATCCTAATGTCTTTTTAAGAAAATGTCGAGGTTGCTGAGTGTTTCAAACAAGTCTTTGTGGTGTACTTTGTCAAATACTTTTGTGTAGTCTATAAAGCACAGATAAAGGCCCTTCTGCTCTTTCAGATATCATTCTGAGAATAAATATTCTGTTCCTTGTTCCAATATCATTAACGAAGCTGCACTGTTCTTGTTCTATCTCTGGGCCAATCCTCCTGTGCAGTCTGTTCATCAAAATCCAGATGATGAGTTTTGTTATGTGGCTCATAAAGCTAATTGTTCGGTGGAGTTCACATTCTTTTGCATGTGATTGCTTAGGTAGTGCTATGAAAATTGAACTGCTTATGTTACATATTCTGGGGACCAACAGAATAAAATAGAACTTGAAAAGAATTTATTTCTGTTGAAAGTGAAAAAGAACACTTGATGATTTCAGTCAGTCAGTTAAGTGCCATACGTGAAACACGCTTGGGTGATCATGTCTCGAAAGAGACATGACTGACTGGGCAGAATATTATCCCACAGTAGGTTGCCATTGCTTTCTGCGGTAGACTGGTTGCCGACCAAGGCTATAGAACCCAATCTGTCCTGTTATTTAACCCATAACTGGAAGAAATAGACGGATTAATACCTTTCCCAAGGGTATTTGCGCGTAAGTGAATGCAATGAATTCGGCTGGAATTCGAACTTGGCTCCCCGATTTCTCGTTCCGAGCCGATATCCACTGCACCACGTAGAAAGCTGAAAAGCCAAGAAATTAAACAGTGTATTGTGTATTTTCAAGGTCATAGAATATAAACGATACAATATAATTAAATCATTTGGTTAGAAGCGAATATAATTTTCATTAAATGAGAAATTAATTATATTTTAGTAAGCCAACAAATATGTTTTGGTTGTTAGAAACAATGAAATAAACAGGTATTACGTCAGCATGTCAATGTTGGAAAAAAATTGAACAAAGAAATAAACGATAATGGGATGACGTCAAAATGCTACAGGCCAAAGACAACAAATGGTGATTAGGCCTGCTCGGGAATGACGTAATTGGGTGAAGCAATATTTACCCTTCTCCCCCACTTGTGAGAGATGTGACACAAGGTCTTTTTTAACGTGGGGAACCTGAGCGCGTACGCCCAGGTACTGGTCAAATATTACCTATCCACTGCGGTGGATAGGTTCAGAACCGGTCTAAACTGATCTTATTTTGGTCATTTCGCACCCCAGCCGAAAGGCCGAGACGTGAAGCACGACAGAGCGTGAACTTATATATAAGACTGGGTTTTCCCAGGTCGAGACAAAATGCAGAGGAGACAGCAATCAAGCTCAGGATGCGAAAAGAACTCAAGGAAAGACAACTCTGGCCGTCACTCCCTCATATATGTGCTTCCTCTGACTACCCCTCTACACACATTCGTCACAGAGAAAAAACTGAATATGTTTTTCATACACACGTTGTCCGTCGTTATATTTCAAGCCGATCATCAACATTGGTTTGCAGGCCATACAGTATACGTCGCTTTGGTATACGTCACTGGTATAGAACTCTTAGGTCCTTTGGTATATCACCACTGTTGTAGATTTCGTTTATTATTTCAGTGATTCTGTCTCTGCCAAAGCCGTCTAAGGACGTCAGCGCCTCCATTAGAATTATTCTTATATTACATCTCTGTTTCATATTCTGCAAATGGAGACATTTTTTAGGAAATGGATTAAATCCAGCATAGTTCTAATTCATTTATTTAAACATTATTTTTATTAAATAAAAATGTCAGATTTAATCAATTTTCTTAAAAATTATGTATATTTATGTATGTGTGTGTGTATATATATATATATATATATAATCATTTCATGCCAAGCAAGGCATCTTTACTGCCACTGTTGTGCAGAGGATTACATAGGGGGAAAGTGGTGAAAAAGTGGGGTAGGTTATAGGGAGTGTCAGTAAGAGGGTAATAGAAGGATGAGAATACTGGTGTGATTGGGGTGGAGTGGATGGAGAGAAAGGATGCGACTCAGTGAGACAGGAGATGACTATTGACCTTACATTTAAATTCTTGGAGATTGTAGCTGTCGGGGAAGCAAATATACGGAAGGGAATTATATAGGCAGGAAGTGCGAGAAAAGAAGCTGTAGGAGTAGAAATTGCGGTTACATTTTATCGGTTTCACTGTAAAGGGGTGGAACCTAGTTGTTAATCTAGTAGCTCGATTAAATTCATACATAGGGGACACCAGTGAGCTAAGTTAATTGGAGCAGAAGCCGTGAAAGTATTTCTAGAAGAGTCACAGGGAAGCCACATCACGCCGGTGAGAGAGCGACTGCAGCCGAGCTGCCAAGTCGGGATCGATCACATTACAGATTCTCCGTTGGATTTTTGTCAAGAACCCCGAGGTGAATAGCAGGGGCACCCGATTAGATGTGGCAGCAGTATTCAATACACGGGCGGATGGTAGATTTATATATTCAGGATGGATTCAGACGGGAAAAACTTCTTGGCCCTGCACAATGAACCGACTTTCTTAGCAGCGGATTTAGCTATGGATTCGATGTAATTATTCCACTTAAGCTCTGCTGAGAAAGGTGGGCCAAGGAGGCGCACTGTTTAACTCCCAGGGAGGCTAGCCTGATCCATGCTAATTGGAGGTAGGAGCGATTGTCTTTGATGGCTAACAGATAGCAGCTTCGTTTTGGAAGCATTAAAATTTACGAGCCATTTCTTACCACCGATTGGATGTCCTTTTCAAGGTTTGCTTTGTCAGCCTCAGCCGATTTTTGATCGAGGCGAGAGTAAACGGTGGTGTCGGCAGCGTATATGCCTACTTGGGAACTGATTACATTGGGGAGATCGTTAATGAAAATCAGGAAAAGCGTAGAATAAAGCCTTTTGGGACACCCGCGTTCGTATGATAGTATCGGGAGGTATGTCCGTTCAATACTACCGTTCAATTGTGCGATTTGAAAGCAATGACTGGATTTGGTCAAACAATTGTCCAGTTATACCATAGCTCCGCAGCTTGAGTAGTAGGCCAAACTCTGTCAAACGCTTTAGAAATATCCAGGGCAACAGTTCGAGCTTCACCATTCTTGTCGAGAGCCTGGTATATATATTCAGTGATGGTCGTTAACATATCAGCAGTAGACCTGGTGAAGCGGAAACCATACTGTTTGTCAGAGAAGAGGCTGTGGGCTGTGAGATGCTGAACCATCTCGGCGTTGATAATAGCTTCGAACACTTGGCCAAAAATCGGTAGGAGGCTGATAGGACGGTAATTAGTGGAGTCTGAGGGTTCTCCAGTATTCTTAAATATAGGAACCACAGAGGAAGACTTCCAACAGGTAGGGAAGCAGGAAGCAGATGGTAGTTATAGAGTTTGGAGAAGACAGAGGAGAGAAGAGGTGAACCAGGGGGACCAATGGGATTTAAGTCGCAACTTTCTAGCTGGGATGAAAGCATCGATGCCAGCCTTAACCCAAGAGGAGACCTCGGATGCAATGTCTTCAACTGGAAGACTAAAAACATTGTTACAAGGAACGTCACACAGGAAATCGCGGAACGGGTCCCACTCTGCTCTTTGGTAGCAGTAGGATATTCTGCTGGTCTGAGTTTCTTGGGTAGAGTGGGAGTGGAAAGAGATGTTAACGGAAACCCCCGCATGATCAGAGTTTCTAAGAGGGTAGGGCTGTTTGACATTGCAAGAGTCAGTGAAACCGGTCTAACAGTGTGTCACTTCCATTAGGGTTATTAGAGAAACGCGTGGGGAAATCCAACATTTGTGTTTGGGACTGAGTGATTGAAAAATTCATTGTGTGGAAACCAGCAAGATCTGTGACAGTTTTCCAGCCACTTTGTGTGATGGGCGTTAAATCACCAAATACAAATATATGGGCAGATGGATAAACAAATTGCCTTATCGATATTATTGGAGATGCTATGTAAATATATATATATATATATATATATATATATATATATATATATATATATATATATATATGTGTGTGTGTGTATAGATATGTGTATATATATGCCTGTGTATATATATGTGTGTGTGTGTGTGTATAGATATGTGTATATATATGCCTGTGTATATATATGTGTGTGTGTGTGTGTATAGATATGTGTATATATATGCCTGTGTATATATATGTGTGTGTGTGCATGTATATATAGATATGTGTATATGTATATGCCTGTGTATATGTGTGTGTGTGTGTGTATATATATAGATATGTATATATGTATGTGTATATATATACCTGTGTATGTATACATATGTGTGTATGTATATATAGATATGTATGTATATATGCTTGTCTATATATACTTTTTTTTTTTTTATTTTGTTTTTATAAGCGTTTCACCCCGAGCAAGGCATGTCACTGCCACTACTGTGCAGGGGGCTACGTAGAGTGGAGAAAGGCTGGTTAAATATAGGAAATAACAGAGGGTGGGTGATAGGCGGGTGAGGATACCGAGAATGAGGGTTGGGTAGATGAGAGTGTTGTGAGAATAGTTGGGAGTTAGTGTGATAGGAGGTGTCTATTGACCCTACATTTAAACACCTGGAGATTGTAACTGTCGGGAAAGCAGACTTGTGGAAGGGAGTTCCACAGGCGGGGAGCGCGAGAAAAGAAGCTGTTGGAGTAGAATTTACGGTTACATCTTATTTGTTTAACTGTAAAAGGGTGGGACCTAGTTGCTAATCTAGTATCTCGTGTAAATTCGTGCTTAGGCGGCACCAGTGATCTAAGCTCATCGGAGCAGAAGCCATGAAAGTACTTGTAGAAGAGGCACAGGGAAGCTACATCACGCCGGTGTGAGAGCGGCTGCAGCCGGTCTGCCAAGTCAGTATCAACCACGTTATAGATCCTCCTTTGTATTTTGTCAAGAAGCCCAAGGAGAGCAGCAGGGGCACCCGACCAGATATGGCAGCAATATTCAATACACGGGCGGATGGTAGATTTGTATATGTGCAGAATAGTTTCAGGAGGGAAAAATTTCCGGGCCCTGCACAGAGAGCCGACTTTCATAGCAGCAGATTTGGCAATGGATTCAATGTAGTCATTCCATTTGAGGTCCGCCGAAAGTATAAGGCCAAGGAGGCGTAGTATTTTACTCTCTGGGAGGCTAGCCTGTCCCATGCTAATGGGAGGTAGATGCGATTGTCTATGGTGGTTAGTTGATAATAGCTTTGTTTTGGAGGCATTGAAATTTACCAACCATTTCCTACCCCAGGTCACTACGGATTGGAGGTCCCTTTCAAGTGCGGCAGCGATGTGAGTATATATGTGCATATGTGTGTATATGCATATATATATATGTGTGTGTGTGTGTATATGCATATATATGTGTGTGTGTATGTATGTGTGTATGTATATATGTGTGTATATATATGTATATATATGTATATATATGTGTGTATATATATGTATATATATGTGTATATATATGTATATTGTGTATATATATTTATATATGTGTGTGTATTATATATATCTATATTTATATGCATATGCATGTATATATATATATATATATATGTTTATGTGTGTATATATATTTATATATGTGTGTGTATTTATAAATATGTATATTTATATGCATATGTGTGTGTGTATATATATATATATATATATATATATATATATAGTTGGTGATTACCAATCAGGATCACTTCATGGTAATGCAAAAACCCATAAAGTAGGTTTTTCTGTCCGATCTATAATATACCAAGTACTTACACCTATATACCAACTATCAAAAATCCTCAATCGCATAATTTTCTATACACACAAAACAATTATAGCATTGCATCAACAAATGAATCTCTCCACATATTAAAAGCAAAAAAAATCACATATATAATGCTCTAGCTTTGCTTGATTTTGAAAATCTTTTTTACCAGCATCCCAATTAAAGAAAGAAACTGCATCTACGAATACCCGTCAAACCCTTCTCCCAAAATTCGACAAGCAATTCTTGGGTTTTCTATGCCCCATGAAAGCTCTATTTTATGATCATAATGACAACACCTACATCCAATCTAATGGTGTCAGCATGGGAATCCCATTAGTTCTCTTGTACATGTCTAATATTGAAAACAAAGTTTTTAAAGAAATGTTTTAATACATAAATCTTAACTTATACATACTTGTTACGGAATGAGACGTTACAAGTTATTTCACCAATAAAAAATAATTTCTCACCTAAAACGCTATTTTTGACTTTCGAAGTTCTTTTTAATGTAGGTTTTCCGTTTGCTTTCCATGTGGCTTCATTGATTTAGATATCCCTACTAGCGTCTAGTCGCATTTTTGCATTAACATTTTCTTTGGTTCTTGTGATTATTTTCCCGTCGCAACGCTGTGTACGATTTTTTTTTCTGTGAGAACATTTCCTTGTTTTTCACATTCTTTTTCCTCAAATTCTTTGGCATCGCGTCTCAGATTTAGGATTCTCTGACATTCGTCTGATATTTCCTGTAGTGTAAGTTTATTATTCTGATCAAGTTTCGTTTGAATTCTTGCCCGCATTTTTGCGTCTTTTTTCGCCGTTAATCCTTGAATGAAAATTAACGCTTCAAACATATCTGGAGTTAGCTTGTTCAGTCTGAATCTTTCAAACTCCTTGTTCACGATTCCAGCATGTGTGACAAAATCTTCCTCTTCTTTTTTCATCAGATTCATACATTTTCAACGAGTACCGAATAACGAGATTTTATCACAAAATATTTTACTAAGAATATTTAGTGTTTCTTCGAAACAAATTTCTCCTGCTTTTTTTTTGTGGGGGGGGGGGTATATTACAGAATTACAATATTTTTTATGTTCTACCAGTGCTAACTTTCTCAACAAAAGTCTTTCTTTTTCTACGTCTTCCTAGTCGCTGTATACCTCTTTAAAAATTCCCGTTTTATATTCTGAAATAAGCAGAAAAGGTAATTCCACCATCTGATCCAATGGAAATTAAGATATAGCATTCGCCACCGTATCGGGAATGAAAGAGCTTGAGAATTTTCTTTTAGATTATCCCAATTAACTTTTTCGTTGTCTATAGAGTTTCAATATCTTCTGATGTTGCTATTGTTGTATTTTTACCAAATGAGCTAATATTTCTTACATATCTGAAGAGTATGCTTTTTTTTCTTTTACAAACACCAAAGAGAAAAAAATTAAACCGACGACATTCTAAATTCTCGTTGTCACTGTGCGCCGAAGCAAAAAATTTTTTTTCTCTACTTGTTATAACTCAGTATGAGTTTCGCTATCCTCATGACTCTTATTATAACTCGTATGGATTTTGATTCCTCGTCACCATTGTTATAACTCGCTCTTTAGCAGTTGAGTATTGCCTAGACTACTTGTCGTGTCGTCTGTTAGAAATACTCTTGACTAACTCCAACGGGTCTCTTTTTTTTTCTTTTTTTTTTTTTAACTTGGAATTTTTTATTCTAGGTGTCACATCTAATTCATGTGTCTTACCGGGAGAGTATTATATACTTCACAACAAAAACGATAAACTTTTTTTTAATAACATAATTATTATTAGTAGTAATGAAAAAAATCATTGCTTTCCCAAAACGTTAAGTGTTTGATATCATTAAAAAATATCGCTTTTGATAATATTGTGACAGCTTATCATGTACAAGTTCACTTTTTTATTGTCAAAATTGGCGTATTTTTATTTCTTGATATAAACCCAGAAGATGAGAGAAGTTAAGCAATATTTTCGATATATTATTTTATCTTTTTATTTTAAGAAAAGGAAAAATGTGTAAGAAAATCAATTGTGAAATTTATGGAGAAGGTACTGTGTATGATCGAACATGTTAAAAGTGGTTTGTTTTGTGCTAGAGATTTCTCGCTGAACGAAGTTCTACAGTCTGGGTAGTCAGTTTTTGGGTGGACGTGACCAAATCAATTACTTAAGAATGACATTGCATAATAAAACAGGGCTTTAGATTAAATCGTGGACACTGATTCATAATTCGTACTCAGATTATTTATTTATTATTTTTTTTTATTTTTGGAAATTGAGCATTTTTGGTTATTCACGTGCACCTTATTGGGTTAACTTTGTCTTATATTAGTGACACTGGATAACAAAACCGAAACGAAAATTGTGTCTAATCAAAATGATGCTGGTTAGATTAAATTGATTACGTTGAATTCGAATATGTAATGAGAATTGTACTGGACTGTACTTCTATGTGATTTGCTACTTAAACTTTACGAATTTGTGACAGACGATGAAAATGGAATATTTTTTATAACAACAAAGAATGAAAAAAGATGGTAAATCAAGTTAAATGAATAACCTCAATCTACACCATATTTCGGTTATATATATATATATATATATATATATATATATATATATATATATATATATATATTTATGCTATCACACCCTGATTGAGCACTCTGGAAGAATGGTAGACTTTGAAAACAGTAGCTACACTGGCATGTACGCATCGCTCATTCAGTAAAATGAATTAGAGCACTCTGGCTATTGGGCGTGTATAATGATAATATACATGCTAAAAAGTCTGCCTTCTTCTACCGATCGCCAAGAGGTAGAATCGCCAACTGACGCCATTTCGGTCGGGTTTCAATCCTGGGTTAAAAGCAATCGGAGTCAAACCGTACTGATGAGCTGTGATACAGCGAAACAGATCTGTCTGCGGATGACTATATATATATATATATATATATATATATATATATATATATAAACTCCAGCAGCCGAGCCTGTGCTGGCAGAAAGAACGATTCATTCGCTCCTTACAATTACTGGAGAGCTTGTGAGTGTAACAATTGTTCTTTTTTTATTCACTCTTGTGGAATTGTATGTTTACACCCCCTTAGGTTTTAATATTTACTGATTAAAGTTTCTTTTTAAACGAATTTAATCTGCCCCCAGTTTTGTAAGTAATCCTGTGTGTTTGTCCTTTATTAACCATTTGTAATAAAGCCAACGTAAGCCCAAGAAGTGTTGGCCGAAAGGTTCCTCGGGTTGGGATAATTATAATGACGTCTATTTTATTTAAAGATATATATACATATATATTATGGACTCTCCCGTCGATTTCGACGTATGAGTGTCTAACTCAGTTAAACTGCCACACAAAGAATTGTTTAGAGTGGTGAAGGCTTGTCTAGCACCATCCACATATTTTGGAACTGCTGATGTGAGTTGTGGTACAGTGGATATCGGCTCGGAACGAGAAACCAGGGAGCCGAGTTCGAATTCCAGCTGAATCAATTGTATTCACTTATGCGCAAATACCCTTGGGAAAGGTATTAATCCGTCTCTTCCTTCCAGTTATGGGTTAAATAGCAGGACAGATTGGGTTCTATAGCCTTGGTCGGCAACCAGTCTACCGCAGAAAGCAATGGCAACCTACTGCGGGATAATCTTCTGCCCAGTCAGTCATGTCTCTTTCGCCCAAGCGTGTATAACGTATGGCACCTAAACTGACTGATAACAAACAATCGGTGCAGAAGTTCGCCACAGATCGCATAAACAGCAGACATCAGTCATTTAACCTATAACTGGAGAGAAAGGCCGGATTAATACCTTTACTAAGAGTACCAGTGCGTAAGTGAATGCAGAGAATTCGACTGGAATTGGAACTCAGGCCCACCGATTTCCCTTTCCAAGCTGACATCCACCGCACCACAACGCACGTCCGTCAATAAACGCTTACAGCACCTGGTATTCCCAAGCGGTCACTCATCTAAATACTGACCAGGCTCAACGTTGCTTAAATTCGATGATCGAGCGGGAACCGGTGTATTCAACGTGATATGACCGTCACACACACAGACACACACACACACACACACACACACACACACACACACACACACACATTATGAAAATTAACGAAGATTAACGAAATAGTTATAAACAAACCGACAATTTAAAAATATTTGGTTGAACATTATTTTTGATCGATACTCATATTTAAATAGATATTCTATTTATAATCAAACAGTATTATATATTTATTTCTACCAGCCCGATTATTTTACGATAATTTTTTTTACAAAAATGTGTGTCATTTAGCAGGATTCAAAACGGCTACCCCTAGCGACATAGGGGAAGCCACTAATTGATCTGGCGCATCTTAAACCTCTCGACCACAAATGACCAACAGTTTAAACGAAGTCAAATATAACACAATTTTTGATTCATATTAATAGCCATATCTGCTCTGAAATGTATCGTAATGTCAACAAATGTAAACATGTTATGGAAATTAATGAAGATTAACAAAATTGTCTTTAAACAAAAGACAATTTGGAAATATTCTGTTTATGATCAAACAGTATCATATATTTATTTCTACCAGCCTGATTACGATAAAGTTTTGTTACAAAAATGTCATTTGTGGTTGAGAGGTCTAAGACGCGCCAGATCAATTAGTGGCTTCCTCTATATAGATATGGGTCGCAGGTTCGAAACCTGCCGAATGACACACATTTTCTTAACAAAAATTTATCGTAAATAATCAGGCCGGTAGAAATAAATATGTAATACTGTTTGATTATAAACAGAATATCTACTTAAATACGAGTATCGATCAGAAATAATGTCTCTCTATATATTCTAGTCATCCGCAGACTGATCTGTTTCGCTATATCACAGCTGATTAGTACGGTTAGACTTCCGATTGCTTTTAGCCTGGATTAGAAACCCGACCGAATTGTCATCAGTCGGCGATTCTACCTCTGAGCTATGGGCGCTCGGTAGAAGAAGGCATACTTTTAGCGTGTGATATACTATCTAAACATACGCCAGTGGCTAAGAGTTTTCTAATTCATCACTGAATGAACGATGCGTAGATGCTAGAGTAGAGTAGCTACTGTTTTATCAAAGTCTACCATTCCTCCAGAGTGCTCAATCAAGGTATATATATATATATATATATATATATATATATATATATATATATATATATCTTGATTGAGCACTCTGGAGGAATGGTAGACATATATATATATATATATATATATATATATATATATATATATATATACTAACAAAATAGCAAGATCGCCAAGACCTACCGCGGTTTCGCACAACGGCTCGTCAGGGCAAAGGCAGATCATGTACTAACCAAATAAATACACACTACTAAGACTAACCCATTTGCAGAAGAGGTTGGATGGAAGGAAAGAAAGAAAGAAAAAAAAAAAACCTGGGAGAGGGGTTACTATAACTTTCGATATTCTAAGCAAGAAACTTCATTTTATGCATTCTACACTTATTTAATATCTCAGTTCTAGAGTTAATAAGCCTATTAGCGGGTTCAAATTTAGCTATAGCTAGCTTCTCCTCGTCACAAAGTTTGCAAAATTTATTATTCTTATTATTGCTAGGGCACTTTTTTATTATTTCCCATTTCAGAATTGGGTCCTTTTTACTTTTGGCTTTTATTTTTATTTCCCATACATAAAGCCGTGCTATGTTTATATCTCGCGTTTTTGAAAGAAGTTTTATGGTTATAAAACCTACTTTTAAAATTATCGTGTGTAGATCCTATGTATGTCTTGGGGTTTTTGTCACTTTCGCTAACATAGACCTTAACTTTGTAAACTACACTTGTCTGATTACAATTACCCTCAATCGGGCAGTCCTTTTTAGCTCTACAATTACACTTATGCTCCTTAACGTTATTATTACCGGAGGCCGCAGTATTCTCTTTTAGTTTACTTTTGTTGGTGTTATTAATGATTTTACCTATATTAGGCATACAGGAGTAGCTCAACTTAATAGTATTCCTGTTAAATATCTGTTTAAGTCTATGATTTGAGTTGAAATGTCTATCTATTAAATTAAAAAACATTTTTCCTATCTTGGATCTGACTTCATTATTATATGGGGGGTTGAACCATATAATTTTTCTTGATCTATTCTTACTGGCTTTTTTATTTAAACTTTGGTTCGAAAATTCTAACTTTTCTTGGTGCCCACTTTTTTTTAAGGCCATTTGAAAAATTTTTTTGTGTTTTTCAAAAACTTCCCTATTTGACGAGTTTGTAGACAATCTAACCTCTATACCTCTAGGAATACTTTGCAGAATATGTCTAGGGTGGTTAGACTTTTTATTAACGTAATTTGGGGCATAGTTCCTTTTGATGTATGGTGTTATTATCCCGTTAGCAATGTTTAACGTTATGTCTAAGTAATTGACTATTTTCACGTTATGCTCTATTTCTATTTCAAGCTTATGGGACTTAAAAAACTTTTGTACTTCTTTTCTCATTTTGTCTCCTAATCTAGGCGTGCAATTTTCTATCACTATCAATCCATCGTCCCGGTACAGACCGTGATTATGGAAATCTATTATTTGGTTTAATTTGTGTAGTAATAGGCACCCTATCAGTTCAGCCACTTCCGCACCATCATATGCCCCTATTGGGTTATCAAACCCTTGGGCATCAGTCTTTTTTATCCAAATTTCATCATTGAACCATAATAACGTTTTACGGCAGTGCCAGATTATTTCTAGTTCCTCCTTTTTTATTTCGTTATACTCTTTCGCTAATTCTAACGCTTCTGAGAGTAACTTAGCCGTTATTGATGGATAGAACTCCTTAATATCGTATTTTATGAATGCAGATCTTTTATCGGGATTTATATCTTTAAACCATTTGATACAATCTCCAGTGGATTTCCACTGGTTAATATTAAGATACATACGTAGATTGCTACAAATGTTTTGAATTATAACCTTACTTATTCTACCAAGTTCTGTTTTGGTAGGATTTATAAGTCTAAACTCAGGATGGTTTGGAAATGAATCTTTGTGATCCTTAACTGTTAGGAAGCAGCTCTTCAATCCTATCTTTTCCACCTTATTATGCAAGTTAAACTTGCCTACTAACGATGTAGCCTCAGTATTTATACTAGCCATAACACCTGGTGCTATCTTCCTATAGTGCCTAATTACCGAATTCTTAACTTCTTTGTTGAATTGCTCCTTAGGCAAAGCGTACATGTTAGTATTTTTATCTCCTTTAACGTAAATCTTAGTGGTATTTTTACATTCTTTTACCGTGTCCTTTAATTGTTTTTGAAAGGGGTTTTGCCCTAACTTTCTGTACTTAATTTTTCTAATGATGCTAATTAGATCTTTCTCAAACGCCTCTAACTCTTTTGAGTATGGCGGGTGCCTATAAGTTTTAAATCCGTAACTCTTGTCGTCCTTATCATTTAAATTGTTTAGGAAGAAAAATGCCCTCCATCTTAACCTGCTAATAAAATGCTCGATCTTATGGAGTAATTGCTTTTCATAAAAATCCTTAGAAGGGATCGGGATATCTTTGAGTGAACATTCTATATCTATTTGTTCCATCACTAGTTGGTATAAAGTGCTCAATGGATAAATCCAGAGCCTATAATAATAATAATAATAATAATAATAATAATAATAATAATAATAATAATAATTATTAAACCGACTCTGCGTGTATTCTAATCTCAAAATTTTATAGAAGGGACTTTTTAAGACCATGAATGACCAGCAGAATCTAAATCCGTTATTGTCCTCGGCTATAAAGCTTTGGGCAAAGGGGGGGAAAAAAGAAAACTGCGTGGGACCGACAATACATACGGTTCCTCCCAGTAAAAGAAAAAAAACCCCAGATTCTGCTGGTCATTCATGGTCTTAAAAAGTCCCTTCTATAAAATTTTGAGATTAGAATACACGCAGAGTCGGTTTAATAATAATAATTATTATTATTATTATATATATATATATATATATATATATATATATATATATATATATAAACTTGGGGCATGATCTGTACTATGCGGTCTTTCCGGAGAAATAAATGATTAATTCGAACAAGTATTGCTTCCAGATGAATCAAATAAGGCAGTAATCGATAAAAGCATCTGAAAGTAGCCAAGAGAAAACGCCTATATTCCGTCCGAATAGAATTAGTATGTATACATCTTTTTTGAGTCGACAAAAATTGTTACAGCTTAGCTTTGGTGATTAGACAAAGGATGTTGCAAGTTTTTATTTGGGAAGTTTTTGCTCATCCAAATGTTTCTCTTGGGATATTTTTATATTTGACTTTTACATAAGTGTCATAATTATTTTCTTTTTCTGGGAGAATGAAATTATAAATGTAGCGGGAATGTAACAGATGGTCGAAGGTAAAACAAATGACAGTAATAAACAACGTTCAATTCAAACATAAAATAAAATTATCTGATAACTGCTTAAACCCAGTGAACATTTTACTCAACTCAGTAGATGGATAAATATAGACAATCCGATCTTGTGGTTGAGATAAATGTGTATCTTTTACTGACGCTGTTTAGAGTCCATATAAAAGGCCAGGATGTCGAATAGTCATTTTAAAATGCGCAGTGACTCCACACTTAAAATATTGGCACAATACAATTTATTTAATTCGGTGGACGAACAGTTGCTTAGTCAATAACCGTAGATCTCTTGGGGAAGACCAATAGACCTCTAGTGGTAGCTCTCTGGATCTCTGGACATCCTCGCCTTAGTCTATATTTATGACTGACACCAGCCAATCACATTCCAGTGCGGGAGAACCAAGGTGTATACATATTCATTACCTATTCATTATATCTGTTATATACTCGATTTGGTTTTTCGTGTCACGTCCTAGTCTTCTCCATGTCCATAATCCTCTTGAGTGTTCTTGAAACCAGGTGTTGCTTGCCCGGTTCACACTCCACCCACGTCTATTGAACAGGTGAAGAGGCTCATCCCTTGTTCCCTGTTTAGGATGTGGTTTCTGGTTTTCTCTTCTCCTATCTTTTCACTCTTACATAGCCCCCTGCACATAAGTGGCGTTACCGCCTTGCTCGGGATGATATGATTAAAAAAAAAAAAATTCGCTGTGCACCACTGGACCCGTTTTTCTCCTGGCTCATTGCAGTGTTCTAGTCCAAAGGTATCAAATGTTACACCTTCCCTCTTCTTGCCTACTTTGGTATTCAGGTCTTCCATGATAATTCTAATTTCTTGTGTTTGACACTGAGCTTTGGTGTTGTCCTGTATAGAGTAGAAAGATTCTATTTCCTTCTCAGTACTTTGCGTTGTCGGTGCATATACTACATTCTTCATGTCTCGGTCCAGTAACAAGCCGACTCCCTTTTTATTATTTTTACCGCCTGCGTCTATGCTCCTGTGGTTGTCACTAACGAAATCTCCGTTGTTTCGAAAAAAGCAAAAATATAGTTAACATGACAACAGTAATTTACGATTACTATCAATTCTTTTTTTCAAAATTTATGATAATTGATTTAAAGGCTTCAAAAAGTTATCTGAGACGCATTTGTCTGGTACCCAATTGTCCAGTACGCAAATGTCCGGTATGCAACTGTCATAGTACCATTTAACTCTTACGTGCGTTGTGGTGCAGTGGATATCGGCTCGGAACGAGAAATTGGAGAACCGAGTTCGAATTCTTGTTGAATTCCTTGCATTCACTTACGCGCAAATACCCTTGGGAAAGGTATTAATCCGTCACTTTCCTCCAGTTATGGGTTAAATAATAGGACAGATTGGGTTCTATAGCCTTGGTCGGCAACCAGTCTACCGCAGAAAGCAATGGCAACCTACTGCGGGATAATCTTCTGCCCAGTCGTTCATGTCTCTTTCGAGACATGATCGCCCAAGCGAATATCACGTATGGCACTTAACTGACTGACTGACCAATACACTGACTAAAGTAAGCTTCGTAAATGATCTCTCTATGTGTGTCTATATACACATAATAATAATTATAAAACTCAAGAAAATGTATATAAAAAATGTTATCTGGTGTATTTATGGAGGATAAGGCATTTTAGGCAAGCAGTCTTTTTAATCAAAGTCTTAAGGGGACTCCTAGTCGGGAAAGATAAGTTGAACGTTCAGTTTTAATTCTTGCAATACCACGGAACCTCGGTTATCATTCACTTTTTTCCGCGAAAATATGTCACGGAAATTGTATATTTCCTCGGTTATCGAGCAAGGACATTCCGTCTGTTACGAACCTCTACTACATTCTCGTTCGTTTGACTTCCCGGAACACAAAGAGTCAGAGAACGAAAATAATCTCAGTCTTTTCCGCCTACCTTGGACCATTTTACTTTTGTTAACGTACTGAGTTTATTATATAAGTCACATGTGTTATGTAAATTTCTTTTTATTAAAAAAAGACGAGAGGAAAACTATGTTTCGTCCACTGACGGACTTTATCAAGGCATAGAAACGAAATGAATTTAAAATGAAAATAAAGTATCTATAAACAAAAAGTTGTTAGTTACTGGAAAATAAAAAAGAACTCTCATTATTATTCATTCAGTCAAATGAAAAATACTAAACATTTAAAAAACATCATCCCATACTCGAAGAGAATTTTGTCATGTGAAATTGTTGTTATAAGATCTTGAAGTGATTAAAAAAAATTAACCGTTTTCTTTTGATTTTTTTATATGTTTGTTGTAAATTATTGTGGCTTAGGAAAGTATCGATTCAAATGGGAGTTGTGAGATTCGAAAAAACGGGGCGTAGATTAATATTTTGGTAATATTTGATGGCGGCACTCCGGAGGATTTTCCTTCCGAGTAAATCATTTTTTCTTATGATGTGTATCGCATTTTTTATGTCGAAATTGTGGCCGAAATTATTGTTGTGTATGATCAGTGCATTTGTTAAATTGTTATTTATGAGGTCTCTTTTAGGTTCATTGATACGTTTTTCTTCTTCTTTTTCTTTAAATTTCTGCACGCTTCTCCAATGCATTGTGAGGAAAGGTTTTGGAAACTTTTTTTTTTATAGCAACAAGTATAACACATTATAAGCCGGAACACGCACAATATATATATATATATATATATATATATATATATATACAAAAATCCTATACTCCAACATACTATACACCGGAATATATACACACACACACATATATTTACATATATCTATATGCACGCACACACACGCACACATGATACAAGAAAAAGATATGTAGGTATATGTATATATAAAATGAACACAGAAGTGGAAAAAAAGAGGAAAAATACAAGAAGTATGTGCACATAAACGCACACACATAACACACACACACACACACACACACACACACACACACACACACACACACACACACGAGAACAAATGCCGGAGGGGGAAAATGTAGCAATAATCACGCCTCCAATTAAAGCAGATAACATTAGGTCATAAAATGGCGCCTACCACCATTCTGACAGAGATGCGAAAATGCTAAACCCTGCCACCGTCCAACGCGCACATATTAAAGCATAAATTAAATCAGACAGATATATCATCAAATCTTAAAACGGCGCCCGCTATCACTTTAAAAAGAGGCAAAACAGCCAAATTCTACTACAGCGCATAATTATATAAACCATAAACACACACACACGCACACATATACATGTACTAACCCACTTACAAGTACACACACACACATACTCACTACAATTAACGACAGCAGTAGCAGCGAAAGAGGACCATTCAGTTAAAGGCACGGTCCACCAACGGACGTGAAATCAAGTTCTCTTATCATTCTGAAGATGAGATTCTGTTCTCGAAATATTAATGAATAATAATCAAGTAATACCCAATACCTTCTTTACCTTCCTTTATTATACTAAACGCATTGTGGTAGCTTTCAAATACCTACCCATACACTTTATATATATTTATAGTTATTATGTTTATTATATATATATATATATATATATATATATATATATATATATATATAACTGCTTTTGAGTTATTATGTTTATTTTTTATTTTTTTAAAGTCTGATTATATCCATAATGGTTTTGAAAGTCGTTATGGCTATTTGAGATATTTAGATAGCTGTTCTGAATAGTGAATGTTATAGAATTGGTAGGTCGTATTATGTATCTGTTTTTGTTTAATTTATTATTGTGGATAACGTTGTTTTTGTTGCGGTTGTGTATTTTATGTAGCTTTCTTTTTGCGTTGTGATTAAAGTGATACGGATATTATATATTTTTGAATGTGTTTTCTTTGTATAATTCTTCTTTGGGTAAACATTGGGGGCCAAAACTTCTGAATGCTCTTAAATAGAAACCTATAATTATACCAGATTTACTTTAAGCGAAATGATTTGAGTAGAAACTGATCAGGTTGTTTTTATTGGTAGCTTTTCTGTGAACGTCAAAATTGAGTTCGTTATTGTTTTTGTGTAATATGATATCTATGACGGAAAGTGTATAGCTGGTTTCAGTTTCAAACGTGAAGTCTACAGTAGGTTCAACGCTATTAAATTAGTTGACAAGATCTGTTATATTAGTATTTTGCAGATATATTAGTTGGTAGTTGTCTATATATCTGAAATAGAAAGAGTTTGATGGTAGAATAGACCACTTTTGAATAGGCCACTTTCTAGAAACTCTAAAAGCAGACAAGCGAGAACGCTGCTGAGAGGTGATCCCACCGGTAGACCAAATTTTTGTCTAGAAAGTGGTCACCGAAAGTAAAGAAACATTGCTTGGTTATTAGCTGGGATAGTTTTTATGATTTTATATATAGGGAGAGGTAATTTTACTTTTGTTTTTCTTTAAGTGTGTATTTAGTGGATTTAGGCACTTCACGATAGGGACGTTTATAAAGATTTCATATATAAACTGGCTATATATTTGTATTTGATGTCTGTTTTTTAATTTGTTTAAGAGATCGCCTGAATTTTTTATGCGTGATCGATTGTGTCAAGGTGTGGGGTTAGGATTTTGCTTAGTGTGCCGGTTAGTTTATATGAGACATTGCGAAAGAAAGACTTCATTGAAAGAATTTATAGCAAAGACGAAAGCGGATAACCATCAAGAATGAAAGGTTCCGATTGAAGATCATTCACTTCCACCAACGCACCAGAAGACCCATACAGAAGTCGGGTCCGGGTGCGAAAGTACGGCCCAAAACCGGCGACAGAAAGGTCAGCCTCCAGAAATCGATGGTCAATCCTATTGAATGCCTTGGACTGATGTAAATTGATCAGCGCGGCTTTACTGTCGACTTGCTTGATGATCAAGCTTACTATATGAAGGTTATCCTGAATAGCTCTTCACGTTTACCCCGAAGCGAGTGGTTCTACTGTGAATGTCTGATTGCTTTCAAGCACCTCATACGAAGCATGAGGCTCGCTCCATATTACTTGGGTTGAAATGCCTCACTAATGATAAGGTATCACTCACCTGGCTAGTGAAAGGGAAGGTCCTCTGGTTTGGCAAAAATATTTTTTTCAGCGGGTCTGGAAAATTCTCCAAACTGCGTTCACTGTGATGGGGCGGTGAAGACCCTGGATAACACCTTTCATTCCAGTGTCGTAGTTCCGTTGGGCAAGTTTGTTGAAGATATCATTGTTCGCACGCTGCACGGAAGTTTTGTCTTCGAGACCAGTTCTGTTTTCTAGCGATGTGGTACCGCCGTTGACGAAGGCTGAACACCTTGTGTTCTTTTGCTTGCTAGACGTTATAAGAGTCGTGATATGGACGGTACGTTAGAATGAATTCTATGGCCGCAAGAAGTTCACCTCTTCCCAACTGATCTTGGCCCATAACCTTTGTTGACCATGTCCACCATAGTTTATGAATATAGAATACAGTGCAGTACGTAATCTGTTCAACGAAACAACGTCAAAGATTAACATTCACGAGTCAGACACTCGACTAAACCGGACTATATCGCCAATATTCGGGAAAATATGGTCGCCTTTTATACACGTCGCATTGAATATTTTGAGCCTTCTGATTGGTTAACTCTTCTATTGGTGAACTATAAAATGAGTCAGCTCATGGCTGGCTCACTAGTATACAACGGTACTCAAAAAAGCTCCAACACTTTAAGCATCAGCTTAGTCAAGTTTAAGACGGAAAGAATTTGGTAAACAGGCGGGTGTGTCTTGCTCGTCTGTGCCGAGTAAGAGGGAGCAATATAGAATAGCAATTTGATGCCGGTTGGTATTAGGATATTGCTCTAACTGGATTTAACACTGTCAACCCAGTCCAAAATTAGGTTAGTTTAGTGTTATTTATTGTCTTTAGTTTTTCTTTCAAAGTTTAATTAGTTAGGGAACGCAAGCTCATTGGCCTCTTCTATTTCTGTTCCAACTTTCTTTAGTTTAATTTCTTCTCCCCCACCGTTAGGTATCCAGAGATGTCAGTTCTCTGGTGGATGCGGGACGCCTTTCGTATTTTGTGCTTTTTTCGTATTTGTTGATGTGTTTGGATAAGTATGTATGTTGAGTGAGCCATTGGTTGAATGAATGATTGTTTTATATTATTAAAGTCCCATATTGATATCGTCCAGTTAACTGATGTTTCTATCACAATTAAGGTTTATGTGGGATATCATTACCACTATTTTATTGTTTCTTGTAGATAGTTCATCATATTGTAAATACACATTGGGATCTGGATTCTTAAATTGTTGTATCACCCTTCCATAAAATTGCACTTATTGGAACTAGTTATGAATTCATGAAGATTCTGAGGTATTATGGTGGATGTTGTAAGAATGGTAAGTGAGAATGTTGTTTTGGTGTATGGTTTAATGTGGTATGTTTGGGTTAGTGAGTATGGCTAGCTAAGTTTAATCATAAAGACAAAAGAAGACCATCATGGCTCCATCCCCCATATTGGCCTTGTGCCACATTTTTGTATTTTTACAAAATAAGAATAAACCCGTTGGCCAAGAGTATTTCTAACAGACGTCACGGTGAGTAGCCTAAGCAAGACTTAATATTATAGCCGCTATAAAACGAGTAATAATAGTTTGTTACATTTTAATGGATTTTTATTACCTCTATTAAAATATGACAAAATGTTTACTCATTAGGTTACGATTATTGACGTACCGATGCATATGTAAGGAAAGACATGACTTACTTCGGAATTCGAAACGAGCGCAAACGTGTCTTGCCTGCAAAATAATAACACGGAAATATGGCCACTATTGAAGACACAATTTATGCACGCCTATCTCGTCCAAAACGAGATGATATTCGCGCAAATGCAAATTTTGGCCGTCTTGGAATAGTTTTAAAAGCGGGGTGCCAGCAGCGATAGCAGTTCGTGTTTTGGGAGGATTACGTGTGTCAAAGTTGGACGTGCGGATTGAGTCAAACTTATGAAGAGGAAGTAGGAGCTGCTTAGTTGGTGTCTGTTTCACAACTGCCCAGTGTAACACCTGAGAAAGAGAAGCACGAAATTCATTTCCTTGAGGCGACCGAAGAAAGAAAGAAAGAAAGAAAGAAAAACATTTAGCCTGCCGGCGAGCGTCGCAATGCACTTTTTGACCTCACGCATCATTATTTTTTTTTCAATACAATTCTACGTTATTGTCTTTGTTTGTTGTCTTTACTGCTTAGACATTTCTTCTTGCAAATCTTATTGATTTTTCTGCTTTTTTTATTTAATTATCGCCTCTCTCTCTTACCGAGACACACAGCACCTACGTCTGAATAGGAAATCTATAAAGGATGTCAAATTAAAGTTGTCTGCTGCTCTTGAAATGGACCTGCAATCAGTGGTTAACTGGGACAAGAAATGGCTTGTAAATTTTAAGGTCTTCCAAATAAAACTGCTCTTCATTAACCACCATAGAGAAACTTCCCTGCCAGCCATCAGCATGACTGATACCGGTCTCCTTGAGAGCAACACATGGCGCCTCTTTGGTCTCAATTTTTCAACCCACCTGAAGTGAAACAAATATATATAAGATCTATAGCTGCATCTACTGCTAGGAAAGTTGGTTTTCTGTGTCGGGTTCTTCACATCAGAATCAATCTTGTACATTTATAAATCTACCATTCGCTCGTGCATTCAATACTGTTGCAATATCTGGTAGGTTGTGGTGCAGTGGATATCGACTCGGAACGAGAAATCGGGGAGCCGAGTTCGAATTCTTGTTGAATTCATTGCATTCACTTATGCACAAACACCCTTGGGAAAGGTATTAATCCATCTCTTCCTTTCAGTTATGGGTTAAATAACAGGACAGATTGGGTTCTATAGCCTTGGCTGGCAACCAGTCTACCGCAGAAAGCAATGGCAACCTACTGCGGGATAATCTTCTGTCCAGTCAGTCATGTCTCTTTCGAGACATAATTGCCTAAGCGTGTATCATATATGGCACTAAACTGACTGATTTTGCTAATCACCTCGATGTTCTCGACAAAATCCTAAGAAGGATCTGTAATTTAATCTGTCTTGAATTATCATCTCGACTTCAGTCACTTTCTCACCGACGTGATGTAGCTTCCCACTATCTGTTCTACAAATATCTTCATGGCAACTGCTTTGATAAGCTTTTTTTCCCTGGTGCCCCGTCCCTGTGAATTTAAGCGTGCTACTAGATTGGCATGCCGGTCCCATCATTTTACTGTTAAATGGAAATTCCACTTCTACTCCAACAGTTTCTTTTCTCGCACTCCCCACCTGTAGACCTCGCTTCCGTTTACTTAACTCCTTGATAGCTACAATCTCTAAAAATTTAAACGCAACGTCAGTTGCCATCTTCTATCTTCTTGAGTCCCATTAATCTTTTATCCTTTCCTCAATACTCTCTGTATCTAGTATTTTCTCTCATTGTAACCCCCTTCACAGTAGTGATGACCCCCGCCTTGATTGGGTTGAACTGATTAAATAAAAAATAAAAAAAATAACAAAAATTTTTTTATCTATTTAATTATAAAGCAAAACATTGAATGTAAATTATGATGTCCGTTGAGTACAAGAAGTCGTTGACCATATGAATATGATTTAATAGCAGTATAGCCCGGCGTTGCTCGGGTGTAATGAAAGCTTTAAAACTAATCCATGGTCCTGGAGCTCAGACTCAGCCTAAAGAATATTTGTGTGAAGTTTGGTGAGAATCGGATAAAAATTGTGGATTTGTATAAAGGACATACAGACAGATAAACAGACACACACACAAACATCTTGCCTGATATATATATATATATATATATATATATATATATATATATATATATATTATCGAGTTTCTGCACTATTGTAAGAACTGCAACCTTGAAACTTCTGAATATCGTTTCTTATGTCTTTGTCTATGAGTGTATGAAATTTGATTAAAATCGGACCACTTCTTCTATAACACGATTTTTTCGATTATCGATATTTATCAGGGGTACCTCGACACAAAACCTAGCTAAGAACACTCGCAGACGCTTATAGTACAACTGTGTAAATTTTCAAGAAAATCGGTTCAGTCGTTTCTGAGTCTATAGGTAACGGACACACACAGACACACAGACACACACACACACACACACACACACACACACACACACAAAGTTCCTTTTATAAATAAGTTTAGATAGTTGTACTAATTTTTCTTTGAAATATTTAAAATAATAAATTCATATTTTTCTTTTATGTCATATGCACGACAAAAAGATTTTTTGAAAACGAATTTTGGCAGTTTAGATATGCATGCGCATGCGCGAATGTATGTATATCTTTTTCAAGATGGCAGTACTAATATGTAGGTTTGGTTTGGATTTTGTTAAGCAGTATATCAAACTGTATGAGTTATTTAATGCCGAAATCTAAATATTTTGAACGCAAGTTTAAGTCCTACAGATATTTTGTACATAAATTTAAATTTTTAGAGTAAATCTTCGTTTTTTTACATTGTAGATGATAAAATGTATGGTTGGTAATTTCACTATAAAAATGTATTGTTAGTATTTTTTATAAAAATGTATTGCTGGTAATTTTCATAAAAATGTATTTGTATTGTTATTTTGCTATAAAAATTTATTGTTAAGCTAATTTATTATAAAATATATTGATCATTTCGCTACAAAATATATATCTGGTCACTTTGCTTCAAAAACGTATTGCAGATCGTTTTGCTATGAAAATGTGCTGCTGGTATTTTTACTATTAAAATGTATTTGTATACTTTCCTAGTGTTTTGATTTTTGACTGGGAGTTCACTATTTGACAATGCCTGGGACTCCAGTGGGTGCTACCACCCTGGGTCAGGGTTAGACCGGGAAACAATAATAGTTAAGAGATGGTTCCACGTTCATCAAAACCTCCAATCACCAATCAGAGGCCTTACTGATGGATGTAATTTATTTTCATACTTAGGATGCTACTAGTTTTTAGTGTAACGCTAATAGCCGTCCAAACTTTAAAAATTTGAATAAAAAATAAACAAAATTAAAACAGCCAAAATCACCACAAAAATTTGTTTGGTTGATTTTCCGACGCGTCAACTCGTGTTGTTTCTGTGAGATGCTTTCATGACTTCTATGTTCATTTCCTACAATTTTTGAAAGAGGGGTTTATATATATATATATATATATATATATATATATATATATATATATATATATATATATATATATATATATATATATATTAAATATATATATATATATATATATATATATATATATATATATATATATATATATATATATAATATATATATAATATATATATATATATATATAATAATTTAATTTAATATATATATATATTTAATATATATTAAATATATATATATAAATATATATATTTAATATATATTAAATATATTCAATATATATATAATATATATATATATATTTAATATATATATTTTATATATGTTTAATACTTAGTTTTTGGTTATAATAGGGTTAGACCAATGCATATATGTATTAAAAAGTGTTCAATACAATTATATTGTAGAACTTTTGAATATTTTCCATTTTAAACGAGTTATTCCGCGACCTAGGTTTCTACCATGAGTGATGTCTTCAGGCGATTTTTAATAACTTTTTTTTTATTAAAAATCGCCTGAAGACACCACTCATGGTAGAAACCTAGGTCGCGGAATAACTCGTTTAAATTTTTTTTTTAATCATTTCACCCCGGTCAAAGCGTAAATGCCACTGATGTGCGGGGGAGGGGTGGCTACATAACTGAAAGAAAATTAATTAGAGGAGAGAGAAGAGGATTACAAACCAATTAGAAAGAAGCAATAGAAAGATGAAAATGCAGGAGTGATGACAGTTGCAAGGGTGGGGAGAAAGGGAAGGACAATGAGCATGCCTCTTCATCCTACAGCACGAATGCCGGTGTCCCCCAGGGCTCTATCCTGGGCCCGACGCTCTTCCTTATTTTCATCAACGACCTCCCAGATGAGATCAAGTCCCAAGTAGGCATCTACGCAGATGACACCACAATATACTCCCGCACCAGTAAGAAACCTGGCATGGCGGACAGACATAATCTCGCTGCTGACCTTGAACGGGATCTACACTTTGTGGTAAATTGGGGCAAGAAGTGGCTTGTCAACTTCAATGCGTCCAAGACCAAGCTGTTGTCTGTCAACCATCACAGCAACCTCTCCTGCCTCCCATAAGCATGGAGCAAGCGATTCTCCCTGAGTGCAATACACTGCGCCTCCTCGGCCTTACCCTCTCTTCTGATCTCAAATGGAACCGCTACATCGAATCCATAGCTAAAAAGACTGGATTAGGTCAAGCAGGCGTCCGCTAATGCCGTAACCCCGTAGCTTGCAAAGGAGGCCAGAGTGCCAGACCCTGTCAAAAGCCTTGGAGATGTCCAGAGCAACTGCACGAGGCTCGTTTGACTCATCGAGGGTCTGGAGCATGTACTCCGTAAAGGTTGTTAGCACATCTGCAGTGGACCTGGCAAAGCGGAAGCCATATTGCTTGTCAGAGAAGAGTTTGTGGGCAGTAAGATGTTGAACTATTTCAGCATTGATTATGGCCTCGAACACTTTCCCGAATATCGGTAGAAGACTGATAGGGCGATAGTTGGATGGGTCCGAGGGTTCACCACAATTCTTAAAAACAGGAACGACTGAAGAGAACTTCCAGCATGCAGGAAAACAGGAAGCAGAAAGGCAGTAGTTATACAGTTTAGAGAGGACAGGGGAGAGTTCAGGAGCACACCTCTTAAGGACTATCACCGGGATTCCATCGCCACCGCTCGCCTTATGGGTGTCAAGTTTTGAAATTACTCGGGATACTACCTTCGGGGTAATATGTACGTCGTGCAGTTTGGCCTCAGTTTTAACGGAGAAGTCGGGTGAGCTTACTCTAGATGAGTCAAACGTGGAGTTGGATGAGAATCTGCGGGCAAAGCACTCAGCTTTGTCCGCAGATGATGTGAGAACCTCAAATTCATGGATTAAAGGAGGTATAGAGGATTTGCAGTTGTCAGCTATGCGCTGTCGCATTCTCTCAGCGAACAACCGTTTGGCGTCATTCAGGATTCTCTTGCACTTATTGCGAGCAGACGTGAATAGGCGCCTATTGTGATCAGATGACTGGCTCCTGAATAGTCGAAAGTAATGGTTCCTGTGGGCAATGGCGGCCGAACAGGCAGGAGAGAACCACGGAGAGGAATGAGGTTTTAGGCAATACTTCCTGGTGGGTATGAAGGCATCAATGCCATCTTTCACTCATGACGAAACCTCAGAGGCACAGTTATCAACTGGGAGATCGAACACTTTTCCCCAAGGAACGTCGCAGAGGAAATCGCGAAATGCATCCCAGTCAGCTTTTTGGTAGCGGTAGGAGGTCCTGAGGGGAGTGAGATTGGAAAGAAATACTGAGAGAGACAACAGCATGGTCGGAGTTGCCGAGCGGACAAAGCTGCGAGACTTGACAGGCGTCAGAGGCAGAGGTAAGACATATATCTAGTAGTGAGGAGTGTCCGGAGGGACTGCTTGGGAAGCGAGTGGGGAAGTTCACCACTTGCGTAAGGGATTGGGAAATAGCGAAGTTCATGGCGTGGACGCCCGCTAGATCAGTAACAGAGTCTTTAAGCCACTCAGAGTGATGGGCGTTGAGATCTCCGAATACAAATATGAGAGCGAATGGGTGGCAGGAAATAGCTTTATCAATGTTGTCTCAGGGGAGGAGGGAGAACGGTACAGAAAGAATAAGTAACTAACCGAACTGACGAGAGACAGACGGAGACATACATACTGGTGGGCAGCAGATTCAAGTGAAGTCACCCTAGCTATGGGGAGGTGTTCGCTGACGTAGATCCCCAGCCCATGCATGTGGACAGTGGAATCCTTCCTTAAGAGGGGGAGATAGCTTCCTAACTCAGGATTGAAACCCGACCAAATCGGCGCCAGCCGGCGATTCTACCCCTAGGCCACGAGCGTCCAGAAGGCAGGCATTTTAGCGCGTATAAACACGCCCAATAGCTAGAGTGCTCCAATTCATTCATATAATCTAGAAAAGTTTTTTCTTGATTATATTACTAATATAATTATATTACCCATGAAATTGTAGAATATCTAAAAAAATTTCTAGAGTATATATATATATATATATATATATATTTAAACAAATGATTATAGGCATAAAATTTTATAATGCCAAGAAATAAATTAATTTCATACTTACAGGCATTTATAGATGATAGAATGACAATAGATGCTATAAAAAAAAAAAAAAAAAAAAAAAAAAAAAAAAGAAATACTAAAACGACCGACCGGTTTCAATCCCATTCATCATCAGGGTCAACTGGGAATTTTTTTTTAATTCAATTTTTCAACATTTAGAATATTAAAAGATGAAAATGAATCATGATGTACTAGGGGGAAAAAAAAATTATGGGGAGGGTACGGACAGGTACTAAATAGTAATAATATGGAGTCCGATAGCGCATTCTCTCTGTTTGCAAAGAGGCGGGGTCCTGGTCTTAATATATATCGACTCCAATGCCTGTAAATTGAATGTAGAGTGTGAACCAGCAGAACAGTGAACTGGTCCACACTGAAGCCATTTCCACAATTTCTTCTACTTATCAGGTGTTCAACAATGATCCGGTAATGTTCACAAGTTGACCCGCACAAACATCTGTTTTGAGAATTCTTAGTGGCACATAATGTTTTATTTTACAATCCAATCTCTGTGACGTCCTTCCTATGTAGTCTTTACCACAACTACAGATGGATCTGTAAATAACAGAAGAAATATGATGGGGAGGAAGTAAGTCCTTTTTCATAGACGGGAAAGCAGAGTGAGTGTCAAGATGGACCCTAACCTGAGCAGAAAAATAACAAGAAGTAACTGCTCTAGAAATTTGTTTAGCCAGCTGCTCATTACGTGACCCAGTATAAGGTAGCCTTAAGTATACCGGACATTTTTTCACAGTATACGTCTTATCCTTTGAGAAATTATTTACTTTATCCTGCATCACACCATTAACAACATCACTGGGATAACCATTTTTAGATAAGTTACTGCGGATATATAATCTCACTCCACGTCCAAATAACTTTCCGTACAAATATTTAATGCCCTGTGTGTGTAAGGGTCTTAATTAAATTTATTTTTCGTTTTCTTGGACAGAGTGAGTCCCACCCCGTGTATAACCCCAAAAACATGGCTTTACGGAAGTTTCAAATTTAGTTGGAGTCCGATGAATGAAAACATCGAGAAATGATAAAGAACAGTCTGACTCCTTTTCAATTGTAAATTTATATATATATATATGACGCCAATTCGGTCGGGTTTCAATCCTCGGTTAGGAAGCGACCGGAGTCTAAGCCGTACTGATGAGCGAAACAGATCTGTCTGCGGATGACTATAGTATATACTTTTTATTACAGTTTTCTGAGTGGATATATTCTTCAAATTAACATGATAAAGATAAATAAAACAAATTTCTTTTTATGTGACAAATGTTCGAGCCTTTTTCGTTCTAAAATTATGCAGCTTAATTTAATAAAAAAAGTCAGAGCAAATCAGCCGTAAATTTAACTACCGAAAGCGTTAAGAAAAAATATATAGAAATATATTAATTATCAGAAAAAAATTCAGAATAATAAAAACATGTTTTATTTATTATTAAAATTTATTCCAAGTTGTGTCAGCTGCACACAATATACTTCAGTTGAAAAATGATTCATGTTTAATGCCTGGATTTTAGTTATTTTAATCACCTTTAATTCCAAATGGCACAGTTAATGTTTTCAAACAATTTATTCATTTACTCACTGTATGTAATATCGATCTTTCCATAAAAAATAAATATAAATGATCTACAGCTGTAAAAAGTAATCTCTTTTGTGTATGCACCTCTACAGATAGGTTCGTTTGTGTTTTCAATTACGAAGAGCGTGACTGATTTCTGCAACACTTTTATATATTAGCATGTTGGATAATTTATTTTAAAAAACAGATTTCAAAAGCAGACGTTTATTTCTGAATGAGTAAAAAGCAAAGTAGTAATGTCAATAAAAAAAACAAACAAACAAAAAATAAACAAAAAATAAATAAATAAATCAATTAAAAACTACTTTACCTCAAAAGTTCTTTTTTAAACTATTCAGTTATAAAAAAAGGCTAAAATTTTGAATAAAAACATTAATAAGAACAAAAGTAAATAAAATTATCAAATATTTCTAAATGAGTCCAAAAAAAAAAAAATCATATACAGAAAAAAACAAAGTTTAACTTTTGTCGGTCTTAATTGAAAGAGGTGCAACTATTGATTCATTTTTCACTGAAAAAATTGAACGATAACCGAATCATACGATAACCGAATCATACGATAATCGAATCATACGATAATCGAATCATACGATAATCGAGGTTCCACTGAAATAATAATTATTGGAGGGAGTGCAACTATTATACATTAATTCATTTTTCATTCATGGTCTTCCCTACGAACTGTACCTGAGGCAGTCGCACGTGCTTGTCCCTCTGCTGGCAGTGATGTTCAACCACTGGATGAAGAACGGGTGTATTCCCGATCGCTTCACCAGAGGTGTGACCAAGCTGCTTCGTAAGGATAAGCACGGAAGGGATGGGATTAGTAATTTTCGGCCATTAACTATGTTAAATACAGAGTTAAAGATTTTGGCCAAGGTCTTAGCCAACCGTTTGCAGACTGTCCTGCCTAGTTTGATTGGCCCCGAGCAAACTTGTGCTGTGAAGGGTAGGACTATTCAGGACAACCTTCTTACGGTACGCTTGATCTTAGAAAAAGTCGACGGAGAAGCCGCGCTGATCAATTTGGATCAGTCCAAGTCTTTCGATAGGGTTGACCATCAATTTCTCGGATCTGTTCTCGAGGCGGCAGGTTTCGGGCCGTACCTTCGCGCCTGGATACGTCTCTTGTATCGGTCCCCCGAAGCTGTGGTCGAAGTGAATGGAGTAAGGTCGAAGCCTTTCATGTTGTCCAGATCTATTCGTCAAGGTTGCCCTTTGTCGCCGATGCTGTACGTTCTTGCGTTGGAGCCATTCCTCCGCAAGTTAAAGGCGAATCTGGTCCTACAAGGAATTACCCTCCCTAGTTTGAACACCTCGGCCAGGTATTCTGCATATGCCGACGAGGTGGCTGCTTTTGTGCAACGCAGTGCCGAGATTCACGAAGTCAGAAAGGAAATCAGCAGGTATGAAACGGTAACGGAAGCCAAGATCAACCGTAATGAGTCTGTTGCTAGTTTTACTAGTGAGAGTCTTGTTCCATTTTTTGTGGCGCAAGAAAGCTCCTATGGTGCGTCGCGAGGTCTGTTGCCTCCATCCTGCTGAGGGCAGTCTAGGAATGCCCAACGTTGAGATCCGTCAACATACGCTGCGGCTGAAATTCTTAGACCGAATGTGTGCGCAAGACGAGGGTAACGGCCTCTTCTGGAAGGAAGACGCTAGGAAAGCTTTTCCAGCTTTGAGAAGTGTGCATCAGGGAGAGGAGGAAGCCCCGCGCAATCCTCGTGCCGAGTGCTCCTTCTATCGCGAGTGTCGACGTGCTCTGGACTACTTCACACGGGTCAAGGATGGCCTCTCTGACACCTGACTGTTGTCTCCTAAGGCATTATATCGTGTGTTAGTACGGGGGGCCGCCAAAGATGATCTGAGGGAAGAGTTAGGTTTGACGAATGAGGAGTTTCGCTCTCTCTGGCCTTGGGCGCCCGGGTGGAGGTATCTCAACAACGACGAGGCATCGCTTACCTGGCTGGTGTTGCGGAAGGCTCTCTGGGTCGGCAAGAGGCTCCATGCAGCGGCGTTGGCAGTTACGCCAAAGTGCGTGCGCTGTGGTGTGGGGGTGGAGTCTTTGGACCACATCTTCTTTCACTGCAGGGTCGTGCGGCCGTTGTGTGAGTTAATTGAAGGCTACATAGTTCGCGTCTTGGGTGGAAAGTTTTTTTGTCCTTGAAGCCAGTGCCGTTTGTAGCAATGTTGTGCCTCAGTTGAAAAAGAATGAACACTGTTCTTGTGTTTACTCGGCATTATGAGTCGTGATTTGGACGACGCGAAAGAAGGAATTTTATGAAGGTGAGAAGTTTTCCTCTTCTAAACTGGTTTTGTTTTTTAAGCATCAGTTTAAAATCAAAATCAGGGCGGAAAGGAGGTGGCTCTCTTCATTAGAATTTGGCGAAAGGTGGGTGACTGCTTCGCGTTTGGTGTGCGTGAAAGGGGCTAAATTAGAGTTCCATCTGAAGGTGACCTAGGCTATAGGATATTGGTCACCTGCATTAAACATGATCAGCCCAGCCCAGTGTTAGTTTAGCTTAGGTCAGTTTTCGTTTTGTTTTGAACAATTAATTTTAACTTAGCTAGGGTATGAATGGTCATAGCCCCTCCCCGCTTTTATTTTTGTCCTCTTTATCTTTGGTTAATATTCCCCATCCCCTCCCCATTTAGGTGACAGTGATGGCGGTTCTCTGGGAACTGTGGGATGCTTTTTCGTTTCGAGTGTGGGATTTCCTAATTGTTATTGTGTCTAAATGAGTGAGTGGATGTATGAGTAATTGTAGATTGCGTAAATGGTTCATGTTTATTTTTACTAATCCCGCAGTTTTTTTCGTCCAGTTAACCGCAATTTCTGCCACATTTAGACGGTGAGGGCTTCCCCATACTAACATCAGTTTTGTTTAGTTTGTAAATAACATTTGAATCATCAAAGAACATTGGGGATTTGTTATCTTGTCATCCCAACCCCCACAAAGTTGTACATAATTAGTTTAGGTAGGATCTCCTAGAGCGAGTGTGGCATTGTGGTGTTTGTGTAAGATAGCGTTGTGCGACTGGATCGTTATGGTGGAAGAAATATTATAAGAGCGATTGGGTCAGTGATAGAGGCTTCTTAAGTTAACGATAGGACAGATGATGACCAGCCCCCACCCAATCCCCATTTTAGGCCTTGTGTCACATTTATACTTTTTTGTATAATAAATAATTTCAGTTCAGCTCAGCACAGTCTGTCTGTCTGTCAGTCACTAGTAAGCCAAGCTTATATTTACTCTTTATATCTATTTTTGACTTAATATACGTTGTTAATCTTACCACTGTGTTTCGAGTTATCATTTCGTTGTCCATCACCTGTCCACATCAACTTTTTTTTTCTTTATTACTCCGAGTGAATTAGATCTTCGTCTGATATCTTCGTCCGATATCCGAATCCTCGTCGCCAAAATTGTTGTGGAGTTATTTTCGCCGTGGAGGCTAGTATTTGTTCTAAAGTCGGTCCAAATAGGTTCGACGTACAAAACGTTGGGAAATTGATATAATGTGTATAAGCAGTGTAATCTTGCCAGGTTGCTGACTACTTTCGTATTCGACTAACTGTCGACTACTGTCGTCCAACATCCACTGAACCTCTTTCCTCTTAGTACTCCTACTTGAATTAGGTGGGAGAGTCTATTCACTATAGAATAGGCGTGTTTCATCATAACATGGACCCAGAATAGGTTCAGAAGAAAGCTCGAACCCCGGAATTAGTGAAACATATATATTAAATGGAAAACAAATACAAGGTTGTCAGTCTGACTGACAAGTATTAGACTAGGGTGACTCAGCCCAACTCCACCCCGAGAGGCATATTCTCCCGGTATTCATAGTAATAGGAAGAGTTCATTATAGTCGAAAAAATATAGATAGATAGATAGATAGATAGATAGATAGATAGATAGATAGATATTGAACAGACTAGATAGATAGATAGATAGATAGATAGATAGATAGATAGATAGATAGATAGATAGATATTGAACAGACTGAGATAGATAGATAGATAGATAGATAGATAGATAGATAGATAGATAGATAGATATTGAACAGACTAGATAGATAGATAGATAGATAGATAGATAGATAGATAGATAGATAGATATTGAACAGACTGAGATAGATAGATAGATAGATAGATAGATAGATAGATAGATAGATAGATAGATAGATAGATATGTAATATAACAATCTGGACCCACCCGAGAAGAAGGCTGTTGCAAGCGGGGTTGTTTTCCGGTCGTTGAAAGGAACGGATGTTTGTTTGACCTTATTTCCGGCAGTAGCGGAAATGGACAGAGGCAAACAGAACAGGTGTCTCTGAGAATTACGTGGGCGTGCGTGGGCGAGGCAAAAATCGGAAGTCCCGGTTTGGAGATTATAAAAAGACCTCGGCCCACGGATTTCACCAGACAGAGACAGAGGCAGACGAGAGAGCCAGACCAGACCAGAGGAGCAACAGATACGACGACCCCCCCCGTCAACCCCATTAGAAGCGCGCTCTCAATTCTCTGTCCCTGTGCTACACGGTTCATCGTCATTAATAAAAATATAACTTATATTTTTATATATATGCGTGTTTGTTGTTCGTGATATACAACAGACTTGTCTTTTTGGTGCCTAAGTGACTTGCTGTTTTGGGACAACAAAACAGATTGATACGAGCTGGTTACCACGGCGACGATTGAAAATTCAACGGACTTCAAACTACCAGATAGAAAGAAAAAAAGAAGACGAAAATATATAGCAGCAGCACGACTATAAACAGCAGCCAAGGTAGGTGACTCTTTGATTTGATAGTGTGTGTGTTTTCTGCTCGTGTTTATAAGTCTAGTTAGAAAAAAAAATGCATACTTTTGCCGATCTGACCCTAGAATTGAGAAATGTGTCGAACACATTAAGGGTAGAACGGAGGGGGTGTAAGACTGCATGTAGAGAGTAGCGCATAGGTTGGGGTTGGCGGGAGGATTAAAGTTGAGATATTTACCTATCTGTAAGTACAAAACATCTGAGTTAATGATTTATTTTTTTGTTAATATTTTACCATATATGTGAAGTGAGTTTACTGGTATGTTGCTTAATTAATCTTACTTTTATTGAGTAAGTGAAATGTAAAATCATGTAAAGGAAGTTTCTTCTACTCTTTAAAGTGGATAATTGGATTAACTTGTTGATAACAATGTTTTCTTTGGGTTGTGCAGTGTTAGGTTTTTTTTTTGTTTTTTTTGTGGATTTCTTTTCAATGACTGTACACTACAAAATGATTTACATTTCTATGGTTGTGAATTATGCTTTTGTGCAGGTTCCCATCAATTCAACATCCTCTGTGAATTTTCATTTATGTGACTTGGGAAATATCTTTTGAAGATATATTAATTTCTGAAAACTAGTAAATACCTTGTAACAGATAAATATGGAGAGATTTAGTGAAGGATGTGAGGAACTCCCGAGGAGGTTGACGATAGGGGTCATTGCTGGCGTGGTCGGCGTAATAATAATCCTTGGAATAATAGCCAGGAAGCGGATTTTTAAGTGTAAAAGAAGCAACAGTGCTTCGGGAAAGGAAATTGAGTTATCCGTTGTGAATAGTACTCCGGGGTCAACGGGTGTTCAACACTCAAATGTCTCTGCGTTAAACAGAGAGATGTCAACAAATCAGATATGCTTGGTTTCGAATCCAGAGGAAGTAGTTCAAGGAATAGAAAACATTGTACAAACTAAGGAACTACGAGTCACGGGTCCATTTTTTTAGACTAAATTAATATAGATGAAACCTCTAATCCTCCACAAGTAAATTGCATGCGGATTAACGTTGGAATCAGGTTAATTTTCTTCATTTTCTATTGAACATTTCTCGGTCAGACTATGAATGATATGTACGGCAGATAATGGCCATTTTTCTGTGTTCAAACATAGTATGTTTGAAATTAAATTAAATTAAATGAAGTTACATGTGTAACAATAAACTCGAGCAGTGTTGGTCAAAGGTCATTTACTCGATGTTAGTTTAGAAACTGGGGCGCGATTACCGCCTATAATCACGTGGTTATGCATCGAGGTGTCTACGCTTATGGACAGAGTCGAGAAAGAAAATGAACATTTTTAAGAACTTTGCCCAATTCTGTGAAAATGGATATTAAAAAAAAAAAAAAAAAAAAAGGAGGAAAAAAAGAAAGAAAAAAAACAAAAAACAACAACAATGAAACATCGAGCTGGTAGAACAATTTTCAAGATGGACACGAACATTGTTGGGTTGCCGATGTAGGCTCCCCTATATATTTTTTTGTTGTTTTTTTGTTTCGGCATGCACATGTTTTGTTGTTTTGGCGTGCACATGTTTTATACTATTGTCGGGCTTGTGTGGCATGGGGAGGAGAGTGAGGGTGTTGCGCTTAAAATGTTCTTAGGTGAACATTTTGGAAAATGGGTGGACGAGGAATGTAATATAACAATCTGGCCCCACCCGAGAAGAAGGCTGTTGCAAGCGGGGTTGTTTTCCGGTCGTTGAAAGGAACGGATGTTTGTTTGACCTTAGTTCCGGCAGTAGCGGAAATGAACAGAGGCAAACAGAACAGGTGTCTCTGAGAATTACGTGGGCGTGCGTGGGCGAGGCAAAAATCGGAAGTCCCGGTTTGGAGATTATAAAAAGACCTCGGCGCACGGATTTCACCAGACAGAGACAGAGGCAGACGAGAGAGCCAGACCAGACCAGAGGAGCAACAGATACGACGACCCCCCCGTCAACCCCATTAGAAGCGCGCTCTCAATTCTCTGTCCCTGTGCTACACGGTTCATCGTCATTAATAAAAATATAACTTATATTTTTATATATATGCGTGTTTGTTGTTCGTGATATACAACAGATAGATAGATAGATAGATAGATAGATAGATAGATAGATAGATAGATATTGAACAGCCTAGATAGATAGATAGATAGATAGATAGATAGATAGATAGATAGATAGATAGATAGATAGATAGATATTGAACAGACTGAGATAGATAGATAGATAGATAGATAGATAGATATTGAACAGACTGAGATAGATAGATAGATAGATAGATAGATAGATAGATATTGAACAGACTGAGATAGATAGATAGATAGATAGATAGAAAGATAGATAGATAGATAGATAGATAGATATTGAACAGACTGAGATATAGATAGATAGATAGATAGATAGATAGATAGATAGATAGATAGATATTGAACAGACTGAGATAGATAGATAGATAGATAGATAGATAGATAGATAGATAGATAGATAGATAGATAGATAGAACAGACTGAGATAGATAGATAGATAGATAGATAGATAGATAGATAGATAGATAGATAGATATTAGAACAGACTGAGATAGATAGATAGATAGATAGATAGATAGATAGATAGATAGGGTTGTGAACCCAGAATAGGCCTGGAAGAAAACTCAAACTCGGGAATTAGTGAAACATATATATTAAATGGAAAACAAATACAAAAGTTTCAATCTGACTGCCAAGTATTAGACCGGGGTGACTCAACCCAACTCAACTCCACCCCGAGAGGCATATTTTCGGTATTCATAATAATAGGAAGAGTTCATTATAGTTCAAAAAGGGTAGGCCCCGTAACTGTAACACATCGTGTAATGAAATGTCAATTCTTCTAGATTCTTCCACATTAATACAGGTGTCCTTCGGAGCACTGTACTTGGTCCTACTTTGTTTCTTGTCTTCATCAACGACTTCCCCCATATAATGAGTTCCGAACTCGATTTTATGGTGATGATATATTTTTTTACTCCTGTCTTAATAGCAGGTCCGATAGGTGTGATAAAGTAAAACTGACTGCCGATCTCCAAAATGATTTCCATTCAGTTGATAACTGGGGCAAGAAATGGCTTGTAAACTTTAATGTCTCCGAAGCGAAACTACTATGTTTTAGTAATCTTCGAGAACCATTTTTGCCTTCCATTAGTAATGTTGATGTCAACTTCTAGGAGAGTGTCGGATTTCTCGATATTTGATTTCTTAATAAATCCAACTTAACACATATACCCTTTCAGGAGCACACTCATATATGTAAAGCATGCTCATATTTACGAATTGACCAATCAAAAATTCCTTTACATTAGATGATTGGCTTACATATTTTTGCCATATGCGGACGTAGTCAAGGACTAAATAAATACAGCATCTTATTTATTGACCAGTCAGAAGAAAAATATATCCAAAGTTGATCCTATTCTTGGTCGTTAAAATGCTTAAATACGCGTGATTTTACCTTTTCTCTTCAGAGGGCTGTGGTAATACCGACCGAGCAAAAGCGATGGACCGGATGTTTGCACCCTCACAACCAAAAAGAAAATGACCAAAACTCGACGGTGCGCAGCTGGATTCGCGCAGATGTTCCGGCTGAAAAATATAAATTAATTAAATATTAAATTTCCAGTTCGCGAGCCTACGCGAATTTTATTTATCGGCCAATGGGAAGCCCAGCATCAAATACGGGTATGAATTCCCAAATGATCTGCTGCGATCCAAAAAGAAGATATAAAAAGCCGATACAGATAGCATCGTCAGACAGACCAACACACATGGACTGACTCGAGAGAGGAGTGTTATCAGTATCCCCTTGACCTACGTCAAGCGGCTTACTATCCTAGCCTCTCTTCCCTCTCATCTTATCTTTCGCTGTCTCAAAACTACTTACTGACCTAAGGAGCGAATACATCAAAGACATTCCTTACTTAGAACGCTCCCACATTCCTAAGCATTAATTCTCTTTCAGCATTTTATTGCCGTGGACATTTTAACGTCCGTTGGACCTATAATTCAAATATTACTTTAATTGTAAAAACCTTAATTGATATGTGTATATATAAAATGTTATTTTTCAACTCAAATTGCTTTTCTTGATTTATAATCATTTTATGACTTATAGTGGGCTATCTACAACGAGGCCAAATTCCGTTAATCTGCAACTATATACAACTACCCTTCACTAGAACGGACTTCCCACTATAAACTGGGAAAGAATGGATAACCTGCTATAGGGCTACGGGTCGTCTGGCCAGACGTCTCGTAAGGGTGACTTGTATTTTTTTTACCCCCTCCATCTTCTTTTTCACGCTGCGTTCTTTATTTCTTTTTCTTTCTCACGTACTGAAAACGTATATAAAAGAGGAACAAAAGCAATCATAGCCACTTCCATTTCACATTCAATACGAACTTTTACCAGCTACATCTGATTTGTCCTTTCTTCGTAAAAGAAAGACAAACGAAGACATCGTACATAACAGCGACACCATTTTACTTTTTCTTCACAAAAGAAGAATTTCACCTGAATGAGATCTTGAAAACACACATTCACAAGAAAAACTTCATAGAGGTCTGTCATATATATATATAAATATATTAAGTGCCGACATTTGAATTTGAACTCAGATCGCCAGAGAACAAGCATAATACTGAGCATCAGGAAGAGACAGCTGAAGTTTCTGGGACATGCAATGAAGAAGGAGGGCTTGGAGAATCTGATACTAACAGGCCAGATAGAGGGAAAAAGAGACAGGGGAAAGCAGCGGATAACATATTTGAAGGACCTAATCAGGTGAATGATGGAACGAGGGTTGCATGGTGTAACAGGAGAAGGTGTGCTCAGAGCCACCAGGGATAGGGAGACGTGGAAAGCCATGATCGCCTACGTCCTGAAGGGACAATGCACATAGAAGAAGAAGAGGAATCGTGCTGCTGGAATCATGTGACGTTGTAAAAATAATATATATATATATATATATATATATATATATATATATATATATATATATATATATATATATATATGAGTACATAGTAAGCATTCAAGTGTGCAGAAAAGAAAAAAGGTCTGACAATATTCTTAGAATGCGTTATTTCTAGAATACATGACTTTACAAAACTGGCAATGAGTATCCGCTTAAACTTACGCGAGGAAACAAAAAATATGTATCCTACACGTCGTATTCAGTTAATATTTACCACTTCGCAAAAGAGACGTCATATTCGCAGGACTACAGAGAAATGACTAGGCGAAGTTATTCAAAAATTAACCTACGAAATATTCAGCGGAGAACAGGAAAATGGAAGAACTAAAATCTATTATGGTTTAAATGTTGGCGCTATAAAAGCAACAACAAGAACAATAATTACAGCAACAAAGACAACAAGAACAACAATTAACGCAACAAAGACAACAACAAGAACAACAATTAACGCAACAACGACAACAAATAAAGACAACAATTAACGCAACAACGACAACAAGAACAATAATTACCGCAACAAAGACAACAACAAGAACAATAATTACAGCAACAAAAACAACAAGAACAACAATTAATGACAACAATAATTACCGTAACAACGACAACAACAAGAACAATAATTACAGCAACAAAAAAACCAAGAACAACAATTACCGACAACTACGACAACAACAATTACCGACAACAACGACAACAACAATTACCGCACCAACGACAACAACAAGAACAATAATTACAGCAACAACGATAACAAGAACAACAATTACAGCAACAACGACAACGACAACAACAAGAACAACAATTAGCACAACAAAGACAACAACAAGAACAACAATTACCGCAACAACGACAACAACAAAAACAATATTTGCAGCAACAACGACAACAAGAACAACAATTGGCACAACAAAGACAACAACAAGAACAACAATTACAGCAACAACGACAACAACTGGAACAACAATTGCAGCAACAAAGACAGCATGAACAGCAATTACAATAAAAACAACGGAAGTTTTTAAAATTATTATTTAATAAAACCACGGAAGAAAAAACATAAGATTTATTCAGTCCAGATGCTGTTGCTTATTCAATTCGCGAATTTTTATACAATCCAAACTAAGGGATACCTTTTTTTCCCAGATTATTATAAAAAGATACAAAGGAATTTTCAAAAGGGATTTTTCGCACTGGAATAATAAAAAGAAGGTTCGTTTATTACTAAGAAAATTATCGCCTGCCGAACATAAATAATAATAATAAAAAAATAACAGTGAGAAAAATTTTATTAAATAATACTATCGAAACTTTTCGGTGATAAGAGCTCATTATTTAATACACGTTTACGATGAAAACTTTGTTAGTTATTCAGGAGTTGCGAATCGAGAATGTGAGAAGTTCAAGTGAATTCAATTAACTCCGGATTTATTTAAATGCCTAATATTCTTACATGGCTTAATTTCTAATAATGACGCTGAAATAAGTTCCAGGATCCTTGCTAAATTAGGAATGGTTCTCAAATTAACTCTCTAGAAAGCAATGGAAGAGTGTCAACGTATTATAAATCTAAAACTCAATACCGCAAGGACTGAGGAAAGAGACGTTTTATAGCATAGGACTATTTGAGAAAAATCTTATAGACGTTTTTCAGTTCTTAATAAAACATTTAAAAAAGACGATAAATTCCCCGCAGGCCTAATACTTGCCACGGTTGTGGAGGTAAGAATTTCAAAAATAAATGTTTGTTAAGAATAAAAACTGATACGAATGTGGAAGGGTAGGACACAAAAGTACATATTGCAAATACAAAAAGTGGATGAAAAATAAAACGCATGTAAACATGGTATAAAGTAAAAAAGGATAAAGAAAAAATTAGCAAGATTTCAAACTGAGAAACATCAAAATAGGAAATTTATTTTTGCGAAAATTAAAACAAAAATGTAAAGATAAAACTACAACTAGATACAGGATTTGATATCACTATCACAAATGAACAGACATGGATAAAAATGGGTAAACCCAGTTTATTAACATCTAAACGGTTACTCATGGCGTTTCAGGAAAGAAATTGAACTTTATGGGTGAATTCATCTGTAAAATTTCTTTTGATGGCAAAACTACAAAAGCAGCAGTGTTTGCATTAAAGAATGCAGCTGATTTATTTAGAACAGATTATATGCAAACGGTAGACGACCAGATCCTTCAAGGTCGAGCGCAATAAAAGCATGCACACTTCAACAAATGTAACAAAGTTACAAGCATTTTTACGGCTTGCTAATTACTATCATGTATAGATTAGGATTTACCCTGGATAATTATATCGTTGTAGGGTACTGTTAATACTGACTATTTCCTGTTCGGATGACTCTGAATTGTCGCTTATAAATTTTGCTCGATGCTGAAGGACATTAAATCTAAACATTTAACAGCAGCCTCAATCGGCGAATATCTGAACAGACTGGGTTACCCGATTTGGAGGTATTTTTAAATAGGCTCAATGTTCAAGGTTACGTGTTGCCTTTATCAAAACTTGTCACCATATTGTGCACATTTGGCTGAAATTTTATAGTCGGTAATTTCGCTGGCAGAACACAACCTCTGCCTGAGATTTCAATATCTTTATCCATTTTTGGACAATATGTATAACAACTCATTAAGGATTTCATCCTAGAATGTCCTATGTGATTTTCTTTTAGCTTACATTTTCGTAACGATGCTGGTATCACAATTCTTTCTGCACGATGCAATAATTTAGAAGGCGTTTTTTCCAGTAATATTCACTTTTCTAATTTTTCTTTAAATGTTATTGGCTTTTTTATTTTTATTATAAAGTCATCTTTTTTCCTCTAATGTTATGGGCAGTTCTATTGCTGTATTGTATAATACGTTATTGATTTCATTTTTTACCCTTATCGCCGCAATTACTGTGCCCTCAGGTGGTTCACAGAATTTTAGCATTTGTCTAGATAGTCTGTCCGCATGACTTAATGTTTTTGGATTACACACGTGAACAATAATGGCTGATGGTCTGTCTGTAGTATGAATTCTCTACCATGTATGAATTTATGAAACTTTTTCATACCAAATATGATGGCCAATGCTTTCTTTTCTATCTGGTTGTAGCTTTTTTCAATTAATAATCTTGAAGCACGAGCTTTTGGTTTAGTTTTTTCCGTCCTCATATTTGCGTAGTATCACTGGTCCAATACCCGAATCACTTGCATCTAATCCAACCACAATCTTTAATTTAGGGTCAAAATGATCTAGTCCGACGTTAAAACCTTTTAAAACTCTTCGAAAGAACTTTGACATTTATCCGACCAGTTCCATTTAATATCTTTCTTTAGCAGGTTATTCAAGGGTGTGCCCCTAATCTATGCATGAGAGTAACTAGCAAGCCGTAAAAATGCTTGTAAGTTTGTTACATTTGCTGAAGTGAGCATGTCTTTTATTGCGCTCGACCTTGAAGGATCTGGTCGTCTACCGTTTACACCGATAATTTCCCCTAGATATTTAATTCTAGATATAAACAATTCGCATTTTCCTTCATTGATATTAAAACCGTAATCTCTAATTATCTCAAATACTTTTTTTTACATCTTCCGTATGTTGATTTTGGGTCTCACTTTTGATAAGTACATCATCTAAATATGCTTGTGCACAATCAAAACCAGCAAGCATCGTATCCATAATCTGTTGGAATATGCTTCGTGCTACCTTTATACCGAAAGGAAATTGGTTAAATTTCTGTAGTCCTCTGTAAATGTTACGTATTAATAGTTTTGAGCACCCTTCGTCTACTTGTACTTACGTCTAACAGATGTAATTTCGAAAAAGTTCTCACTATTCAATTTTGCAAACATTTCTTTTGAATTTGGTAACGGGTAGTTATATTGTTTCAAATTTTCATTTATGTGCGTTGTGGTGCATTGGATATCGGCTCGGAACGAGAAATCGGGGAGCCGAGTTCGAATTCCAGCCGAATTCATTGTATTCACTTACGCGCAAATACCCTTGGGAAAGATATTAATCCGTCTATTCCTTCCAGTTATGGGTTAAATAACAGGATAAATTGGATTCTATAGGCTTGGTTGTTAACCAGTCTACCGCAGAAAGCAATGGCAATCTAGTGCGGGATAATCTTCTGTCCAGTCAGTCATGTTTCTTTGGAGACATGATCGCCCAAGCGTGTATCACGTATGGCACTTAACTGACTGACTGACTTGTTGAAAAATCAGCACATACGCGGACTTTATTATTTTTTTTAACGTAAAACTGTTGGTGATGCCCATTCAGAATAGTTTATTTTTACTATCAAACCTAATTTTTCTAGTCTCTCTAATTCCTTATTATTTGGTTCTAAAGCAGCAAGAGGTACACTTCTTTTTGGCTTAAATATCGGTGTTACATTCTCTTCTATTTCAATTTAACTTTTGTTTTTATACATGTCCCTAAATCTTTTGAGAAGAATTCTAGAAAACCACTTTTTAATTCATTGTTTACTTTGCCGGCTATCGTATTAGCAAAGGAGGTAACAATATATATTTTGTTGCAGAAAGAGTTAATTGGAAGGTCTCAAAGATCAAATAATGCAATTTATACTGTTCCAAATAAATCAGCTGCATTCTTTAATACAAACACTACTGCTTTTGTAGTTTTACCAACAAAAGAAATGTTACAGATGAATTCACCCATAAAGTTCAATTTCTTTCCTGAAACGTCACGAGCAACATTCTAGAAGTGAATAAACTGGGTTTACCCATTTTTTTCCATGTCTGTTCATTTATGATTGATATCACCTCCTGTATCTAGTTGTAGTTTTATTTTTACATTTTTTAAATTTTCACAAAAATAAATTTCCTCTTTTGATGTTTCTCAGTTGAAGACACGCTCGAAAACTTGTTAATGAAGATGATATACCCCAGTGATTGTAATAAAGGTTTCGGTTCGAAATTCGAAATAACACCTGAAGAAGGCCGGAGCGTACAACGGCCGAAACGTCGTATAAATGGCAACAAAGATGATGACAATAGTCCGAATAATGTAAATACAGTTAATTCTTGGTTTTAAAAATTTTGTAAAAATAAAATATACATCTGTGACACATTATTTTTGGAAAATTAGTAAATTTAATGTTAAATTAATCTGATTTACAAAAGTATTACTCATTTATAGCATGGAATTTAGAATAAAACTATTTCTTAATCACAGAGTTGAACTTATTGACTTGTCCGCCGTATTTGAAATGTGTTGACAGCTCGCAGATGCAAGATAAGTGTATGGTGATCGCAAGTGCCATAATTGTACAATTTTTTTTCCGATAGGAGAAAGAAACCCTGAAACGCATAACCTTTTAATGTACACATATAAATTACTATACCCCCCCCCCCAAAAAAAAAAAAATTAAAATTTATTAAAGGAATTAAAAGCTTATAACATTAAATAATGCCATAGTTATATAGCATTTTTTCGGAAATAAAGACAAATTGTTTTAAAAAAATAATAGATGATTTACATTCCCCAATGAGTCCTGCGTTTAACTAATATAATCAATTTTCGCAACAAAATTTAATTTCTTAAAATTTCACAAATTTACGTAAAGGCGGAGTAAAAAAAGTACTTTTACTAATATTTTTTTTAAATAATAATCTAAAAAATAATTTCATTCATTTGTAAATAAGTCCTGAAAGTTTCATTAAAATCCGACTATTTGATTTTTGCAAGAATTTCCAAATTAGTATTTTTGTCAATGGAAAAAACTGAGTTATGTAATATCACGTTTTCCATCGTAAACTCTCGTTACGATTTGGTTCTCCTTTAACTAAAATCAAAACAAGATTTTTTACCAAAATTTCGAACGTGTTAGAAGGGATTAAAAAATTTAAAAAAATAATTAAAAATACATTGATCTTTTCTTTTAATAATAACAGAAGCATTTTGATGAAAAAAGCTCATTTTTATTAAGTTTGGCACTTTTTTCTGCATACTATGCTACTTTTTCAGCGATTTATTGGAGATACGTATTTTAATATATCTAAAAGCATCGAATAACCTCGTTTGAAGCTCAATTAAAAAATCCTTAAACCATGTAATCCTGTTTGTTTAAACAGTATGCGATTGAGGTTGTTACCGGATATCTAGATATGACTCCCAAGTTGCGTTGGCTGTCTCACCCTTCAAACTTAAAAAACAAACAAACAAAAAAACCCCCAAAAAACCAAAACAAATGAAAAAAAAAACAACACTTTCTATTACTTTCTGCTAATGAACAGAGATATACTAATAGTTTTTGTTAGTATTAGTAATAGTAGTATAGACGGGCTTTTTTAATTACATTTTTCACAATTCTCAGACCCTTTTTACATTCTACAACTTTTAATTAAGCGTCCTAAATTTCGTCCAGATGCCAATTCAAGTCCTTTCAGAGGGTTATTCTTTACTAGCAGTATAACCCGGCGTTGCTCGGGTGTAATGAAAGCTTTAAAACTAATCAATGGCCCTGGAGCTCAGACTCAGCCTAAAGAATATTTGTGTGAAGTTTGGTGAGAATTGGATAAAAATTGTGGATTTGTATAAAGGACATACATACAGATAAACACACACACACACACACACACACACACACACACATCTTGTTTTATATATATATATATATATATATATATATATATATATACATATATATTATCGATTTTCTGCACTATTGTAAGAACTGCAACCTTGAAACTTCTGAATATCGTTTATGTCTTTCTCTATGAGTGTATCAAATTTGATTAAAATCGGACCACTACTTCTATAACCCGATTTTTTCAATTATCGATTTCGATATTTATCGGGGGTACCTCGACACAAAACTTAGCTAAGAACACTCGCAGACGCTTATAGTACAATTGTGTAAATTTTCAAGAAAATCGGTTCAGCCGTTTCGGAGTCTATAGGTAACGGACTAGACACAGACACAGAGAGAGAGAGAGAGAGAGAGAGAGAGAGAGAGAGAGAGAGAGAGTTCCATTTATAAATAAGTTTAGATATTTCGTCCCACGTCTCATTAGAAAAAAAAAGGCTCAAGAAGACATGGTACGCCGCAGTTTATTTTCATATACCCTTTGTCATATTGTAAGTTTTCATTCAAAGAAATATCACAAATAATCATTGGAGTTCATTAGAATTGTTGGTTTCTGACCATCTGATAATTCACAAAGCTAAAATCTATCAACTACAAACCTGATTAAATTATATAATCAATTCAACGCGTCATCCTCCCGATGTGTTGCTTTTGTCGCACGAATTGTATTGACTCATGATGACGACAGAAAAAATTAAAATTACTTGAAAGACATTTAATTCACACTGAATTTCAATTCAGAATGGAATTTTCATTGATTTATTTTTTACTTTACTTTCCAAAAGGATTTATATCTTCGTCATGTTGCATCGCTTATTTCAATTGGCTGGTAAGGAGCGGGGAAAAAATCCCTGCCTATTGAAAGTAGAATCATTAGCTTATGAAATTAGCAGCCATTGTTCACGTTCAATGCGATTATATTATAGATCTCGAACAATATGACATATAGAATATTGAATTGAGCAAGATGCCCTTCGATGCCAATAAAGAAATTGCATCCAGAGAAAATTGTATATCTTACTGTTAAAAATACAAGACGGCTTTAAAATCAGGGAAAAAGATCTAATATAACGTTCTTTAGCTGATTATATGACAATCAGCTTTCACGTATTTCATTTTAAACACGTATTCATTTTGACATGATTATATAAGGCCAATTTGGGTGTGTGTGCAAAAAACTCCGGTTGGTCTTCAGTACCTATCTATACCTAGCTAATCCGACTCACGACCCAAACATACTTTACAATTTTCTCATCTACCACAAAAACTTGCCCATCAGCATTCAATCCTCCATATACCAAAATACCTCAAACGTACCAGGGACCTAAAAACCCTAATTGAGCATAAAAATTTTTTATTATGAATAATAAATACAAATATATACCGAATGATACCGAAGTTTCACAGAGAATACCGCGTCAGTAGTCATAGTAGTTCTGAGCTCCACTCAGCCAGAATAACATTACACGGCACCCGTCAGTTCTGACTTGGACATACTAATTCTAGCACGGCTTCACTTCAAAGACTTGCACATATATATTCCTTACTAAAAAGCTCCAAACTAGCATAACAATTTTATTTTAAACAATAAATACAAAAATTTATTTAAAATTATATCATGAAATGATATGCGGAAAGGGGTACGGCATAAACCCCCAAAACAAAATTTTTAAGCTTACTTATTGATCGATTTCAAAGAAGATGCCAAACCAAAGATATCGTTAGATGAAATTTTTCATCGGACAATCTACCGGTACACTAAAGTTGACTGGGTTAGAAACTCATAGTCACGTCCGTCACCCATTAGGGTCGTGGAGGAACCACATTTACTGCAGCCATGACAGCATGGGGTGTCTAGGGAAATTCTCGAAATATCGTTAATGCAATATTTGCTAAAAAATGGATTATTCCAAAAAATGCCTCTGCTTTAAACAACCCACAATGAGTAATAAGCCGTTAAAAATACAAATCAATCAATCAAGTGAACGCAGTTTAGTAATATATGAATTTCCGAGCTATAAAAAAGAGAGACTGATGATTCGAACACGTTCAAGTCTTTTAGCCAAAAATCACACGCACACACATAAACACACACACACAGTGCCCGAGTGTGTCTTCAGGCATTTTTGAATTCAGTTTTTTTTTTCTGCTTCTGGATTGGTTGCCATCTCAAGGCAAGAGAATCCAATCAGGTTTGTTATTTAACCCAGTTATTTTGGGGGGAAGAAATGGTTTCCTACTTTTGTCAAAGATATTTGGTAAGGAAGTGAACGTAACAAATTCAGTCGGAATTCGAACCCGAGTCGCTGATTTCTTTTTCCAAGCTGCTAAGTGTTATAGATGTGCGTTGTGGTGCAGTGGATATCGACTCGGAAGGACAAATCGGGGAGCCGAGTTCGAATTCTAGTTGAATTCCTTGTATTCACTTACGCACAAATACCCTTGGAAAGATATTAATCCGTCTCCTCCTTCAAGTTATAGGTTAAATAACAGGATAGATTGGGTTATATAGCCTTGGTTGGCAACCAGTCTACCGCAGAAAGCAATGGCAACCTATTGCGGGATAATCTTCTGCCCAGTCAGTCATGTCTCTTTCGAGACATGGTCACCCAAAGCGTGTATCACGTATGGCACTTAACTGACTGATTGACTAAGTGTTACACTATTTGCATATACAAAATTCAGAGTAGTAACTGATAAGCAAATTTTCTTTTGTTATATTTAGATAGATAGATTGATCGATCGCCATTTATGTGGCATTTGACATCTTTGAACTCTTTACACTTTCGCAATTTAGTTACTAAATATAAATATTACTAATATTGGTTTGTGATTTTACTATTCTGCAAAAATGCACGCGTGACTAACGACCATTAGTATTCGAAAGACTTAGTCATTCGGCCCATAAGCCTCGTGAGATGGACACTTCGATGTGGCGTAATGATTAACAAACTTGCCTCGAGAGATCAATTACGACTGAATAGTGAAGTTTGATCCTCACTGGGTGCCCCATAGTTTCGACCTTGTGCCACACCTAAAAATCATCGGGGCACCTCGATGTAGTGTAATGGTTAGTAAGCTTATCTCGCGAGATCAGTTACGATTGAATAGTGAGTTTGATCCTCATTGGGTGCCCCATAGTTTCGACCTTGTGCCACGCTTAGAAAACCATTTGAACACCTCGATGTGGTGTAATGATAAACAAGTTTTTTTCTCGCGGAAACAATTACGATTGAGTAAAGCGTTCGATCCTCACGAGGTGCCCCGTACTTTTGGCTTTTGCCATATCTAAGCTACGCCATAAACTCATTCAATTATTACGCGTGTTTCTGTAATGTAATGGTGAAGAGCTTTACGACTTTTACGAAGGATTAATTCGAGTCACGTACCTACATCAGTCAGTCAAGTGCCATACGTGATACACCCTTGGGTGATCATGTCGCTTCCGAGCTATGACTGACTAGGCACATTTTTCCCACAGTAGGTTACCGTTTTTTTCTGCAGTAGTCTGTCCTGCAAGTCAACCCCTAGCTGGGAGAGGGATGTCCCGACTGGTTTCGAATTCAGAGTTTCTTCCTTCGACTAGATCGGTTGCCGCACCGGTTGCCATCCTAGGCTATAGAGCCCAGTCATATTTAAACATAATTGGGAGGAGAAAAGATGGATTCACGCCATTCCCATTTTAAGTGAATTGATTCCTCAATCCGAGCCGCTATCCTCTACTCCAGCGGGCCTCCACCTACACCTAAGTTTGCATTTAAACTCGGCAAATATATTACTGTTCCCTTGAATAACATTTGGTAATCAGATGTTTTCGAATGGCACGTACATTTCAAGGTCGGTTGAGTGGAAATGTAGAAAAACTTCGTTAACTCGCTCTGCCATCGCGACGTTTCGACGTGGCGTAATGGTTAGCAAGCTTCCCTCGTTAGATCAGTTACTCTTCAGTAGTGAGCTCGATCCTCACTGGATACCGCATACTTTTGGCCTTCTAAGCTACGTTTGGAAAATCACCATTAGTACTGTCACCAAACAATCTATTGAATCTCTAAAATGACTGACTGGAATAGTCATGGAGTCAGTCAGGAGATCCTAATGGAAAGCGTAAATATGCTGCAGTAAAGTTAGTCCAAAGCTGGTATCGCTGTGCAAATTTCCACTTTTACTATTACGAAAGAGACTAATTAAATGTAAATAATACAGGAAATTATTATTACTAGCACTATAGCCCGGCGTTGCTCAGGTATAATGAAAGCTTTAAAACTAATCCATGGTCCTGGAGCTCAGACTCTTTGAACGTTGGCACGAAAGACTAAAAAGCATTAGTTGTTTCCTGTTAAAGCGAAACCGTAGACTGAAAGAAAAATGAATGGATGTAAGTCAAATTTTGATTTCCTGGTATCGATATCAAATAAGTTTTTTCGTCGTAAACTGAATTTTGAAGGTTAAATAAGTCCTCTGAGTAAATGGTATCATGGCTGAGACTCAGGACTACAATTATACCTGCTTAGAACCAAACCCGAAGCAAAAACTAAAATAAAACGGCTGAAAAAAATACAGACATACAGGCAGATAAACAGACACACACACAAACATCTTGCCTTATATATATATATATATATATATATATATATATATATATATATATATATATTATCGATTTTCTGCACTATTGTAAGAACTGCAATCTTGAAACTTCTGAATATCGTTTGTAATGTCTTTGTCTATGAGTGTATCAAATTTGAGTAAAATCGGACTACTCCTTTTATAACCCGATTTTTTCGATTATCGATATTTATCGGGGAGGGGTACCGCGACACAAAACCTAGCTAAGAACACTCGCAGACGCTTATAGTACAATTGTGTAAATTTTCAAGAAAATCGGTTAAGCCGTTTCGGAGTCTATAGGTAACGGACACACGTACACACAGACAAAGTTCCATTTATAAATAAGTTTAGATCTCACTTACTGGCCAGTGTTCATTTATTTGTGCAGACCCCATTTCCGGGATCCACAACACATATATCAGCCTAGGACTTTGTCTTTGCGAACATTTATTTATATTTTTGCTAATATTTATTCATTTACTTATTCATCTTTTTCATAATAAAATCATTTCTCTATTAACTTTAATCAATTATGCTCCCAAAAATTAAAACGAACTTTGAAAGAAGAAAATACGGCTTTCAATGATGAATTAAGATTACAATCTTAGTGTTTAAAAGTGGTAAAATGTCTCGTTTGCTTTTCGATACTGAAATTTCAGCAATTAAAAAAATACAATGCACATCAACATTGTTGTTCATAAAGACAATGAATATGATAAATTGTTTGGTTTGGTTTGGTTTAGTTGTTTTGTTTTTATTTTTATTTTTATTTTTTTTTTTAATCGTGTCACCCCAAGCAAGGCATTCCACTGCCACTACAGCACAGGGGGTTACATAGAGCGATTGAGTATGGGAAATGTCAGAAGGAGGGTGGTAGACGACTTAGGATGTACATAGGGAGAAAGTTGGAGAGAGTGGGTGTGAGTTAGTGTGTTAGGAGGTGTCTATTGACCCTACATTTAAACTCCTGGAGGTTGTAGCCGTCGGGGAAGCAAGCATGCGGTAGGGAATTCCACAGGTGGGAAGTGCGAGGAAAGAAGCTGTTGGAGTAGAAATTGCGGTTACATTTCATCGGTTTCACTGTAAAAGGGTGGGACCTAGTTGCCAATCTAGCATCTCGTGCAAATTCACATCTAGGAGGCACCAGTGATTTAAGTTCGTCAGAGCAGAAGCCATGAAAGCATTTATAGAAGAGGCACAGGGAAGCCACGTCACGCCGGTGAGAGAGATACTGCAGGCGGTCAGCCAAGTCGGTATCAGTCACATTACAGATTCTTCGCTGTATTTTGTCAAGAACCCCGAGGAGAATAGAAGGGGCACCCGACCAGATGTGGCAGCAGTACTCAATACACGGGCGGATGGTGGATTTATATAAGTGCAGGATAGATTCAGGCGGAAAGAATTTCCGGGCCCTGCACAGAGAGCCGACTTTCATAGCTGCGGATTTAGCAATGGATTCGACGTAGTCATTCCACTTGAGGTCCGCTGAGAGTGTCAGGCCAAGCAGGCGTAGTGTTTTACTGAAGCAGGCGTAGTGTTTATGGGATATCAACCTCGGCGGGTCATTTATTGCCAACTTAATTTCACTTATTTATTGTTGATAATACCTTTTTCTTTCAAAAATTTATTGTTGTCTTTTTTTTATATAAGTTTCATGTGTAGTAATACTTTTTTTTCTTTTCGAATATCAAGATTCATTGGGATTTGTTTTTAAGGGCAGGGTCCCCAAGCCCTACCTTGTTATTTAATCCATAACTGGAGGGAAGGGATGGATTAATACCTTTCCCAAGGGTACCAGTGCTTAAGTGAATGCAGGGTATTCAACTGGAATTCGAACTTGGCTCACCGATTTCTCCTTCTGAGCCGATATCCACTGCACCACAACGCACCTCCGTCACTAAACGCTCACAGCACCTGGTATTCCCAAGTGGTCACCCATCTAAGTACTGACCAGGTTCAACGTTGCTTAACTTCGGTGATCGAGCGAGAACCGGTGTGATAAATTGTCGGATGAAATTTGCAGAAACCCAAGAACAGAAAGCAAAGACAGAGACAATTATCCCATTCTTTATTAAATTCAGGAAATGCTGCAGCAGAAACAAGCTATAAAGTTGCATATTTACTTGGCAAAAAAGGTAAACCATTCAGCGATGTACAGATTATAAAGGAATGCATTGCAGAAGTTGTGAAATGTTTAGATCCAGATAAAGTTAAAAAATACACCTATTTAAAGAACTCATGCAGATTTACAGCATGAATTAGCCGGTAATGTAACAGAGCAACTCTAAAATCTGATAAAAAAAGACATTGTACAGTTCTTCTTAGCTGTGGATGAATAGACAAATTCTACTAATTACGTTCAAGTGTTGTATATGATTCGTGCAATAACTGACGATTTTCAGTTATTTGAACAATTACTTACTTTAGGCATCCGTAAAGGAAAGACACGAGGAATACATATTTTTTTATTAACTTCCAAGAGAAATGTCACAAGATTCAGATACTTCTTTTCATTGCAGTCTGCATCTGCGATATCGCTCTGCAAAATCTGCTATTTTAGATAAAATAGAAAAGGTTATAAGTATTATGAACTATATACGAGCAAATGCCATTTGGTATTCTCAGTTTCGAAACATGTCCGTGATAAATGACGAAATAATTACTGTAGATTTACCTTTTTGCTCAAAAATACGCAACGACACGTATTGATAAAAAAATTGTCTGTACGAGAGAAAATAATTGGTTTTCTTACACTCTCGGCGGACCTCAAATGGAATGACGATATTGAATCTATTGCCAAATCTGCTGCTATGAAAGTGGGCTCCCTGTGCAGGGCCCGGAAATTTTTCCCACCTGAAACTATTCTGCACATATACAAATCTACCATCCGCCCGTGTATTGAATATTGCTGCCATATCTGGTCGGGTGCCCCTGCTGCTCTCCTTGGGCTTCTTGACAAAATACAAAGGAGGATCTGTAACGTGGTTGATACTGACTTGGCAGACCGGCTGCAGCCGCTCTCACACCGGCGTGATGTAGCTTCCCTGTGCCTCTTCTACAAGTACTTTCATGGCTTCTGCTCCGATGAGCTTAGATCACTGGTGCCGCCTAAGCACGAATTTACACGAGATACTAGATTAGCAACTAGGTCCCACCCTTTTACAGTTAAACAAATAAGATGTAACCGTAAATTCTACTCCAACAGCTTCTTTTCTCGCGCTTCCCGCCTGTAGAACTCCCTTCCACAAGTCTGCTTTCCCGACAGTTACAATCTCCAGGTGTTTAAATGTAGGGTCAATAGACACCTCCTATCACACTAACTCCCAACTATTCTCACAACACTCTCATCTACCCAACCCTCATTCTCGGTATCCTCACCCGCCTATCACCCACCCTCTGTTATTTCCTATATTTAATCAGCTTTTCTCCACTCTACGTAGCCCCCTGCACAGTAGTGGCAGTGACATGCCTTGCTCGGGGTGAAACGCTTATAAAAAAACAAAAAAACAATAAGTTTTGCGAATTATCAGATTTAAAATTTTATGAGGATGCTGCATTTGTGAGTGATGTAATGGCAAAGCAAAATGAATTAAATATTTCGTTGCAAGGCAGAAATAAATCTAAACTTATTTATAAATGGAACTTTGTGTGTGTGTGTGTCCGTTACCTATACACTCCGAAACGGCTGAACCGATTTTCTTGAAAATTTACACAGTTGTACTATAAGTGTCTACGAGTGTTATTAGCTAGGTTTTGTGTCGAGGTACCCCCGATAAATATCGAAAATCGATAATCGAAAAAAATCGGGTTATAGAAAGAGTGGTCTGATTTTAATCAAATTTGATACACTCATAGACAGACATAAGAAACGATATTCAGAAGTTTCAAGGTTGTAGTTCTTACAATAGTGCAGAATATATATATATATATATATATATATATATATATATATATATTGATATATATATAAAGACAAGATGTTTGTGTGTGTGTCTGTTTATCTGCCTGTATGTCTGTATTTTTTTAGCCCTTTTATTTTAGTTTTTGCTTCGGGTTTGGCTCTAAGTAGGTATAATTGTAGTTCTTAGTCTCAGCCATGATACTATTTACTCAGAGGACATATTTAGCCTTCAAAATTTAGTTTACGACAAAAAAAACTTATTCGATATCGATACCAGGAAATCAAAATTTGACTTACATCTATTCATTTTTTTTCAGTCTACGGTTTCGCTTTAACTGGAAACAACTATTGCTTTTTTAGTCTTTCGTGCCAACATCCAACCAAAGAGTCAGAGCTCCAGGACCATGGATTAGTTTTAAAGCTTTCATTACACCCGAGCAACGCCGGGCTATACTGCTAGCCAATATACATGCGGCACAAAATTATTTTATTTAGAAAGAAGTTATCTTTCAAGTCGTTTTTACTCAGTCAAAACTTTCAGAAGAACGCTTTTCCTACTTATCGAGAGTAATGAGTGAAAGTGAAGAGAATATCTGAGTCTTTTGAGGAATGCCAGTCAATTTTAGACTCATGAACAGAAAAATTCAACAGAAGAATCGGTAATTTTGAAAAGCAAAACGTCACCCTGAAACCTGCTTTTCTGCCCCATGTAGTTAACATAGTAGAGGCTCCCGAGGAATTACAAAGGGAACTTATAAAGTTGTCTGAAGATATCCTGAAAACTTTGTTTGACAGCAAGAAAGGTTCCATTGAAATTTGGAAAAGAGCCGTAGATTATCTTTATTTTAATGAACGTGCATGCCGACTTATTTAATGTGTTTCTTCAACACATATTTGTGAATCCCCATTCTCGTATTTGACAAATTCTTTGAGAACACAGTTTACAAGCTGTTTCGACGGGTAATTTTACAGTTAGAATTTTCACCCTTTTCCTTCTATAAGATATCAATCCCGTTTTCATAGTTCTTCTGGCCGAAATTAAATATCAGTTGCAGCGAGCAAGGTGTAAGTTACACGCCGGTGATGTCAAGATCAAACAGGTGTAGAAATACAACCACCTGAGTTATGTGTGACATTAGACAGCGTAAAGTTTGACACAAATTCCACAGTACAGAGAAATAGACAAGATGCTTCTCAGAAAGTGAGTAAGTTAAAAAGAAAGGATCAGAAAAATTGCTCTTAGAAACTAAAAGCAAAGTACTGGATTGTTTACTAATAGCTAATCTTCTATATGGCGGTCAATACTGAACAATTTTGTTACAATAGGAGAAAGAGGCTAGAAGCAAGTAGAATATGATTTTACTTACAAATTTTAAGGTAATATGAATAAAGCATACGAGAAATGAGATTATTTTGAAGAATAATTATAAAAACAGAAAAAAAAAATTGCTAACAATCAGAAAGCGTTAACCGAAATATTTTGATCTATAAACTTCCCGCCTGTGGACGTCGCTTCCATATTCTTGCTTTTCTGACGGCTACAACCTCCAGGAATTTAAATGCAATGTCAATTCCAATCTCTTAACCACTTGACTCTAGTTCTTTCTTCACCACCCTGCATATCTTTTCCTTTCTCTCCACCTTTGCAACTGTCATCACACCTGTATTCCCATTCTTCTCTTGCTTCTTTCTAACTGCTTCGTCTTTCTCTGCACACTCTTCTACTTAATCTTTTTACTCTTACGTAGCCCCCTGCAAATCAGTGGCGTTACCGCCTTGCTCCGGGTGATACGATTAAATAAAAAAATAATAATGATTAAGAAGTAAGATTTGTAAAAGTTAGATTGAGGGTAAGAGAAGCAGAAGTAAGGAACGTGGATCTTGTTTGATAAATGGATGGCGGAACAACGACTACAACAAGAAAGGAGATTTATAAATAAGTATAGTTGAAAACAATAAGAAAAAAAAACTGCAGAAAACATAAAACTTGTGCTAAAATGCCATGATACAAAGGCGGAGATAATTCTATCTAGAAAATCTGTCGGTTGATCATTCTAATCATCGTGAATAATTCCGCTATGTTGAAAAAACAGAACAGCTGTTTATGTAAAGTTGTTTAGAAAACTGTGTTGAATATCTGGAAACGGAAGAAAACCCCGTTTTTTATGTAATAAACGTTAAATTAACTGGTTAAAAACGTAACTAGTAATTTTAGAAAAATGTCCAATGTGTAAATAATTATTTTAATTCTCGTTTAAAGTTTTGACATAAACTTACCCATGATGACTTGGATTACAGAAAATATATTTTTCTTTTTTTGCATCCAATTTTAAACCTCAAACCTGCAATATTTTTTTTTAATTTACGAAGAAACGTAATGGATTTGCTAGATGACACCAGGTGATAAATATATTAGTTACCGTTTTTTTTCTTGTTATTTCAAAATGAGTATTACTGGCAGTAGAGTTGGTGAGCTCTTTACACTATCTAACATCATGGTTATCTAGATGCAGGGATACGCGTGGGCACTGTGCGTGTGTTTATGTGTGTACATGTGATTATTGGCTATAAAGTGTTTGAATCATCAATCTCTCTTTTTTATAGTTCGGAAATTCATACATTACTAAACTGCATTGATTTGAAAGCGAAGAGGAGAACAAAGAGGAAAAATTGAAAAATAATGCACACAGGGAAGAAAGGGGAGAGACAACAAAAACGGCTAAGACATAGAAATTTCAAACTTTGGCCGGAAGTAAATTGCAGACAGATACAAACATCGTTTACAGTGTTTTAAACTAAATCCTTTGGCATTAAAAAATGATGAAATCGCATATACAAAAAGAGAAATTATTCGTAAAACGTAAATCAATATATATATATATATATATATATATATATATATATATATAACTGTTATATCCCGGGAGGAGATAAACAGAGAAAGAATAGTGCAAGAAATAACTCTTAACACTGAGGATATATAAACAGAGATTTATTATACCTCAGTACAATAAACCGAATACAAGTACACCAACGAACAGTTAACAAGAATAACATTTAAGAAGGCAATGTCTCTGTATAGGACGTATGCGCCTGTCTTGAGAAGCAGGCTTCCGTCTAGTGACGTCTAACTTTCGTCTAAGGCCGATGGCTCTCGACTAAAGTCGATGACTCTCGTATAATAACGAGAACTCTCGATCACTCCCGTGTAATGACGAAGACTCTCGTATAGTCACGAATACTCTCGTTTAATGACGAACACTCTCGATCATTCTGTAGTTCGTTCTAGTCCCGGTCTTTTATAATTCGGGCCATACCCATTCCTGGGTAAGACAGGATATTCCTCCACAACAATAACAAATTTTCAGGAACCTCTTTTATAAAGGAAGAAACTCTTTAGGAACCTATTCTGCTTATTTTCTTTTCAATCTGAGAATGGAAACAATTCACTTTATAGTAACCAAAAGAATTAAAATATTTTAATTACCAGGAAAGTTTTGTAATTTGTTTGAAGCATTGTGTATATTAGGTGCTTGGTTAGGTCTTTAAGGCAATGCATTTGGTAAAATAAAGGAAAATAAAGAAGGTGTTGGGTATTACCTATTCATTAATATTTCGAGATTAAAATCTTATCTTAAGAATGGTAGGAGACCTTGTTTCCGCGTTTGTCCTGGACTGTGCCTTTCAACGATTGGTCATCCTTCGCTGCTACTGCTGTCGTTAATTGTAGTGAGTTTGTGTGTGCGTGTGTATACCTGTAAGTGTGTTTAAATTTCTCCTTGAGGACTTCGTTTTCATGGTGTACGCATATGTGGTAGCTTTTGTTGAGGGCCGTTGTGATTTTTAGAGTAGACTCTGGAGTTGTTTTTAGTGTTGGTCAAACTTCGTGGTATGTGCCTATGTGCTTATGCAGTGTGTCGTGTAGGTGTTGTGTGATCTTTCTCATGCAGAATTTATATAAGTAGTCCAGCGATTGTTTGTGGCTTGGTAATTTGAGGCATGCCGGGAAGTGGATGTTCCTGATGGTGTTAGGTATTGTGTTGCTTTTGGGACATTCTGAAGATGAGATTTTGATCTCGAAATATTAATGAATAATAAATAGGTAATATCCAACACCTTCTTTACCTTCCTTTATTTTACCAAACGCATTGTGATAGCCTTCAAGACCTAACCATACATTTTAATAACTTAATAAATAAATATTTTCTATTAAGATATTTCTAGATTGAAATTCTGTTATCATATATTTGTTCAGAAGTATGATCTCTTTTAATCTAGTATCATCCGATGTGTTATGGTATTTAGCCCCATTCAAAATGAATCGCCGTGGTCCCAAAGATCCGATAAAAGTTATCAAATTTATGACTAGAAAATTTTAACTTCAAGAAGATTTTTTCTCAGGACAAATTATGTTTATCACTCCGCAGAACTTACAGAAATGGTATTAATTATTTTTTCAGTTATTATATATCGGCTATTAATATACAAGTTTATTTTCGGATAGTCCAACAACCGGTTCGCTCAGCTTTTATAATTTTAAGAATCGGTTTGCGCGAACTGATAGGATGCCACCATTGTGCACACACACACACACACACACACACACACACACACACACACACACATATATATATATATATATATATATATATATATATATATATAAAATCAAACTTCCCGAGATCGTATGGCCATTTCGGCAAATGGAATTCGCTTCATTGCCGATCTTAAATATTTTGGAAATACTTTTCCATAATATTTAAGACTGCCGATGATGTATTTTCTATAATATTTAAGATCGCCGATTAAGCGGATTCCATTCGCCGAAATTGTCATATTATCTCGGAAAGTTTCAATATTTTATGTGAAATATATATATATATATATATATATATATATATATATATATATATATATATTGACTCTGTAAATAAATGATTTGAATTACATTGAGCGCTCTGGCTGGATCAGTTGTAATATTCAGTTTTTAACAATTAATATTAATAGGATCAAATTTGTGATTTTACCCTCAAGCCGCTTCCTTTTAAATATATATAACAGAATGAGATTAATAATAAAATTTTGTTACTAGCCAGACTTCGTCGTTCATATTTAACTTCAGGCGTATGATGGCACTGACATTTTTCGCATCTTAAAATATATGAATCTATCAAACTATATGTCAATAAGAAACACAATGACAACACTGGTGCTGGGTAGAAAAGACATGTGACAAAAATATATGTATATGACATGACATGACAGAACACGTAAACTGTACTAGCAGTATAGCCCAGCGTTGCTCGGGTGTAATGAAAGCTTTAAAAATAATCTATGGCCCTGGAGCTCAGACTCTTTGGACGTTTGCACGAAAGACTAAAAAATAGTTGTTTCCAGTTAAAGCGAAACCGTAGACTGAAAGAAAAATGAATGGATGTAAGTCAAATTTTGATTTCCTGGTATCGATATCAAATAAGTTTTTTCGTTGTAAACTGAATTTTGAAGGCTAAATATGTCCTCTGAGTAAATGGTATCATGGCTGAGACTAAGAACTACAATTATACCTACTTAGAGCCAAACCCGAAGCAAAAACTAAAATAAAACGGTTGAAAAAATACAGACATACAGGCAGATAAACAGACACACACACAAACAGCTTGCCTTTTATATATATATATATATATATATATATATATATATATATATATATATATTATCGATTTTCTGCACTATTGTAAGGACTGCAACCTTGAAACTTCTGAATATCGTTTGTAATGTCTTTGTCTATGAGTGTATCAAATCTGATTAAAATCAGACCACTCTTTCTATAACCCGATTTTTTCGATTATCGATTTTCGATATTTATCGGGGGTACCTCGACACAAAACCTAGCTAATAACAATCGCAGGCGCTTGTAGTACAACTGTGTAAATTTTCAAGAAAATCGTTTCAGCCGTTTTGGAGTCTATAAGTAACGGACACACACACAGACACACACACACATACACGCACACACAGACAAAGTTCCATTTATAATTAAGTTTAGATAATATTGTAATGGATAAGAAATTAAGAATTAAATTCAACCTTCTTACAAAAATTCAACCTTTTTACAAAAATTCACATTGACATGTGAAATCCTGGTTTTTCCAAATAGAAAAAGGATTGACCATGTGCTTAAAAAATGTCGAAATCAGATTTGGCAAGTCGGTGTTAAATTGATTTTTGACCAATGGGAGCGACTTGCAAGACTTGAAGACTTCGCGAGTTAGTGCTAAATTCAAAAGGACTATATAAATGACCTCCATCAGCGTCAAAGAGTCAGTCAGGGATGGAAGCAACAAAGACGACAAGCTAAAATGTAACGAGAGAAGCTTTAAGCTGACCCGGACATTTGTCCTCTTTCTCTCTCCTGCTGATTCTATTTACTACGTCTTCACCATCCAAATACATTCATACTGAATACATGCATACATACGTACGTACGAACGCATATACTCTTACAACAATTACTACTACAAACATTTTCTACAAATCTTGATACCCATAACTTTATCATTGAACACGAACTCTACTCTTAACTTTTAAATAATGTTTCTAATTGCACATTAACTTTTACAACTCATGTTCTTCTTTCCTTTTCATAAATTTTATTTTAAAATGCAAAATGTATATTTTTATTCTTACCCTATTCTACACAATTCCATACATTCCAACCTGCTAACAGCCAACCTTCTGATAATAACCTTCTGATGATAATTATGGATAAAACTTGTAAGCTGTAGGGAGTTCGCTTAAGTCTGACACAAGGCCGAACCAAATGAACCTTTAACCAGCTTTCTACGGCCGCAATATATAACTATAATATTGTAAATAAGGATCAACTTTAACTGCTAACATAGAATTTACTGTTCAATGCTATTTGTACAGAACTTTCTAAGTTGTTCGTGTACTTGAAGAAAGGAGGGCGGTAGTTGTGTATAATCTCGAGGAAACACGTGTGTATGTTTAAGATTTCATGGCATACCAACTACCACAGGTTATCTGAAGCCCAAATCGGCCAACATACATTATATGTATATATATTACATATACAAAATTTGAAAACGCACATTCGGTAGAACTAAGTTTTGGAATATAGAGCGAGTTGGTAGAAATACATATATCTATGTGCGTGTGAGATAGTCATATTTTTTAGTACATTCCGATTTCTTTTAAAAATTCGAGTATCCTGCTTGGTCTTGTTTCCATTATTAGTTTTTTTCAAACTACTTGTTTGTTAATACTTCTTTCGCACTCTATTTAAGTTTGTACACTCTAAAAGTATATGTTTGACACTTAATCTTTTTTGACAGCTGGTACATATTGGGGATTCTGTGCCCTCCAGTAAATGATGGTGTGTGATGTAGGTATGGCCTATGTGAAGGCGGGTCAGCAAAACCTGTTCTCTTCTATTTCTCTATTGAATGTTTCATTCTCCAATAGTGGGTTTTATATTTTAGAGTTTGTTGTTAGTGTATCTATCCCAATAATTTTGCCACTTTTTAAAAATTATTCTCTTCACTACAGCTTTAAAATCAGTATAAGGAATTTTGATTTTTGCTATTTTATCTTTCATTGCTTTCTTTGCTTCCGAAACTGCTCTGTCATTTTCCGGAATACCAAGATGGCTTGGGATCCAACAAAAGATTATTTCTTTGCTTTTAGTTGAATTATACACTCTGTTTAATACTTGTGTGATTAAAGTATCAGAAAGGTTTTTTGTTTTTTAAAGCAGTAAGCACAGATAACGAGTCTGTGAAGATTATAAATTTGTTGCGATGGGTTGTAGTTATTATATCAAGCGCCGAATGAATACCAATTATTTCGGCACTATATATGGATGCTGTATTTAATAATAAAGATATTTCCTATTCGGACTTTAACTTTTCTATCTTCTAGGAAGTTTTTAATAAATACCGGCATTCTACTTTCTAGCCCAAGGTCTTATTATACCGTATTTCCAGGTTGTATCGTATGCATTTTCTAGATCGAAGAAGACAGCCACTAGATATTCTTTTTTAATAGAAGCCTCTCTGATAAATCTTTCTAATTTGATCAGATGATCTATTGGGCTTCTTCGGCTTCTAAAACCCGATTGATATTTGGTTATTAATTTGTTTCTTTCTAGGTACTATGTCTATATGGCATTGGTCATCCGCTCTAGTGTTTTGAACACACAACTGTTAAGAGCAATAGGCCTGTTACGTCTTTGAACGGTTTTTGTATCAGTATAACTGTTCTTTTGTTTCCATATTTTAGGGATGTTCCCGCGAAACCATAGGTTATTGTATATTTGTAGGAGATATTTTTGTGAGATTTCTGGTAATTCTTTTAGGAATTGATAATGAATCTTATCCGATCCAACTGCAATATTGTGGGCCTTGTTAAGATATTCTTTTAGTTCTATTATAGAAAAGAGCTGGTTATAGGTTTCTGTATTTTTGTTTTGAAATTTTATTTTTAATTTTTCTGTTCTAGTTTTGATAGTTTGGAAGTTTTTTTCTTCGGCTTTTAGCGGATGAGTTTTGCGAGAAAGTTTCGACAAGATGATTTGCTATATCTTTCTCGTCAATTAAGTTTAATATTTTCAAATCATTGTGAAGGAGGTGTTTTGTAGAAGTATTGTTATTTTTGCCTGCTATTTTTCGAATCATCTACCATACTTCTTTTGGTTTTGAGTTATTGTTTATTTTGGCCAAGTAATTTTTCCATGAATTTCATTTGGAGTCTTTAATGATCTTTTGGGCTTTGGTTCTGCTATTTTTGAATGAGTTTCAGTTTTCTTTTGTTGGATTTATTTTGAATTTCTTTAATGCTGCTCTGTGTAGTCTTACAGTTTTTGGCATTCTTTGTTGAACCATGGCTTTTGGTATTTTAAGGTGGAGCTTTTTGGTATATATCTTTCAGCTATATTTAGTAGTGTGTTTGTAAGATATAAAATGTCTTCCTCTTTGTTTTTATTTGCTTCTGGGGTTAATTCAGCAAAGCATGATGTTTTAAAATCATCCCAATTCGCCTTTTTCAGATTCCAGTTTGGAGTTCTTTTATTTCATTTATTAATCTTGTTTTCTAATAGAATCGGAAAGTGGTCACTTCCACATGCATCATCATGCACTTCCCAGTTGTAATCTAAAAACAGGTTAGGATCACATATTGTTAAATCAATTGTAGAGTGTGTGACTGTTGCTGGATGCAAATATGTATTTGTGTTATTATTATATATGCACAACTGATGCTTATTTAATATTGATTCTATTATTTTCCCTTTTTTATCTGTTTTCTTACTTCCCCAGATTTTGTTGCGGCTAATGAAGTCACCCGTTATAATGAAGGGTCTTGGTAATTGTTTTATTAAATTATCTAACTCCAATTCTTTTAGTTCTTGGCTTGGAGGAATATACAATGAACACGCTTATTGTTTTATGGAGGGTTGCTGATATAGTGGCTGCTTGTAGATTTGTATTTAGTTTGATTTCCCTATGTGGGATATTATTGTTTATGATCACTGATGACCCACCAGAAGGTCTATCAATGTGATGTTTGATATAATTGTATGAATGATAGTTTTTAATTTTAATGGTATAGCTGTTTTTAAGGTGAGTCTCTTGAAGGCATAAGATTGCTGGGCAGTATTTAGTGATGAGCAATAACAATTCTGAATAATTGGCCCTTAATCCTCTGATTGGCCATTCACTTGTATTCAAATTTACTCACTTTTCAATAAGTTTTTTGTAGTTATCTATTGAAGTAGTGTCCTGGGGTTTTTGATTTGGCTTTTATACATTATTGGCATATCTTTTTGTTCCCATATAGATTTCAACAATTTTTCTAGGTTCTGGGAAAGGTAAATTTTAGTGTGTTTTACAGACATTATTTCCTTTTCTTTCTTGTAGACATCACAGGTCCTTGAAAAAGCAGGACGTCCTTCATGGCAGTTTGCACAATTTATAATTTTGCACTCATTCTGTGTGTGGTTTGGGTCACGTTCACCACACTTCCCACATACTTGGCGTTCTCTGTAAATGTCTTTGTGATGACCAAATTTTTGACATTTGAAACATCGGAGGGGAGCTGGTATAAATTGCTCTACTCTTTCTAGTGTATAGCCAATCCTGATATCTTTTGGTATTGATGGTTTATCAAAAGTGAGTATATACATGTGTGTCTGTATAATTTCATTGTTTCGTCAGATGGTAATTCTCTTATGTTCCTTTACACCCTGTTTTCTTTATGCTGTTTCGATTTTCTCTGGTGTTGCTAATGAAAGCTCTCTGCTTCTTATAATACCTTTTGAAGTATTTAATCTAGTGTATGGATACACTCTGCATTTGGTGTTGTGAAATGTATCCATTTTGAGCAAATTATCTGCATGTTTCTTCATTTAAACTTCCACTAGCAGGTTACCATTTCTAAGTTTTTTTTTAACATTTTTTGGATTTGACCTAATTGATATAACTTTTTCAATAAAAAAAAGACAATTAGTCTAATTTAATTTCATCCAGTGATTCGATAATAATGAATCTTGAAAAGTCTATGTCAGTTTCAGAATCACCTTTTAGATTTTTTAAAGGAAGAAGCCATAATTGGGTTTTGAATTTTGTTGGTCCAATGTTCCATTACCCACCATGAAGTCCAACTAGGGTTGGGAAGGAACCAAGAGAGAAACCCATTCACCTTGGCTGAGACGGGGATACTATACCAATATACTTGTGCCAAGAATAAAATTCCGACCCTCTGCCAAATTCTGGGTTTTATTACTCAATAATGTAACAGGAGTCATCAGTCTTTTTCTCTTAACACAATTGACCCTCAGCCACCGCCTTCCAGCACATATAAGATGAAGGGTTGGGAAATGTTCTGCAAAAGTAGATTGGATAATACACTCGGGACAAAAAGAAATATATATGAGCTAGGGCATGTCGGAACCAGCCGATTGATCGGATCGGGCCCAGGTAAGGGCCAAAGTGGTGTGTTGCAGATTATGACCACTTTTCACCTGGGTCACGACCTGCTCAACTACCAGGATCCCGTCCCCAAGCATTACGGGTCGCCACCCACGGCCAACAGGTGGCACCCTTGGGGGACTTTTACTCCCTGCAGAGGTGCAGTCGGCGTGTTCTGAAGCCCCGCCAATAGGGCGGATCTATGAAGAGAGAATTCGGTTCGTTATTGAGTCGTGAGAGAAGTAACAACGAATATGTCCCAAGTGTCACTTAACTTCATTTTTTTAGATGAATCTAGGAATATAAGATCTAGTATATTGAAAGTTATGAGTGGTTAGAATGTTCGATTTTCAACCATGAAACCCGAGTTCGAATCTCATCATGGTTGATTTATGCGGAAAGTGACTACTTGATGCTATAGATATGTGGATGTGATCCCATCCTGTGGCACCTTTACAACGTGCCTGAAAACGGGTTGACCCAAGCCTTGTGAGAGAAATTGGATAGATGAGACCCCTTGGAGCCATTGATGGTTGTGCTACCATTAAGTCTCCAATCATCGTGACCGAGGGTTTGAGAGTACTGGCCTTGTTCATACTGTTGATCATACCAGATAATGCGCTCTCCCAGAAACCGTAACTAAGATACGCTCAGCATAGGTTAAGTACAAACCATAGGTGCGCTCAGTTTGTTTGTTCCTGTTGAACGGCCTATCAGCATCTAAATAGTCATTTAAGGCCGGAGACGTATTTTTGTTTTAAATCAATTTTTTTTCCTTCAAAAAGTTTAGTTGGTAACATTTTTCATTTAAAAAAAAAATTGTTGGTAACATTTTTCATTCAAAAAAAAAATTTTTGTTAGTAACATTTTTCATTAAAAAAAACCAGTTTTGTTGGTAACATTTTTCATTAAAAAAAAAGTTTTGTTGATAATATTTTTCATTCAAAAAAAAGTTTTGTTGGTAATATTTTTCACTCAAAAAAGTTTTGTTGGTAATATTTTTCATTCAAAAAAGTTTTGTTGGTAATATTTTTCATTAAAAAAAAAGTTTTGTTGATAATATTTTTCATTCAAAAAAAAGTTTTGTTGGTAATATTTTTCATTCAAAAAAGTTTTGTTGGTAATATTTTTCATTCAAAAAAAAAGTTTTGTTGGTAATATTTTTCATTCAAAAAAAGTTTCGTTGGTAATATTTTTCATTCAAAAAAGTTTTGTTGATGAACACTTTCATAGCATTTTGACCCCGATTTGAGGGACAACTATTTACCCATAGCTGGGACCCTAACAGGTTCTACCACTCCAGGTCAGAGTAGACCTGGGACAACAGCAATTAAGAAGTGGTTCCATGCTCCTCATATCCTCCCAATCAGAGGCCTTGCTGCCGGATGCAGTTTACGGTCATGCCCAGGACCGTGCGCTCTGTGGGTGCTGAACAAACAAAATATACCTGAGTAGGCGTCTGCAACAGGGATTGGCAAGCCACCCAGTATAGGCAGGCATAATCGGATACGAGAGGCCAGCCACCATCTTATTGAAAACAGTATTCGTTTTGTCCTTTTCTCACAGTAGTGATTTTTCACCTTCCGTTCTACTACCGAGCGTACGCCGGGCCTTTCTCAGTTTTTGTTCCCACTGACACAGACGGGAATTGAAACATATCATTGAAACGGTCTACTTGGGGGATAAATGACTGGGGATCACTGTTCTGTGGACCTAATAGAGCCACAAAAAGTAATGGAAGTTTCAGATATTTCTTTAATAAATCCGACCATGATTGTATAAACAGTTAAAGTATTCTTGAATTAAATAACTTATGACATTTCTAGAAATCACGCGATTGAATCCACTTAGCTATTAGGCAGTTAATTTAGTTTGGCAGAAGGCCACAAGTGTGAGCAATCTATTATGTATCGAACGCGCACTGCAGTTGAAATAGTCTACTACGTTGGATAGCTTACTGACCAGTACATTACAAAAACTGCTTCACAACGGTAATATTATCCGTTCCCTTCTAAAATAAACATTCTACCTCTACCAAGATGTGCGTTGTGGTGCAGTGGATATCGAATCGAAATCTGGGAGCCGAGTTCGAATTCAAGTTGAATTCCTTGCATTCACTTACGCGCAAATACCCTTGGGAAAGGTATTAATACGTCTCTTCCCTCCTGTTATGGGTTAAATAACAGGACAGATTGTGTCATCGGTCTACCGCAGAAACCAATGGCAACCTACTGCGGGATAATCTTCTGCCTAGTCAGTTATATCTCTTTCGAGACATGATCGCCCAAAGCGTGTATCACGTATGGCACTAAACTGACTTCTATTGACCGAGCAGCCAGTGCTACATTGATCATGGATGCGGAGGCATCTATATATCCTATGTGGCTTATTGTGTGTCTAAGATAATTACGTAATATTCCACACTGGTGAAAGGGGTCGGTTTTCTAGCCTAGATAAAAGCTAAGACTTCCTATGCTGATTTTCAAAGAAGGCTTTTCATTTAATAGTTTTTTCTGTTTGTATTTCTTTTTTTGTGCCGTATTAAGCTGTTAACCATTGCATCTAACAAATCTATCAACCAAAACAACACAGGTGTTCGTAGTCAGATTAGTATCTGGTCGTAAGACTTTCAAGATTTCTCTATCTACTCGACGCATTTAGCTGGAACGTCAGTTGATATCGCTAATTCTCGCTCTAAATGAGATTTTGTTCGCATATGCTCACTACGGAGAACAAAATATGTAACACGAGTCGTCCTCTGTCTTTTTATATGTTACGTCTGACAGCCTGACTGACTGAATCACACACTGCACCGTTCTGCCTTTTTAAAAAATGATATATGTACACACATTCGATACCAATAACTTGCAAGAGGGTGATAAGCCGTAAAAACAAATCAATCAAATACTGGTTAGCTACTCGGAAGTTTTTTCTGTGTAAATCTGTCCTGCATATGTATAAATCTACCATCCGCCCGTGCATTGAATACTGCTGCCACATCTGGTCTGGTGCCCCTGCTATTCTCCTCGGGGTTCTTGACAAAATACAACGGAGAATCTGTAATGTGATCGATACCGACTTGGCAGACCGGCTGCAGTCTCTCTCTCACCGGCGTGACGTGGCTTCTCTGTGCCTCTTCTATAAATACTTTCACGGCTTCTGCTTCGATGAACTTAGATCACTGGTGTCCCCTAGGTACGAATTTGCACGAGATACTAGATTAGCAACTAGATCCCACCCTTTTACAGTGAAACCGATGAAATGTACTCCAACAGCTTCTTTTCTCGCACTTTCCGACTGTGGAATTCCCTTCCTTATGATTGCTTCCCCGATAGCTACAATCTCTACGAGTTTAAATGTAAGGTCAACAGACACCTCCTAACACACTAACACACATCCATTCTCTCAAACACTCTACCCATCTACCCAACCCTCAGCCTCGGTATCCTTACCCGTCTATCACCCTCCTTCTTACATTCCCTATATCTAACCAATCTTTCTCTTTACCTTCCCCTATGTAACCCCTTACACAATAGTGGCAGTGGAATGTTTTGTTTGGGGTGAAATGATTAAAAAAAAATTATTTACATTCTATGAAATATAAATTAAATAGAAACTACCGCGGCTACAAGGTGAGGGGTCAGTTTATATATTGATTGTAATATAAAATTGATCCCCTACTTTATATCCACATTATAATTTGTTTATCAGATTTTGATTAGTTGAATCTACCTTTTCCCCCAACTATGGGTTAATTATTAAATTTTTGTATCACTCAATCATTATCATCTCCCCACCCAAATTCTTACAGTCTACAAATATTTTCTGACTTTAAATAATCTGCAAAGGGTTGATAAGTCTTCGAAAATGAATGAATCAATCATTAAGTGGAATTCTTTGTTGAGATCAAACACATGAAACAAGCGAATTAAAAAATTCAGTAGCTTTCTGCAGGTGAAGCTCAACCTTAGGATCTAAAATATTCAGTCAGGTAAGTGCCATACGTGATACACGCTTTGGGCGATCATGTTTCTGACTAGGCAGAAGATTATCCCGCAGTAGGTTACCATTGCTTTCTGGGGTAGACTGGTTGCCAGCCAAAGCTATAGAACATAATCTGTCCTGTTATTTAACCCATAACTGGAGGGAAGAGATGGATTAATACCTTTCCCAAAGGTATTTGTGCGTAAGTGAATGCAAAGAATTCAACTGGAATTCGAAATCGGCTCCCCGATTTCTTGTTCCGTCCCGATATTCACTAACATATTATGATGGGTTAAAGTACTTCCAAGATATACAAACTTTTCAACATCTCCCAATAATTTACTTCCAAGACAGATTATGAAAATTAGGCTGCACATACAATTTCTCTCGGGCTACTTGAAACATGAAAAATTTCAATCAACTGTTACAGAAAGTCTATTTGTCAAGAACTGCGCATGTTTCTGAGTTTGCGTGACTAGATCACAATCCTTACTTTATAGAAGGTCTTGAATTAATGTATAAAATGATTCTGTCCTTGATTAAAGACGATCAATATTGAAAATTTAACTGTAGTTAATTATTATTCTTGTCGTTATTGAATTATCATAACGGCATAACCAAAACTATCTCCTTCGCAAGGATCTTCGGGACTTTTTCAAGCGTACTGATAATGATGGGTACGCCATTTGTACAACAAATATTTTCTATTTGTCTATATCTGAGATGAGCAAGTATCTAAACTTATTCATAAATGGAACTTTGTCTGTGTGTGTGTCTATGAGTGTGTGTGTGTGTGTGTGTGTGTGTCTATGTGTCTGTGTGTCCTTTACCTCTAAACTCCGAAACGGCTGAACCGATTTTCTTGAAAGTTTACACAGTTGTACTATAAGCAACTGCGAGTGTTCTTAGCTAGGTTTTGTGTCGAGTTACTCCAGATAAATATCGAAAATCGATAATCGAAAAAATCGGGTTATAGAAGGAGTAGTCCGATTTTAATCAAATTTCATACACTTATAGACAAAGACATAAGAAACGATATTCAGAAGTTTGCAGTTCTTACAATAGTGCAGAAAATCGATAATATATATATATATATATATATATATATATAAGGCAAGATGTTTGTGTGTGTGTCTGTTTATCTGCCTGTATGTCTATATTTTTTTCAGCCCTTTTATTTTAGTTTTTGCTTCGGGTTAGGCTCTAAGTAGGTATAATTGTAGTTCTTAGTCTCAGCCATGATACCATTTATTCAGAGGACTTATTTAGCCTTCAAAATTCAGTTTACGACGAAAAAAACTTATTTGATATCGATAGCAGGAAATCAAAATTTGATTTACATCCGTTCATTTTTCTTTCAGTCTACAGTTTCGCTTTAACTGGAAACAACTATTGCTGTTTAGTCTTTCGTGCCAACGTCCAAAGAGTCTGAGCTCCAAGACCATGGGTTAGTTTTAAAGCTTTCATTACACCCGAGCAACGCCGAGCTATACTGCTAGTTTACACTTTTTACATTACAACGACCGAAACGTCGTATAAATAGCAAAGATGAGGACAAAAGTCCGAATAATGTCAGTTAAGTGCCATACGTGATACACGCTTGGGCGATCATGTCTCGAAAGAGATATGACTGACTTGGCAGTGGATTATCCCGCAGTAGGTTGCCATTGGTTTCTGCGGTAGACTGGTTGCCGACCAAGGCTATAGAACCCAATCTGTTCTATTATTTAACCCATAACTGGAGGGAATAGACGGATTAATACCTTTCCCAAGGGTATTTGCGCGTAAGTGAATGCAAGGAATTCAACTGGAATTCGAACTCGGCTCCCAGATTTCTCGTTCCGAGCCGGTATCCACTGCGCCACAACGCACATCCGAATAATGTACATAGTGTAAATATATTCTATTTTTTACTCATTTTCTTTCAATTTTACCCCGTGATCCCTTGTACATTTAATAAATGACAAGTTTTCTTTTTGCATCTAGATCTGCCCGGATTAGTAATCCCGTTTCAATGTCACAGATATATTATTATTATTATTATTATTATTATTATTATTATTATCATATAATAATTCTGCTTGTTCCTTCCTTAGTTAGTTACTTGGTTCCTCCGTCCGTTACGCCACCAGCTTTTCTTTCCCCTCTATCTTTTTATAATCTATAAACGCTACTCTCCTCAGTCTTCCTCTCACCTTTGCCAAACGGAAGGGTAGTAAAGAGTGAGAGAGTAGGAGGAGAGAGCCTATAGCATTACCGTAGCAGTAGTGGTGGTTGTAGCAGTAATTGTGTGTGTATATGTGTGTGTACTGGACAATATAGCAAAGATAAGTAGGTTTGTTTTCGTATCCTTTGACCTAATAACGAAATTTCTGGCTTCTACACCCTTGGCTATTACTCAGTTGGTCTTTTCTGTTTACAATGGACACAGGAGTCATGATTTTTCAGTAATAAAAAATACATTTTCTCTTTCAAAATCTCTCACAAAATAGCGTACAGTATTTTGGTTATGGTCTGTGCATATGTCACTTAATATAATATAAGATTACAGTAAAGTGGCTTCTATGGACAGTACTTTTATAGAAATTTTGGTTATGGTCTGTGCATATGTCACTTAATATAATATAAGATTACAGTAAAGTAGCTTCTATGGACAGTACTTTTATAGAAATTTTGGTTATGGTCTGTGCATATGTCACTTAATATAATATAAGATTACAGTAAAGTAGCTTCTATGGACAGTACTTTTATAGAAATTTTAATAAAATTACACTCTGTGTTATCGTTAATTTATTATCCAATCCCTATATGTTTGAAAACGTTACTATTATTTGGAGTATGACAAAGGAACATTTTTAAAAGAAATCATAATTATCCTTCCGTGGAAATTCCACGGGTTCCGCTAGTTATTATTATTATTGCTATTATTATTATTAGTAGTAGTACGTCAGCATTTTCTTCAACAACATTCTGTCTGTTTTTAGTAGTGGTGTTGTCAAAATGATCTAATTTCTTCCTCGGATTTTTAATTCCTTTAACTAAGGCCTTTCGTGATCAGCCAAGTGTTTCAACAACAACTGGCACATCTGTTACCGTTCATGTTATGCAACATATTAAATTATATGGCAATAATTACTAGGTTTTTCACTTTCGTTTAATTTTACTCTGTAAACTTCCTTTCATTTTTCACAATTTCTTTGGGTGCAAAATGTTATTATTACTATAAAAGCAGATATCTAAATCTAAACTTATTTATAAATGGAACTTTGTGTGTGTGTGTGTGTGTGTGTGTGTGTGTGTGTGTGTGTGTCCGTTACCTATAGACTCCGAAACGGCTGAACCGATTTTCTTGAAAATTTACACAGTGGTACTATAAGCGTCTGCGAGTGTTCTTAGCTAGGTTTTGTGTCGAGGTACCCCCAATAAATATCGAAAATCGATAATCGAAAAAATCGGGTTATAGAAGGAGTGGTCCGATTTTAATCAAATTTGATACACTCATAGACAAACACATAAGAAACGATATTCAGAAGGTTGCAGTTCTTACAATAGTGCAGAAAATCGATAATATATATATTTAAATTTTCTCGATCAGCTTTGAAGAGAAGACCGAAAACTGGTCAGCTGACTGTTTTCCTTTTTTATTATTATGATACAAGGTTTCTCTCTAAAATTTAAATATTTTTTAGAATAATGTCATAGTCAATTCTCGTTCAAATGATTTCAAATGTTAACGAAATCTGTAAAAACTAAGTTGGTTGTGCGGACCTATCTAAATGAGAATCTACCAGGAAGATAGATCGGTCGTGACAGCGTTAATCTGCTGTTGTAATGCCCACCACGTTCACCTGACTTGACACCTTGTGATTTTTTTATGGATCTAAGTGAAAAGACAGGTCTATATCCCCCCGCATCTTTCTACAAGCATAGAAGAACTTAAGCAGAGAATCACTAAGGTACTGAAGTATGATACGCAAGACAGGCTACAGCATATGCAGGAGCTGGACTATCGAATCGGTGTATATCGTGTCACAGGTGATGCGCATATTGTAAAGCTTTGCGAAATCGGTTGTAAAATCTATATCTATTTTGATAAATAAAAATTCTATTGTTCAACATGAAGCCTATTTTATTTCGTTTGCATGGGACATGTAATTACTCAGATATTTATATTTTTGTTGTGGAGGAATATCCAGGAATGGGTATGGCCCGGGTTATAAAAGACCGGGACTAGAACGAACTACAGTGTGTTCATCATTATACGAGAGTCATCGTGATTATACGAGAGCCATCGTCCTTAGACGAGAGTTATACGTCATTAGACGGAAGCATTCTTCTCAAGATGGACGCATACGTCCTATACAGAGACATTGTCTTCTTGATTGTTATTCTTGTTAACTGTTCGTTGGTGTACGTGTATTTGGTTTATTGTACTGAGGTTTAATGAATCTCTATTCATATATCCTCAGTGTTAAGAATTATTTCTTGCATTATTCTTTCTGTTTATCCCCTCCCGGGATATAACAATTTAAAATGGTATAAACTTTTGATGGAACCCTGTACGTTATTATTTTATGTCTCGAACTGTATGATTCGTTAGTATTTCAAAGTCGCAAATGATTTTGTGTTTTTCATTCTCTAAGAGAGATTTACCCCCACTTCTTATAGGTTAAATAGCATAGCATACAGTACTCTCTCACCCTGGGTGACGATAACTTCCCTGAATTAAAAGCCGTTGAATAGGCAATGGAAAACATTCCGCTATTTTCCTCAAAGTATAGACAAAATTGAAAAAGAAGCTGTGGAGAGTTTTCGTCTGGAAAGGAAATGACACTCTTCTTCTTCATCTTTTTTACGTGCCGTGTCCCTTCAGGTCGTAGGCGATCACGGACGTCCACTTGGCTCTGTCTCTTGTCGCACTCAAACTTCTTCCTCTCTCCCAAAACCCGCTCTGCCATTCATTTGCTCAGGCCTATTAAGTAGGTCTCACGCTGCTTTCCCCTGTTTCTCTTTCCCTCTATCTGTCCTGTGAGCATTAAATTCTCCATGCTTTCCTTCCTCATTGCATGTCACAGAAACCTCATCGGTCTCTTCCTTATATTAATTATGAGTTTTCTTTCCGTTCTCTCCAACACCTCGTCGTTAGTCACGTGCTTAGACCATGGTATCCTCAGCATCCTTCTGTAAAACCACATTTCTGCTGCCTCAAGATTCTCTTTCATCATTGAGAAGATCGTCCAGCATTCACTGCCATACAGAAGGACATATATCGCATAGTAATCCAGCACTCTACTCTTAGTTTCCAATGAAATTTCCCTGTCTTTCAGTACTCTGGTTAGCTTTTGAAATGCATCGTTAGCCATGCCAATGCCTCTTTGGATCTCAACATCGCACTTCCCATCCACTGTCAACATGCTTCCTTGGTATTTAAATTTCTTTACGTGTTTTATTTTAGTTTCTCTGACATGTAGTTGGCATTTTGGGGTCTTCTTTTTGCTGATGATCATACATTCAGTTTTCTTGAAATGTATACTTTGTCCTTTCTTCTCGCTTTCTCTTGTTACCTTTTGTAGGATGTCCCGAATATTCCTTTCCGTGTCTGCTAGCAGCACTGTGTTATCTGAGTATCTTACATTGTTGAGATTGTGACCGCCAATGACGAATCATGATAAGGGTTTTATTTTTTATTTTTTTATTTTTATTTTTTTTAATCATTTCACCCCAAGCAAGGCATTCCACTGCCACTATTGCGCAAGGAGTTACATAGGGGAAGGTAAAAAGAAAGAGTGGTTAGATATAGGAAATGTCAGAAGGAGAGTGATAGACGGGTAAGGATATCGAGGCTGAGGGTTGGGCAGATGGGAAGAGTGTTTGAAAGAATGGATGCGAGTTAGTGTGTTAGGAGGTGTCTATTGACCTTACATTTAAACTCCTGGAGATTGTAGTCGTTGGAGAAGCAATCATGTGGAAGGGAATTCCACAGTCGGGAAGTACGAGAAAAGAAGCTGTTGGAGTAGAAATTGCGGTTACATTTTATCGGTTTCACTCTAAAAGTGTGGGACCTAGTTACTAATCTAGTATCTCGTGTAAATTCGTACCTAGGTGGCATCAGTGATCTAAGTTCATCGGAGCAGAAGCCGTGAAAGTATTTATAGAAGAGACACAGGGAAGCCACGTCACGCCGGTGAGAGAGAGACTGCAGCCGGTCTGCCAAGTCGGTATCGATCACATTACAGACTCTCCGTTGTATTTTATCAAGAATCCCGCTCTCAGAATTGTTTTGCTGTATAAGTTGAATAGATCCGGTGAGAATATAGATCCTTGTCTTACGCCCCTTTCTATTTTTATATATCTGCTGAATTGACTTTCTATCCGTACGCAAGCGGTTGGCTGCCAATATATATTACAAATTTATTTTGTCAAGAACCCCGCTCTCAGAATTGTTTTGCTGTATAAGTTGAATATATCCGGTGAGAATATAGATCCTTGTCTTACGCCCCTTTCTATTTTTATATATCTGCTGAATTGACTTTCTATCCGTACGCAAGCGGTTGGCTGCCAATATATATTACAAATTTATTTTGTTCAAGAACCCCGCTCGCAGAATTGTTTTGCTGTATAAGTTGAATAGATCCGGTGAGAATATAGATCCTTGTCTTACGCCCCTTTCTATTTTTGTATATCTGCTGAATTGACTTCCTATCCGTACGCAAGCGGTTGGCTGCCTGTATATATTACAAATTTATTTTATTTACAACTTCACGCTAAGATTGAGAACCAACTAACAATAAGTCACCTAGATTAATCATCACTTTTTGTGCTTTGTCTTTTTTTTATCACATGCGTACATACATACATACATACATACATACATACTAAGTATTAGTGTACTTAGTAGACTTTGTATATTTATATACATTTTGCTTATGACCCTAGTTATACGTATAGTCGTGTCTGGCTGCACAAACATAAAACAGCAAATATATATACACGTGTCCGAGTTCGTATGTACATAAGTTAGATAAAGATAATAGGGAATGGGGAGGGAAATATGTAAAAAGAAACCGACAATCACCAAACAAACTTGTAGGTAAAGGTGTGGACTCAAATGTAATTCTTACGTTCACTGGAGCGTTTATGCACATGGGCAGATGTTTGCGTAAGAGTCGGGTGCAAACAGTTTTCGGAATTCTCATTAACAGGCAATGTTACAGATGTAGACCTAAACCAATTTTTTTCATACTAATCCTTTTGATTATAATAAAGACCGTTGTACACACACACACACACACACACACACACACACACACACACACACACACACACACACATATATATATATATATATATATATAAACATCCGACAGAGCTGCTTCGCTGTCATCAGTACGGTTAGATATCCGATTGCTTCTAGCCAGGATTGAAACCAGACCGAATTGACATCAGTCAAGCTATGGGTGTTCGGTAGAGGAAGGCGGACTTTAGCATGTTATATACAATGTAAACACACGCCAGTAGCCGAGTGAGTTCAAATTCATTACTGAATGTACAATGCGTAAATGCGTGGGTAGCCACTGTTTTTCCAAAGTCTACTATTCTTCCTCCTCCTCCTCCTCTCTCTCTCTCTCTCTCTATATATATATATATATATGTATATATATATATATATATATATAACCCTCCTGTCACGTTCATGGAGAAAGAGACAATAGCAAGGCAGCATCGGCTCAGTTGATTCTCTTTACTACTAGTGATTAATTTTTACTACCAGTTATGACAGCTCTTGACGCGTATTTGCTCTTTAACATTACTTTATCATTATATATATATATATATATATATATATATATATATATATATATATATATATATATATGAAACAAGAAATCATGTATTACCCAAAAATATAAACTGTTTTTTTTCAAATTTAAAGTAGATCGTTATTCTGATTAGTTAAATTGAACACACAAATAATTTTTTTCTGTCTTCCCACATCCATAAATAACAAAAGTATTGTTTCTTATATTCAAATGGAAATCATTTTTATAACAATGAGCTAACACTGCCTGATGACAAGGTAAAAATCTCAAAACATAGAAATTTCCGTAATGTAACCTATATTAATTTTAAATAAAAAAAAACAATTTTCATTTTATATATATATATATATATATATATATATATGATTGTGTGATTGTGTAAATTGTTTTTGATTATCAAACTTAGTTTCAACTTATACTAAGTTAAAACTTAGTAAACTTCAGTCACTCTTTTTTTTTTTTAATTGGAGTAGATAGTACCTACTATCGCCCGGTCTCACACTCCACCCACTTCTTTTGGACAGGAGCAGAGGTGATCGCCTTGTTTCTTGTTTAGGAAGGGGTTCCCGGTTCATCTCTCTTTTTCGGTCTTGATGTCGGTTCGGCTGGAAGCTCTTTGCAGTTGTTGAGTATGGCGGCAACGTCTATTCATTCTGAGGGTACCGGGTTGGCAGTTTCCTGGTTGCTGCTTCCGACTGGTAGTTAGGAGCCCGAAGTCTTGCGTAGCGTTTTGAGAGGCTGCTCTGATCAACAGTTGAATAATATCGGGGTTCCTGTAGTGCCATTTCGCGCATGGACGGGCGTCCCTGCATGAATTTTCGATGGGCAACCCCGAGGCCACATTATGCTGCAGGCGGCGCCATTCTCTATCCTTCACCTGCTGCAATTAGTGACCATCTGACCCTACTCTAGTCCTCTCTCTATCCACAACTAAACCACCATCAAATTAAACAAACGAAACAGCAAGACTAAACCAGCTAGTCATAAATCGCCCAAACCTATCTGCGTTTCCTTCACAAACATACGAGGTATCCGCAGTAACTTTAATAGTGTAGAATCATTCCTCCGAACTAAGTCACTCGATATCTTAGCTATATGTGAGACTAACCTTGATGCTTCTATCCCCTCCTCGGAGCTGTTCGTTCCTGGTTACCTTCCCCTCTTCAGAAAGGACTCCAATGTCCATATGCATGGGCTTGGGGTATATGTCAGCGAACAACTCCCTCTATCCAGGGTCACATCTCTTGAATCCCTGGATCATTCTTTCATGTGCTTCCGTCTCTCACTTCTAAGCTCGGTTAGCTATCTCTTCTTCCTCTACCGTTCCTCCTCCTCCTCTGACTGTTCGGTACTTGATAGCATCTCTGTCAATATTGACAAGGCCATTTCTTCTCACCCATCTGCCCATATATTTGTGTTTGGCGATTTTAACGCCCACCATACCAAGTGGCTTGAAAACTCTGTCACCGACCTTGCTGGGATCCGCACCATGTATTTTTCAATAACTCAAGCTCTAACGCAAGTGGTGGACTTCCCCACGCGTTTCTCTAATATACCTAACGGAAGGGACTCCTTATTCGACCTTTGCTTTACTTCCATTCCAGACTCCTGCGTTACCAGGCAGCTCTGCCCCCTCGGAAACTCTGACCACGCCGTAGTTTCCGTCAACATCTCAATTCGCTCTTACTCTACCCAAGAAAACCAAACCAGCAGAATATCATACTGCTACCAGAGAGCAGACTGAGACTCGTTCCGAGACTTCCTCTGCGAAGTCACCTGGAACAACGTCTTTCATCTTCCTGTCGAAGACTGTGCGTCCGTGGTCTCCTCTTGGGTTAAGGCTGGCATCGATGCTTTTATCCCGACCAGGAAATTCCAGCTAAAATCAAATTCGTCCCCCTGGTTCTCACCCGCTTGCTCGGCCGCCATTGCCCATCGGAACTATTTCTTCCGGCTCTCTCGAAGCTGCTCGCCGAACCAAAACAGGCGCCTTTTCGCCTCAGCACGTAATAAGTGTAAAAAAGTACTGAACGAAGCTAAGAGGGCGTTTGCTACCAGAATGAGGCAACGCATAGCATCCTCTAAGTTCAGCTCCAAAGATTACTGGCGATTCTGCAAAAGCGTGCTCAACAAGAGCAAGACTTCAATACCCCCACTAATCAATGAATTTGAAGTTGTCACCTCCCCAGCGGACAAGGCTGAATGCTTTGCCCGTAGATCCTCCACCAATTCGACACTGGACTCGTTAGGAATACCTACACCCGACTTCCCACCCAGAACTAAGGCTCAACTACATAACGTCCACATTACACCATCGCTGTTCTCCAAGATAATTGCACAACTTGACCCACACAAAGTGAGCGGCGGGGACGAAATCCCAATCATAGTACTGAAGAAATGTTCCCCAGAACTCTCCTCTGTCCTCTCTAAACTCTATAACCTCTGCGTATCTGTTTCCTGTTTTCCTGCCTGTTGGAAGTCCTCCTGTGTAGTTCCTATATTTAAGAATTCTGGCGAACCCTCAGACCCCGCCAATTACCGTCCTATTAGTCTCCTTCCGATCTTCGGCAAAGTTTTCGAAGCCATTATCAACGCCGAGGTGATTCAGTATCTCACGGCCCACAGGCTTCTCTCTGACAAACAGTACGGGTTTCGCTTCACCAGGTCTACTGCTGATATGCTAACGACCATTACCGAGTACATATACCGGGCTCTTGACAAGAATGGCGAAGCTCGAACAGTTGCCTTGGATAACTCCAAAGCGTTCGACAGGGTCTGGCACGCTGGCCTCTTATGCAAACTGCAGAGCTACAGTATAACTGGACATCTGTTTGACCTCATCCAGTCATTCCTCTCTAACCGAACATTGAAGGTAGTATTAAATGGGTATGCCTCCCAAAACTACCACACGAACGCGGGCGTCCCTCAAGGTTCTATCCTAGGTCCCACGCTTTTTCTGCTGTATATTAATGATCTCACCGACGCCATTAGATCCCAAGTATGTATGTACGCCGATGACACCACAATCTACTCTCGCCTCGATCAAAAACCCGGTGTGGGAGACAAAGCGAACCTCGCTGCCGAGCTTGAAAAGGACCTCATATCCGTAGTGGCCTGGGGTAGGAAATGGCTAGTAAATTTCAATGCTTCTAAAATGAAGCTGTTATCATCTAACCACCATAGACAATCGCATCTACCTCCCATTAGCATGGAACAGGCTTGCCTCCCAGAGAGTAAAACACTACGCCTCCTTGGCCTTACACTTTCGGCGGACCTCAAATGGAATTACTATATTGAATCCATTGCCAAATCTGCCGCTATGAAAGTCGGCTCTCTGTGCAAGGCCCGGAAGTTTTTCCCGCCTGAATCTATCCTGCACATATACAAATCTGCCATCCACCTATGTATTGAATACTGCTGCCATATCTGGTTGGGTGCCCCTGCTACTCTCCTTGGGCTTCTTGACAAAATACAAAGGAGAATCTGTAACGTGGTTGATACTGACTTGGCAGACCGGCTGCAACCACGCTCTCACCGGCGTGATGTGGCTTCCCTGTGCCTCTTCTACAAGTACTTTCATGGCTTCTGCTCCGATGAACTTAGATCACTGGTGCCGCCTAAGCACGAATTTGCACGAGATACTAGGTTAGTAAGTAGATCCCTCCATTTTACAGTTAAACAGATAAGATGTAACCGTAATTTCTACTCCAACAGCTTCTTTTCTCGCGCTTCCCGCCTGTGGAATTCCCTTTCACAAGTCTGCTTTCCCGACAACTACAATTTCCAGGTGTTTAAATGTAGGGTCAATAGACACCTCCTATCACACTAACTTCCAATTATTCTCAGAACACTCTCATCTACCCAACCCTCATTCTCGGTGTCCTTACCTGCCTATCACCCACCTCTGACATTTCCTATATTTAACCATCCTTCCTTCACTCTATGTAGCCCCCTGCGCAGTCGTGGCAGTGAAATGCCTTGCTCGGGGTGAAACGCTTATATATATATATATATATAGTGACGTAAATTAATAAATGTACATAGGAGAGAGCACATATGTATATTATTATTATTATTCAGGTGTTAAAAAACAGTGCTCAGTGTATGAACAGAGCTGTATTATATATATATTAATAAATATGCATATTGTCTTATCTTTAACAAAAACAGTGTCAAAATCAGTTATAGTTGCGTTAAAAACATAGATAAATATATTTTACAACGCAATGCTTTGATATCAAATAAATATTTGGCCCTCATAAATAATATCCATCAACCAATTGACAATTTTAAAAATGATTGCAACTGCTGAAAAAATAAAACCTGTCCATTGAATGGCCAATGTATGTCCAAAAGTATTTTTTCTAGAGCTCGAATTCATTTGGATGATAATGATGTCAAATTTTACTTTGGAAGCACTTCTAACAGGCGGAAGATAAGATTTAACAACCACATATTGTCTTTAAACAACAGTAAATATAGCAAAAGTACTGCTTTATCAATACATTATTGGAAATTAAAAAACAATAACAAGAACCCAATTATTACCTGGAACATCGTAGCTAAATCCAAACCTTCTTCTTCTTCTATGTGCCCTGTCCCTTCAGGACGTAGGCGATCATGGATCTCCACGTCTCCCTATCCCTTGTGGCTCTTAGTATGTTTGCTCCTGTTGCTCCTGGCAACCCCCGTTCCGTCATCCACCTGATCATGCTCTGCAAATATGTTATCCGCTGCCTTCCTCTGTCTCTCCTTCCTCCCATCCATCCAGTCAGTATCAGGTTCTCCAGGCTCTCCTTCCTCATTGCATGTCCCAGGAACTTCAGTTGTCTCTTCCTGGTGCTCAGCATCAATTTCCTTTTTGTTGCCATTCTTTCTAACACTTCGTCGTTGCTTGTATGCTCAGTCCACGATATCCGTAGCATCCTTCTGTAGAACCACATTTCGGCCGCTTCCAGTTTTGTCCTCATTTTCGATGATATTGTCCAGCATTCACAGCCGTATTGAAGAACTGACATCACGTAGCAGTCTAGCACTCTTTTCTTCGTTTCTATTGAGATTTTCCTGTGTGTTAGTATTTTGTTCATCTTCTGGAACGCGTCCTTTGCCATGCCAACTCGCCTTCGGATCTCCGTGTCGCACTTTCCATCTCGTGTTAGAACACTTCCTAGGTACTTAAATTCTTGGACTTGTTTGATTCTGTTATCCCCCACCTGTATTTGGCATTTTGGGTTGTATCTTTTGCTGATGACCATGCACTCAGTTTTCTTAAAGTTTATTTGTAGTCCCTTCTTGTCGCTCTCCACTGCTACTTTCTGTATGAGATCTTGCAGTTTCCTTTCCGTGTCCGCATCAGTACTGTATCGTCCGCGTATCTTATGTTGTTCAGGTTGTGGCCTCCAATAACAAATCCTGGTGTGTCATCTAGGGTCCTCAAAGTATTCTCGCTGTATAGGTTGAACAAATCCGGTGAACAGACACATCCTTGTCTTACGCCTTTTTCTATCTTTGTGTATCTACTGAGGTGGTTACCTGTCCGTATGCAGTCCGTTTGCTGCCAGTAGAGATTCTTGATTATTCTTATGTCTTTGCCGAAAATGTCGAGGTTGCCTAGCATTTCCATCAATTCTTTGTGTCGTATTTTGTCGAATGCTTTCGCGTAATCAATGAAGCATAGGTACAAGTCTTTCTTCATTTGTAATGCCCTTTCAGAGAGCATCCTAATCATGAATATGGCGTTCCTTGTTCCAGTGTCCTTGACGAACCCGCACTGTTCCTGCCCTATCTCTGGCCTGATTCTGCTTCTCGGTCTATTCATCAGGATTCTGACAATCAGTTTTGTAAACCTTACAAGATAAAAAAAGATAAATGTAGTCTATGCCTTTTAGAAAAATTTGTCATCTTAAACAAATATCAATAATTCTAATTTGCTTAATGAATAAATGATTTAAGAACACATGCTGTCACAGAAAAAATATTTAAATTCTTAGACTCAGATTGATACAGATTCCTCTATATGTTTGCCTCTTTCTTTCCTTCTTTCTTTCTTAATTACTTACGCTCTCTTTCTTTCTTTCATTCTTTCTTTCTTTCTTCATTAGTTACGCTTTCTTTATTTCTTTCTGTCTTCATTACTTACGCTTTCTTTATTTCTTTATTTCTTTCTTTCTTTCTTTCTTCATTAGTTACGCTTTCTTTCTTTCTTCATTAGTTACGCTTTCTTTCTTTCTTTCTTTCTTTCTTTCTTTCTTTCTTCATTAGTTACGCTTTCTTTCTTTCTTTCTTTCTTCATTAGTTACGCTTTCTTTCTTTCTGTCTTCATTACTTACGCTTTCTTTCTTTCTTTCTTTCTTCATTACTTACGCTTTCTTTCTTTCGCAATATTACTTTTAACCCTTTTATTTTTGCTCCCTACATTGTTCAATTTTTAATTTTATTTCAATTTTTACTTTTTAATTCTTAATTTTAATTTAGTTTAATTTTATTCAAAATTTTAATTTTGTATCTACATGTAATAATTGAATATTTGAATTTTTATATTTTATGCTTTACGCCCCTTTGATTTCTTCTCCATCAATTTTATTATCTTTAATTTTTTTATTTTAATTTTAAATTTTTATCTACATGTAGCCTTAGAATACTTAAATTTTTAATCTTGTTATTAAAAAAGCAGTAACTTAACCTTATAAGATTTAATTTTCATGAACATCGAGTGAACTTAAATTAAAACCTCTTAAACTGTCAGTTTGAAATATGCACCAGATATTTGCATAACGCATGAACCTCCGAGCCGTGCCATAAATGTAGGATAAACGTAGTCATCCGCAGACTGATCTGTTTCGCTGTATCACAGCTCATCAGTACGGCTAGACAGATATTTTTCGCTGTATCACGGCTCATCAGTACGGTTAAACATCCGATTGCTTCTAGCCAAGATTGAAACCCGACCGTATTGATATCAGTCGGCGATTCTACCACTGTGCTATGGCGCTCGATAGAAGACGAACTTTTAGCGTGTTATATACAATGTAACAAATGCCAGTAGGTGAGGGCGTTCAAATTTATATATATATATATATATATATATATATATATATATATATATATATATATATCGTCTTACGCTCATAGGTTTGGATTATTTTTTTCTTATGTCTTATGTCTTAATGTTAAATACTCAATAGTAGGTACTTCACATATGCCTCCGTCTTTTTAGACGACATATCGATATAAATATATTGCCGTCATTTTAGACGGCATGGGCCCAGTCGTAGTACAATAATTGATAGCATACAATAAATCTTCTTTCCTGCAAATTTTTTTTTTATAAAAGGAATTCCTCTTTTATATGTTGACTAGCAGTATAACCCGGCGTTGCTTGGGTGTAATGAAAGCTTTAAAACTAATCCATGGTCCTGGAGCTCAGACACTTTGGACGTTGGCACGAAAGACTAAAAAGCAATAGTTGTTTCCAATTAAAGCGAAACCTAGACTGAAAGAAAAATGAATTGATGTAAGTCAAATTTTGATTTCCTGCTATCGATATCAAATAAGTTTTTTCGTCGTAAACTGAATTTTGAAGGCTAAATAAGTCCTCTGAGTAAATGGTATCATGGCTGAGAGTAAGAACTACAATAATACTTAGAGCCAAACCCGAAGCAAAAACTAAAATAAAAGGGCTGAAAAAAATATAGACATACAGGCAGATAAACACACACACACACACACACACACACACACACACACACACACACACACACACACACACACACACACACACACACACACATCTTGTCTTATATATATAGTTCCGTTGAACTACACATTCTCCAGTACCCTAACAGCAACGATTTACTAAACCGTAGAGACGAATTAGCAGTAATATGCAAACATCGCAAATATTTCTCGCTAAAATTTAAGTAAACAAAAAAAAAAAACAACAACCAGAAACCCCCCAAAAGAAAACAAACCCTATACAATACCAACAAAAAATAATGCAGTTGCAACAGAATAGTAGATAAATAAATAAAAAAATATACTTTATATTTATAAAATATGTTGTATAAAGGATAGATTTTATAAAAGAAATATATTTCTTAAATATTATAAAATATTATATTTTATAATATTATAAAGTAGCTTAATATTATGGAATATTATAAAATATTTTTTTATGAAAGATATATTTTATAAAAAATATATTTTATAAAAAACAAAAAAATAAAAAACAAAAAAAAAGCATGCACCCCAAGACAAAATAACATACATTAAATTAAGGAGAAACCATCCCCAAAACAAATCAACACCTACCAACCCCTAAACCAAAGGCGCCAGCAGCACCAGCCCTTTCAAGATTAATAGATTAACCTATCATGAACTCTGCCAAAAACAAACACTTAACCCTAAGACCAGTAGAAAGGTCACCGGAACTCAAAATATAGACCAACCCCTCTAACACGCAAAAATAACAAATCCAACAAAAATAAACGGTCTTTTCAACTAGATAATTCTCATTTCTAAAAAAATCACCTGAGGATGAAGCCAAAACATAATGGGCTGGCTTCGAAACATGAGAAATTTTTTGTGTAGTGATACTATGAATTTAAAAACATTGTAACAACCATTACAGTATAACGCTCTACAATGTATCGAGCACTCTTTATAAAAGTAAATGCATGAACAAAAAGGTAAATATACCTACGAGTTCAACAACTTAGTTATAATATATATATATATATATATATATATATATATATATATATATATATATATCGTATTAAAAGAATTTTTTCTGAAAATAGGTTTCTCAAATATATTAACCGTTATCACTCTTTCAAATATTTCTGGTAGTGGGGGCACTTCCTTCCTTCGTAACCTCTTGTTTGGAGTAGTGTTGAGCGTCAACTCCGTGATTTTCATTATATTCTCTTCGAGTTACATGTGTTAACCGTTTTAACGGTTGTTGCTAAAAGCGCTTGAGTAAAGTGGTTCCTGTTTTCTAGTACAGTCAGTAGGGGACATACATTCTGGCGACCCTGAAACTTGAACAGATATACAGGGGCCCGACAATATTTTTCGGACACTTTAGTATTCGACTTTCCGAGTACCATAGAGTGGCGAAATTCCTTCAATAGAATAGCATAAACATATAAAGACAATACTTGTAATAAAAATGGAAGAAAATCGATTAGGTAAGGAAAAATATTTATTTTTCATCATTTTTTACAAAACACACGCGACATTATTTTTCGGACATTGTTGAAAAACTGTTAATAGTCTGTAATATCACCTTTCTTCTCAATAACTTTTATCAATCTCTCTTCATAATGATCAAACATATGCACAATAACATCTCTACATGTTTCTATTAGTTGTTTTTTGGCATCTAGTATCCGTTCTCATAGTTGAGCCTCTTTCGTTATTTCAGGTCCATCATAGACAAGTTGCACAAGCATTTCCCAAACATTTTCTATTAAATTTAGATCTGGGCTTTTTGCAGGCCATTCCAAAGTAGTCATATTCACTTTAGCCATCCATTCTTTCATGAGTTTTGACACATGGATGCTGCAATTGTCTTGCTGTAGGGCTTTCTCGTCCAGCAACTGTTTGTAGCTTTCGCTGTTCTGTCGTCCTTTCAGCCACTCCAACCATATATTTCCAGAAGCAAAGATCAAAACCCAAACCATCTGTCGTTTGTTCAGTATAACATGCTTTGTTAACCACCTTTTAGCACACTCCAGTCTTGCTCCTTTGTGTTTCTTTATTAGTGTAATTTTTTTCTTAGCCTTTGCATACTTCCGACCAATCCTATGCAGCGTTCTTTGTACTGTTCGGACGTTTACATCCAATTCACATTTCTCCTTCACTTTTCTTGCTGTAACTTTTTCTCCAGATGTCCAAAGTCGTGTCACAGTCTTCTTCATTCTCCTTTCAGTCCTCTTGCCAATTGATCTTTTCCGTCCTCTCTTCTTTTTCCGCTCGGAGTTTGTCTTCAGCATGTATTCGACCATTGATTTCGACAGCTTCAAATCCATGGCGATCCTTCTGATGCTGAGGCCATCATCCCGCTTCTTCCGTGCCAAACAAACGACTTCTTTTGAATGCATTTTACCTCATTAAACTTACTTGTTTTACCAGTAAAATAGAACAGATAATTGATTCTAATGATGACAGCTAAGTGTACAAGCAGAAAATTTGCACACAGCAACATATACATGAACTTAGCTCTTAATAAAATAGGATTTTTTGCCATGTCCGAAAAATAGTGTCGCGCAAGTTTTCGCAAAAATCACAAAAAAACTAAAATTATCAAAGCCAAACTAAAAAAAATGATTACACTAGTAGTGGATTTTCACTCCTCAACTACGTACTTACAATCTCAAAAGTTTTTGGCACTAGTAACCACCTTGAAGTACTTTTTTCAAAGTGTCCGAAAAATATTGTCGGGCCCCTGTAGTCGTCCCTTTGCAACCAGCAACAATAGATTCGATGATTCAACTGCCAGAAAGGCTATGAATAAATTCTGGCGAGATTAACGAGCTGAAATTTCGGGCGATACAAACTACCAAGAAAATTTTAGAATTCTTACATAAGAATTTTGAGGCCATATGAAATGTGTAGAGCATATTCTAAGTCTGATATAAGTTACTTCAACTCATTGGCTTATAATTCTATTAGCAGTATAGCCCGGCGTTGCTCGGGTGTAATGAAAGCTTTAAAACTAATCCATGGTCTTGGAGATCAGACTCAGCCTAAAGAATATTTGTGTGAAGTTTGATGAGAATTGGATAAAAATTGTGGATTTGTATGAAGGACATACAGACAGATAAACAGACACACACAGAAACATCTTGCCTTCTATATATCTTTCAGTCTGTGGTTTCGCTCTAGCTGGAGGTGGCTATTGCTTTTTGGTCTTTCGTGCCAACGTCCAAAGAGTCTGGATTGGTTTTGGGGCTTTCATTGCGCCTGAGCGGCGCCGGGCTGTACTGCTTATATATATATATATATATATATATATATATATATATATATATATTCCATTTTTAAACAAGTTATTTCACTACCCAGGTTTCTACCATGAGTGGCATAACTCGGGGTTTTGTGTGTTGTACAATCATCAGGTGCATCTTTAACAACCACATATTGTCTTTAAACAACAGTAAACACAGCAAAAGTACTGCTTCATCCATACATTACATTATTGGAAATTTAAAAAACAGTAAGAACCCAATGATTAACTGGAATATCATAGCTAAATCCAAACATTACAATGGAAAAGGATATAAATGTAATCTATGTCTTTTAGAAAAACTTTGCATCTTAAACCATATCAAGAACCCAAATTTCCTAAATAAACGAAGTGATTTAACAACCACATACTGTCATAGAAAAAAATACTTAAATTCTTAGACTCAGTTAAAACAGATTGCTTTTTATGTTTACCTATTTTTTCTTCGATTTCCTCCCACTATTACTTTTAACAATTATTAATTAAACCCCTTTTATTTTTGCCCCTTTCATTTTTAATTTTTAATTCTAAATTTTGCCTCTTATTGTTTTTACATTTCTCTTTTCTTATTTGTATTTAAAATATTAAAATTTTAATTTTCCATTCATTTTTATGTACATGTAATATTTGAATATTTAAATTTATAAGACTCATGATTTACGTCCCTGCATCTTATTATATTTTGTTTTAATTTTAAATTTTTAACCACATGTAACCATAGAATATTTAAATTTTTAATCATGTTATTAAAAAAGCAGTAACTTAACTTTATAAGATTTAATTCCCATGAACATCGAGTGAACTTAAATTCAAATCTATTAAACTGTCAGTTTGAAATATGCACCTGATGATTGCATAACACATGAGACTCCAAGTCTTGCTATAAATGTAGGGTATATATATATATATATATATATATATATATATATATATATATATATATACTAGCAGTATAGCCCGGCGTTGCTCGGGTGTGGTGAGGGCTTTAAAGCTAATCCATGGTCCTGGAGCTCTGACTCTTTGAACGTTGGCACGAAGGACTGGGGGGCAATGGTTGTTTCCAGTTGAAGTAGAACTGTGGACTGAGGAAAAAATGAATGGATGTGGGTCAGATTTTGATTTCCTGGTGTCGATGTCAAGTGGGTTTTTTTCGTCGTAAACTGGGTTTTGAAGGCTGAGTGGGTCCTCTGGGTGGGTGGTATCATGGCTGGGACTAGGAACTACAATTGTACCTACTTGGAGCCGGACCTGAAGCGTGAACTAGCGTAAAAGGGCTGAAAAATACATACAGGCAGGTGAACGGACGCACAAGCAAGTATCTTGCCTTTTATATATATAAACTTACGTCGATTTAACACGACTGTCTGTTAATTTTTAGTTACAATTCCCCCTTTTTTTGCGAACCCAGACGATGTCATTTTTTTCTTTTCTTGTTTATTTTATTTTATTTTATCTTTTTCTTTTTCTTTTCCTTTATTTTTCCTTTTTATTTTCTTTTTTAATTTCTTTGCAAATCTATTTAAAGGGAAAAAGTAGACTAATTTTTCTCCAGTTTCTGAAAGGATTTTTCTGTTGCTGAGGTGATGTGTTATCCCCCGTGGGGATCTTCATATCGAAATGGCCATTCAACATCTTTGAATTAATCCTTTTTTAATATATATATATATATATATATATATATATATATATATATATTATAGATTGTGTTTTGGAACATGTACATAATTTTTTTTATGTATGTCCTCTTCTCTACAATCATGTGGTTGTTTCGGTGTTTGGGCTCCGGCGCATCGTCGGGGGAGGGAAAGAGTGGGAGTTTGGAATCATTCTCTGTTTGTGTTTGGTTCGTTGTTGTCGTGGGGGTTGGTTGGGGTTGTTGATGGTTGAGTGAATGTGTCTTTCGTTTTGACCGTTAGACTTTAGAAGAACCTGGTGTGTAAGTGCGAAATTGTTGATTAATGGTATTATCTGTTGGAATGTATGTTTTATCTTTTTATCGGTTGGGTATATCTTTTGGTTAGGATTTCTAAGAGAGCGGCGTGTGGAGTGGTCAGTTTTGTATGTTTGTGTGGGGGTTCTTTTTTGGGTGTGTGGTTTAGGAACTTATTCTGTTTGCTGACCTTAGGAATTTTTTAGGACGGCTTTATGGTTGGCTATCGTTTAATTGATTGATGTCTGTTGTTAGCGGACCTATTTTATGTATTAACTTTGATCCTGTGGTTAGGTTTTCACTTTGGGGTTTCTTAGACGTGATAAGGGTGGGGTATTTTTTCTTTCCAATTTTGATTTTTCCGGTATGGAATATTTTTTTATTTTATAGGTTTTTTTTATATTTTTTTATTTTATATTCAAGTTTGGAGTATTATTGTATTTAGGCGAAGTTATTTCAAGAAATCTAAACTTGTATTTTTTAGCAAATAAATGCAAATTAGCATTTTATCAGTTTTATATATAAGGTTGTATGTTTAATCTTGATTTTAAGTTTAGAGGATCGGTTTTTTTTCTTTTAATTTTTTTAATATTATTTTTTCTATAAATTATCGTTTGGAATCCTATTTATTTATTTTAATTTTTTTTATATTTTATTTATTTAGATATTTTTGCGGGTATTAGATCTTACTTTAAGGATTTATTAGATCGATTTTTTCTATAGCATTTTTTATCTTTTATAATAAAAATATCTATTCAAATTTCCAGTATTTTTTAGTGATTGTAGGGTTAAATCTTACGTGTGCTTACAAGGTAATTTATAATAGAATCCTTAATGATAGCGGGTATAAATCATCAAAAATCAGTTTTGTGGAAAAATTCAAAAGTCCAAAAAGCAAAAATAGAAGCAGGAAAATAATATGGTATAACACTCCATTCAACCAATCAGTTAATTTTAAGCTGAAAGACATTCACTTAGTTATCAGTGGCCCCAGCCGCCCCCCCGCGACAGCGGCGAACCAAGTATGGACAGAGAATGTTTCCAAACTCTTGCTATCTCCTTCTCCCGATGATGTGTTGGAGTCCGAGCGCTGAAGCAGCCATATGGTTGTGGAGAGGAGGACATATATGAGAGGAGTTGTGTACATGTTCTGAAACATAATTTATGGTAAATATTCACAGCTCTATACATCATATATCGAGCACTGTTTTAAATTAATATTTTGGACGGGATATTTTTTTTTCTTTTCTCTCCTCATTCTATACTCACTCGGATATATATATATATATATATATATATATATATATATATATATATATTGTTGATTTTCTGCACTGTTGTGGGAGCTGCAACCTTGAAACTTCTGAGTGTCGTTTCTTGTGTCTTTGTCTATGAGTGTATCAAATTTGATTGGGGTCGGACCGCTCCTTCTATAACCCGATTTTTTTCGATTATCGATTTTCGATATTTGTCGGGGGTGCCTCGACACAGGGCCTGGCCGGGAACGCTCGCGGACGCTTGTAGTGCAACTGTGTGGGTTTTCAAGAAGATCGGTTCGGCCGTTTCGGAGTCTATGGGTGGCGGATACACACACACACACACACAGATAAAGTTCCATTTATAAATAAGTTTAGATTTAGATTAGATACAATACAGCTCTGTTCATACACTAAACACTGTTTTATTAACACCTGAATAATAATACTATATACATGGGTACACCGTTCTCATATGTATATATATTTACGTCTCTCTCTCTCTCTCTCTCTATATATATATATATATATATATATATATATGACTGTGGACTGTGGTAGTAAGGTTTGTTTTACTTCTGCCTGTTCTACTAAGGTAATTATGAGAGTGATTTCCTAAAGGCTGGGTTATGCACATACTTCCCTGTCAACTTTGTGACATGCCAGTATGGATAGTCATGTCTTTTCATTAGAGTAGAAGTAGGATTAATCTAACACAAAGCAAGGTGTGTCCTGCCTGTAAAAGGGTTTGTCATCATAATTTGTAGTAAATTTTTTACAAGGCCGGATGCTCTTCCTGATGCCCAACTCGGCCACTCATGGTAGTCCAAGTGTTTTTATCAATACAGTAAGGTTGCCATTCAAGCCTTGAGATCTCCTCCTAGGTTTGTTTGTGTGTGTGTGTGTGTGGGGGGGGGGAATGACACAGTAGAAAAAGGTTTTGTATAACACAATTAGTGCATTTAATGGAATAGGCTACAATTTTGGTTTAAAAAAATGTTACTCTTATTAAAACAATTTACTAAGATGAAAATTGTTAGAAAATGGTATAATTGCTTGATCATCCACAGTAAACTTGCACGTAGGTTCTTATATTTCATCATTCTTGGCAGATCTTTTCAAACAGTGTGGAAAATTTAATAACAAAAGTGATTTAATAACAAAGAAAATGAATCTGAATGAAATTAGCTAGATTATATATCCCACATTAAAAATTGTCTTTTTCAAATTTAAAATTCTCAGTGTAGTCAGTTAAGTGCCATACGTGATACACGTTTGGGCGATGATGTCTCGAAAGAGACATGACTGACTGGGCAGAAGATTATCCCGCAGTAGGTTGCCATTGCTTTCTGTGGTAAACTGGTTGCCGACCAAGGCTATAGAACCCAATCTGTCCTGTTATTTAACCCATAACTAGAAGGAATAAACAGATTAATACTTTTCCCAAGGGTATTTGCGCGTAAGTGAATGCAATGAATTCAACTGGAATTCGAATTCGGCTCCCCGATTTCTCGTTCCGAGCCGATACCCAATGCACCACAACGCACATCCTAGTCACATCGATATAAACATCAACTTAGTTCGATGAAGTCCTAAAGGATGAAATGCGTCACATGAAAACTTTTTCCACTTTGTCATACTTTTTTCCCTAAAATTGTTAATGTTATAAAAAAAAAATTACATGATGTTATTCCATTCATTGGCCATTGGCTTTTATAAGAAGCTCATCCACCTTTTGACAGGTCTTGTTTAGTCCTGTTGTGTGACATGCCACTCTTTTCACCTGCAGAAAAGCTAGTGCAGGGAGCTGGTTTAGACATCAACCACCTGTTCATGCAGCAGCTTGTACTGGGTTACATGTTACCAGTAGCAGGCCGAACCTAATTATTGAGCACAATTATCTCCTATAAATAATTAAAAAAATCATTTGGTGTATTTTAGTTTTCACAAAATGTCAGAAATTAAGACTATGTTAAAATGAATATTAATTTTTCATAATTGAGTTTATCTTCAATTTTGTGATGAATCATTAAAAGTATTATTTCAATTGATACATTTTATCTTTTTGATATCTCTACTAAAGGTAAAGAGGCTTATCCCTTGTTCCCTGTTTAGGATGTGGTTTCCGGCTTTCTCTTTTCCAATATTTTCACTCCTTTATTTATTTATTTATTTTTTTCAATTGGAGTAGATAGACTAAACTATCGCCCGGCTCACACTCCACCCACGTCTATTGAACAGGTAAATAGGCTTATCCCTTGTTCCCTGTTTAGGATGTGGTTTCCGGCTTTCTCTTTTCCAATATTTTCACTCCTTTATTTATTTATTTTTTTTTTTTCAATTGGAGTAGATAGACTAATCTATCGCCAGGCTCACACTCCATCCACATCTATTGAACAGGTAAAGAGGCTTATCCCTTGTTCCTTGTTTAGGATGTGGTTTCCGCCTTTCTCTCTTTCAATCTTTTCACTCATTTATTTATTTTTTTTTTCAATTGGAGTAGAGTAGATAGACTAATCTATCGCCCGGTTCACACTCCACCCACATCTATTGAACAGGTGAAGAGGCTCATCCCTTGATCCCTGTTTAGGATGTGGTTCCCGGCTTTCTCTTTTCCAATCTTTTCACTCTTACGTAGCCCTCTGCGCTTCAGTGGCGTTACCGCCTTGCTCGTGGTGATACGATTAAAATATATATATATATATATATATATATATATATATATATATATATATATAAAATATTAGTCTATATATATATATATATATATATATATATATATAAAATATTAGTGTATATACAGAGTTTATATATATATATATATATATATATATATATATATATAAAATCGATTCTCTGCACTATTGTAAGAACTGCAACCTTGAAACTTCTTAATATCGTTTCTTATGTCTTTGTCTATGAGTGTATCAAATTTGATTAAAATCGGACCACTCTCTCTATAACCCGATTTTTCCGATTATCGATTTTTGATATTTATCAGGGGTACCTCGACACAAAACCTAGTTAAGAACACTCGCAGACGCTTATAGTACAACTGTGTAAATTTTCAAGAAAATCGGTTCAGCCGTTTCGGAGTCCATAGGTGACGGACACACACACACACACACACAGACACATACACACACACTGACAAAGTACCATTTATAAATAAATTTAGATTAGATTTAGATCACTAAAAATGTTTTTATTTTAATAATGAACTTTTTAAAAAATACATAGATTTTGTTGAAAAATTAATTCATTAAAAAACGTAGCTTTAAGAACTGTTCAGGGATTAGAGTCCCTGAAGATTAAGTTTCATTATTTTCATATTAGATCCGTCACTGAAATTCTTTGTAATTCTGTAATCCCGGACCACGAGATCTGAACAGGATGGTTCACACTAAGACCTACACTTCACTCGCTCCAGGCTACTTCAAACCATTGATATGAGAAACTGGTTGTATACAGCCGACAGTTTAGATATTTCTGAATGGATTTGGCGCCATGCATGGCATCCACACGAATATCTCGATCTGACGAAACTTTTTAAGAAGAAGACTTTAGTTTTTTAGGTAAACGTTGTACTGTATTATTTGATGTAAATAGAGAAAGACATGGTATTCCGTCAAATAAACTCCTTAAAAGCCAAAGACCATGAGAAAATCTAATAAATGCTGACCTATATTGTAATTAATAAACATGTATTTATGTAAATGCATATGAATTGGCAGGTGTAGGTATGATTGTGTGTGCTTAGAAATGCATGAAAGTATAGCGTGTGGGGAGGCGCTGACGTGTGAGTGTATGCGTGCATTTGCGTATCAGTGTGTACGCACTGACGGCGGGACGAGTTTTCAGCTCCCACTCCTCATTTTCTGATGAAACAGAAGACCAAATTTATTTTCTTGGTTTCAGTCTACGGCAATGCGATGCAGTTAAGAAGCTGTATCATTTGTCTAAATTCATCACTGGTGTTAATTTTTTTTAACAAAATATTATCTTCCTTTATATTTGTAATCATTTCACCCCAAGCAAGACAATACAGGAAATAAGACACAAGAGGTAACTGAGTGTTAAAGAATATGAGAAAAACTACTATTAAGAACAACAATAGAATAAGAATTAATAAAACAGAAGATAACAATTGACATTGCATTTTTGAAGATCAATGTTGATTGGGAAATAAGAAACACAAGCGTTGTGGAGTTGTGGCGAAACTTCACCTCAAAGAGTAGTGACCGGTTTGTATCGGAAGTAAGACACGGAACACAAGAGATAGGTTTAAAACACTATATTAGTATAACAAGAAACAAGATATTTTAAGGAAGTTTTAATAATAAGTAACTAGAAATAAATAAGTCTGAAGGTATTATTACGCTGCTTATTGCCTGACTCGTAGCTGTCTTTAACTGCCTTTGTTGACTGCAATATTCAGTCGCTTTCCCACTTAAGGCAAATTGTGGCACAAAGCTTTTTTAATGTGGGTAATCCGGGCCATATAACCCGGCCAAAGATTTCTGTCTAATATACCCCAGACGATACTCTACTCTTCGGCGGAGCATCGACTGAGTTAATACTCTCCACCCGAAGGTAGAGAGTTCGACAATACGCAAGGCAGTTACCGTTCGTCAGTCAGTCAGTTAAAGTGCCATACGTGATATTCGCTTGGGCGATCATGTCTCGAAAGAGACATGAACGACTGGGCAGAAGATTATCCCGCAGTAGGTTGACATTGCTTTCTGCGGTAGACTGGTTGCCGACCAAGGCTATAGAACCCAATCTGTCCTGTTATTTAACCCATAACTGGAAGGAAGAGACGGATTAATACCTTTCCCAAGGGTATTTGCGCGTAAGTGAATGCAATGAATTCAGCTGGAATTCGAACTCGGCTCCCCGATTTCTCGTTCCGAGCCGATATCCAAATTTCTCGTTCCGAGCCGATATCCAATGCACCACAACGCACATCATTACTGCTCGTAACCGCCCCTATTTCTAAGCGCTACTTAGATGTGGCACAAGGCCGAAAGTATGGGACACCCAGTGAGAATCGAACTCACTGCTCTGTTATAACTGATTCTAGCGAGATAAGCTTGCTAGCAATTACACTACGCCGAGGTGCCCGGGTGTTGACTGGTCTGTCGCAAGTCACGCAGGTAACTTTATATAACAAGAGTCCATTCCTCGGAGGAAGGCGCCATAACAACAAGCGAGAAGTGAGATAAAATAAATTGTTAGCATTACGGTTACATCTAGCCATTTCAAATATAAAATTATGAGACCTTCCCGCCAATCTAGCAATACGCTTAAATTCGTAAAGTGTAGGTACCACAGAGTAAAGTAATATTTACTTTGCAAAATACAAAAATATGGCACAAGGCCAAAAGTAGGAAAGCTTAGTCTTCAATCTGTCTTATCTTAAACGTAGCTAGCCATAATTAATGACCCAAACATACCACAGTATTCCTTACACTAAAACAACAAATTCTTACTTACCATTCTTACTACAGCCACCATAATACCTCATAGTCTCTATGTAGTCCTAAATAATTCTCATATGTATAATTTGTCTGATTTTGCTGTAGTTTATAGATAGTTGAAAAGGGTGTTTGTATATCTGCGATGCAATCCAAGAGTACTAGAAATCTGAGAGTGAAAAAAAAAAATTCTTCTAACATCTAGTTTCCGTCGTGTCCTTCGAAATACTACTGCGAGAATGACGGCACAAATTAGTTGAGAGAATCGCGGCCCAAATCCCTACTACTTTTGGTTAACTTGAATTGTTTAATTCTTCACGTAATTTTGTGTAGCATTTCCTATGCAAGTTGAAATGAGTGTATTTGTTACCTGTTAACATGGCTAAACTAAATGCTAAGCGTGTGTGTGTAGGGGAGGGTAAATAAGATGCTAAAACTCGGATGTTAAATGTCGGAGGAGTGATAAATCCACTCTTAACAGGTAAGGGTGCTAAAATAGATGTTAAAAGTCGGGGTAGGGCTAACTCAGATATTAAAGGTAGGGCACTTATATCAGATGGTAAAGTGTTTATTGAGTATTAATCTTTTTTTTTTTTTTTTTTTTACAGTAAGGTTCATCCTGTACAAGGCCCGGGGGCCACTCGAGGTAGATGGTTACATTAAAAGGTAGTTTATACGGATAGAAGAAGATAACGGTTAATTCTTGACTTGAAAAGTTAAGATTGTAATGATTGGGGAAGCATTCTCTTGGGAGTCGCTTCCGCAGAGCAGTTGTTCGCGGAAAGGAGCTGTTACGGAGGGTATGTGGGTGGTTTGCTACTATGGCGTGTCCTAGCCGTGAAAGTTAGAATTATTTTACCCATAACTGGAGGGAAGAGACGGATTAATACTTTTCCCAAGGATAGTTGTGCGTAAGTGAATGCAAGGAATTCAACTGGAATTCGAACTCGGCTCCCCGAAAACGTATACATACATAAATACTCACTATACACGTTCATGCACACAATGCATATGTTATTTTACGCATACACTCATACAAATACATGCAAATACACACCGCAATGGTTTGTGAAAGATATTGTAACAGTTATCAAGGCAAAAACCCTACTTGTTTTAATCTATGACTAAAGACATGAGCTCAAATCTCTCAAATATTTTGGTGAAATTAACTCGTTGTTGGTATGCCACAATTTCATTTATTGTTACTTACTTATATACAGAGTGGTCAAAAATGTCAACACTTCCGTTGGAGTAGATATTTATCTGCTCACTCAGTTAAAGGGGATGTAGCATCAAACCGTAACTTCTATGGGAAGAATTGTTTTGGAAATCACCTACGGAATTTTCCAGGCATGGTGAACAGGTGAAGACTGAAATTATAATATATATGCGCCACTGATTTTCCGGCAAGCGGTAGTCCAACACTTCTTTTAATCAGGACACAATATTGCGAGAAAGTATTTAAATTTTATGCCATTGCCAGATTAATTCACCGAATAGTTACAGGTTGTGTGTAATATAAATTCCTAACAGTCGATAATGCTGAAGAAATACTATGTATTATTGAATTATGACATGGCTTCTGTTGGCCTGGACAAACCGAATAATCCAGTAGGGTTCTGGAGCCAGTGTCGCCGGAAAAGCGGTGGTATATATGCAGGCCAAGAATGACATCAGAATAGTTGTCCTTCGGTCAAGTTATAACATGTATCAATGTCGGTAGAGAAAAAAAAACGTAATGCGGATAGGATAGAGTGGATTAAAAAGCACGAAATATCCAGTCTACATCAGGGTATATGGCGTGATCACGAGTGATGGCGCTGTTATGCCACCATTAATGTTCAGCTCTTCAGACTCAACACGGAGACTTACATCAATTACCTTGAGAAGGTGGTGCTGTCCTGGGTCAAGATGGTGGCTGCTGGAAGAGCCTAAGTCTGACAACAGAAGTCTGCAGGATACCACACACACACACACACACACACACACACACACACACACACACACACACATATATATATATATATATATATATATATACACACATATGTATATAACTATATATATATTTATACATACACATATATATCCATATATGCATTCATACATTCGCGTATATATCCATATATACATTCATACTTATACATATATATCCATATATACATTCATATATACACATTCCTATATACATTCATACACACAAACATATCTATGCCTAAATACATTCATACACACACACACATATATATATATATATACATAAATATATGCACACACACACACACACACACATATATATATGTATTGTATATATATGTATATATAGTCTTTTCTGTGATCAGTTTCTAGTAGTTCATTCCCCTTTATCATCACTGACTTATTCATTTGTCTCCCCAGTTATATTTTACTGCAAGTTCTCCTAATTAAAAACTTTGATGAGCGGAGGTGAAACCGGTTGTTTTCTATTTTAAATTTTATCCATCATTATGCAATACTCCTGTTTTGTACCACAAATATATATATATATATATATATATATATATATATATATATACGAGGGTCATTCAATAAATAAGGTGAATTTTTCGGTATAAGGACTTCTAATACAGACAGAAGCTTTACTTTTAAAAAAAAAATTTTTCAAATAATTCTTTTTCAAAGGGATTTAATTTTCTTTTTGAAAATTGAAAAAAAACATTGAGAGTTTTGGAAATTAACAAAGATGGCCAACCAAGAAGCATACTCCAGGATTGAACAGAGGGCAGTTATCAAGTTTTTGGTTGCTGAAGGGTGCAAACCAGTTGAAATTCATAGGAGAATGTCAACCGTGTATACCAAATTATGTCTGCAATTGGGCTAAATTGTTTAAAGAAGTTTCAATGTGACGATGAAATCAAAACTGCTGTGAGCGATTGGCTGAGACATCAGTCCAAAGATTTTTACGCTGAGGGAATACAGAAGCTTGAGCACAAATGGAAAAAAGGGTGTGACACTGCTGGGAGACTACGTTGAAAAAAAAAGTAAGCTTCTATCTGTATTAGAAAAATTAACCTTAGAAAAATTCACCTTATTTATTGAATGACCCTCGCACACATATACATACGTATACACACATATACATATACATACATATGCACACATATACACATATGTATATACATACATATACACATACGTATACACATATATACACATACGTATACACACATATATGCATATACACATACACACACACATATATACACACATATACACACATATATACACACACATATATACACATACACACACACACACTTGTTGATAAACATGAAAAACCAAACACTCCATAACATCAACTTCGAACATGCTAACAACATGCTTATATATATATATATATATATATATATATATATATATATATATATATATATATATATAATTTGGCCACTCATATTCAAGGATACCTGTCTACCAGGGCTGCTATCTAATCCCCACTGAAGATGCCTGCTCAGACACACTTGTACTTACATTTTCTGGGCGAGAGCGCGTTATCTAGCGTGAACAACATTCTAAACGAGGGCAGGTCGCTCAAACCCTCGGTCACGATGACTTGTGACTTCGAGCTAGCACAACCATCAACGACTCCTCAATGGGAGCCGTCTATCCAATTTCACTCGTAAGGCTTGGGTCAACCCGTGGTATGGTTTTCTATAGGTGCCACGGGCTGGAATTACCTTCCCCAGACTAATAACCTCCAGATGTCACCTTCCTGACAAATTACTCATCGTGAGATTCGAACCTAAGTTCCATGGTCAGAAAGCGAACATTCTAACAACTAAGCCACGCTTCCATATATATATATATATATATATATATATTTCTTTCGCACTTGTGGATATGAAAAACATAATTCGTGGAGCATTCAGTGAACATGATGACATGATCCGATTGTGAATGAGAAATGAGGTTCAACTTGTATTCTCAGAATGCGATCAAAGTTTGAACTTTTTTTGTAAATCTAATTTAGTCATTGGCCATTTGAACTAGTATATCTATAATGCACTAGAAATAATTTTAAATTCCGTGCAAGTGAAACCGTTGAGAGGAAGGCCCTTAAATGGTGCACATTCTCTCCTGTTGACCCCAAATTAATTTAAATGTAAATTTGAGAAGAGGACATTCAAAAGAAATGTAAATTCAGTGAAATCATATGCCATAGAGAAGCTCGGTAGAAATGTCACTGGCATGAGGAGCATTATACAATCAGCTCACTTTCAATTACTTTTCCAGACATATATATATATATATATATAATATTTATTTACAAATATGTTATATCACTACAAAAATAGCCATTTTGTTTCGACACTGTGTCTTATCAAGTGATGATTTTCATTTCAAGATAAAGGGATCTAAAAGGTTCAAAACTAGCCAAACCCCTTAATCAGGGAGACATTGTTCTATAGTCAGTGGTGACCAATCAAAGTACAAGTAATTTCTAATTTGAAGAACGTAAGAACAGGCTCTAAAAACAGTTTATTAGGGCATTAATGCTAATATTTCATTAACAAAAAAAAAAAAAAAAAAAATCAGCATAATTGATTTACTATTAGCTTCGCTTTACAATAATAATTAAAATTTATATTACCTACATGTTTATGTTTTTCAGAGAAATGTTTCTTTCTGATCAGAGTACTATTAAACAACATTTCTCTGAAAAATACATGTTTATGTTTTTCAGAGAAATGTTGTTTCTTTCTGATCAGAGTACTATTAAACAACATTTCTCTGAAAAATATAAACATGTAGGTAATATCAGACAGATTTTGGTCAACAATACGGTGATCCTTACTCATACACACAGTAAGAGGAACCTGCAGATATTGGAGGCCATGTACATCAAATCAAAACAACCAACACTCAATAAAATCAACTTTAAAACAGGAAATAACATATTATATTGCATTTGACTAGATGGTTTTGTTGTCCTTTCGTGCTATCCCGCGGTGTGACGTCATAAAACCGCATCGCAAACTTAAGAACTGCGTTTATTATTTTTGGTAACTATTGCCGTTGCCAAGCGGAGTTTTATGTCAACACAAAATAAAATCGTCGGTGATGGTGGATTTTATGATATTTCAGTTTAAACAACCTCTCTGAAGATGGCTCATGTGAGTCGAAAGCTTAGAAGAAAACCAATAAATAATTATCCAAATGTTGGAGAATTTTTGTCTTTATTTTCAACTGAAATTAAAGCAAAAATACGACGTTTAGAACGGCTCATGATTAAACATAATAGACATTCATTGTCTCTTGTATTTAACAGCGTATGTTTAGAATATATATATATATATATATATATAATTATTGAAACATCCTAATAGATAGATAGATAGTTGATGTAAGAACCGGCACTGTAGTCATTAGTGACTGTTAGTATTGTTTATTATGTCGACATACCTTATATTTACAATTGTACTAACCTCAATTACAATAATGTTTTTCTTCTTTTAGAAATGTTGCATATTGTACACAAAATATGGGTTAAATTGCTCGCTATCAGGGGTTGAGCATATATATGTCCCACACAAGGGAAATGCAAATGTCGACAAGAAAAAATCTTATCTTAATTTTCACTGAATAGCGAAGAAGTTTTGGTATGTGCATTGACAAGGTTTCATGCCAAAATATAAACTTTACCTTTTTCATGCAACATCTATATATTTTATTATTTCCTTTATTCAACTTTTTTGCTTAATTTCCTTCCTTGCATTTATTTTTTTAATTTCAATTTATAACTCTTTTATTTTCTTTGTGTTTATAATATTTCCACTCAAGCAGTTCTTAAATAAATCGAGAAACCATTTTTGTAATTCTTCTGCCCACCCGTAGTACGCTATCTTAATCATACACTACTTCCGGGGAACTTCACCATTTCTATAATTAGTGCTTGTGACGTCACACGCGCAATTTAAATTATGTTATTAGGTTTCATTCTCCACAACAGACATTCTTATTATTGGGCACACGCACACAGTCAGTTATTGGATCTTAAAACTTACATGTATATTGCTTGGAAGAGTAAGAATGGCTTGTTACAACACTTAAATGATTTTTATTTTTACTGACACAATCAAAAATCAACACTGTCTCAACTCAATTCAACATACGTTTGTTTGTGGAAACAGCTGATAGTAGTAAAAAAACAAAAAAACTCATTCGATTTAAAGAGAGATCGACTCTAACAACAACAAAAAAAGGAAAACTTTGCTTTTAAAAAAGGTAAGTTTACAATACATTTTTACTTATAAACTTTATCTAGTAAAAATCGTTTTTTTATTTTTTGCTAAAAAAAGTGTTGACATGATAAAAGAAAACTTGTTTCAATGTTTCGTTATTTTTTATTTGTTAGTAATTTTTTTTGTTGGTTAATGACATTGATTGTTGAAATAATACTTTTTCTCACGTGTCGATTATTTCTGAGATGTTTCTTTCAGTTTTTTTACGCAATTAAGCTTAACAAAATGAATAATACCATATCTTTAATTTTTTTTTTTTTGCTTTTGCCTCTAGTTCTGATTTCTACCCGATTTTTCTTTCGTTTTTTAAATCTCCTTAGGCTTTGTGTTGTCAAATATCTTTTTTGCGAAATAAAGTCAGAAATAAATTATTATTAAACTTTTAGAAAAAGCCTTATATGTCGAAAAGAAAAACAATTTATTAAAAAAATAAAATCATCAAAACGTACTAAAGAAAAGATTAAAGAAAAATAACAGACGGCTGTGAATTGTGTTGCGTCCAGCATCATGTGGACGTGATCAAAACAATTCGTTGGATGATAATGATGTGGCTTTTGTACTAAAAACGTCTTCGTACGGACACACATGGTGGTCTGGTAAATGTCGAAACAAAAATATACTTACACTTTTTCAGTATACAAAGAAAGTGCCAAACTATTAATGGCTTGTTTACGAAAGAAAGACTAATAAAAACTTTTTAGTCAAAAGTGTGTAATAGTGAAACAAAAAAACCACTTTGGATCATCACTGGGTGCAAACAATAACGAAATTCTTAACACAAACAACAAATCGAAATTACGTAACAAAGCTTAAAAGCCCAACCCGAGTAAACAGCAGTTAAACAAGGTTATGTAACTGGAAGTGGAATCTTTTTTTTTTTTTTTTTTTTTTTTAGAAATTGTTTGTACACGGTTAGAAAAAGAGCAGTTTAGATGCCCATATGTTTTCTCATCCATTTTTATAACAAACTAGTTTATTTGGAAGGCTACTGTCTTGCACTTTACTTTCATCTTTTTACTGACATTTATTTTATTTTATTTTTTATTTTTTAAAATCAATATCACCACGATCACCCCCAGCAAGGCTGTGTAAACGTCACTAAGTCACAAATATGGGTTTTAGGGTGTGGAATAGTAGAAAGAGAAGAGAGTAATCAGGAGGACAGAAGAGTGATTGACAATGTATTTACATTTTTTGCAGTGTAAAGTTGGCTGTAAAAAAAAAAAAAAAAAAAAAAGCCGGATGGGAGTTCTAGAGGCGAGTAAAAAAAAAAAAAACTTTTAGCATCGAGAACTTACGGCTACACAGCCAGGAAATTGAGATCTCGACGAACTTTTACATGATTATTTGACCTGAAAATATACTTTAGTTTATCGCTACTTCACTTTCTTATTTTGAAGGAAATAAGGTATAAAATTATACAGAATTTAAAGGTTTATCTGCATTCTTTTGGGCTACCCGTTAAAAATAAATAAACGTAAAAAACGATCGATTACTTTTTCTTACCGGCCCAGAAAAATTGTGTAGCCTACTTTTCGTAATACACCGCTTACTTGGAAAGATGACCTTTTTTTGTTTTTTACTTTTCTTCTTCACTATCAATTTCGAAATAAGGAAGTCTCCAAAATCGCCTATTTTCTAGATTTATTTTTGATGTCTGAAATGCATATAAGTGGCCAGAAAATAAAAACTTGGTGTAAATGTAAGCCTTAAAGTAAGGAAGTTTCTTCTACAGAAAGGTACTATCGATCGACGATTGGATTTTTTTTGTTTAACTAAAAGAATTTTTTCATTCAATCTTTCGTTTTTTTGTTTTTTGTATCTTGTTTGATTTTCAGTTTACAAGTAAAAATATATTTTTGAATTCTTATATATGTTTGTGTTTTTTATTTGTCAAAATGGTTGTGTGTATGCTTTGTAGGAAACCGACAAAAAATGAGTATCAAGTGGCGTTTTCATGTGGGAGTTTTTTGTGGTTGCTAAGCTTCATTAAAAGTTGATTAGTAGCGCCAGTTCGACCCACGAGTGAACGTAAAAATGGTTTATGCCTAAAATACGGAAAATCATCTTTCTTTTGAGATTAGCTTTGTTATCTTTCAAATGAGGCATTTATATTTTTAAATTTAAAATGCATATTTCGGTAATTTTTTTTTTTTTGTAGCGATAGTCGTCACTTATCGAATCCCATTTAAAAACGAAAAATGTAAACAGCGATAACAACAAAAAAATAAATGTGACAACGTGTGTTGAAGTTAATAGATTTTTAAGGGTTATTTAACTGGATTTTGTAATGTAAACCGTTAAAACGTAATGCTTACTTTAAAACTTAAAAAAAAATGAAAATAATTTTATAGCTTGCGAGGTCAGTTTTTTAAACAACTCTAGAAATATTTCATTCAATAAGAAAGCGCGCAAAAGTTTTCAAAATAATTAAACACCAGCTGTGTAAATAATCAACAAAACCTTGGTATTTATAATTTGTTTTTAAAAAAATAAATTCTTTAACCTTGACGATTTTTATTGAAGAAACGTAGTAAAGGTGAATTATTTATACTCTATTTTTTAGAGGTTTTTTGCTTCTTTTTTTTTTGTTTTTCTTCGTGAAATGATACAATATACATACATTGCTTTTATTTTTATTTTTTCTTAGCTGGTGGATTTTATATAAACTTACTAATTGCACCCAGTGTGTGTGTGTGTGTGTTTTAAATCATTCTGAATTTAACTCTTCCGATAGGGAAAAGCAGTTGGTGGTAATTCAGAATTAGTTCCTTTTTGAACATCCATACAAAAAAATAATGTAACAGTTGCTAAAATAAAATTAAAAATTCTTTTAAAAAAGGTTCACGCTCGAAACTTTTAATTTTTCAATTCTTCAAATGTATTTAAAAAAATCTTTTCCTAATAGCAACGGAGGCATTTCAAAATCGTACTGAAAAGTTACAAGTAATTTTAGAAAATATAAGTTTCCGTCCAATCTCAAAGAAAGTAAAACGTGCAAGTGCCAACTGTCAGAAAAATGTATTTATTGAATTTGGTAAAATTGAAAATGAATTTTTCTATGTTCACAGTTGATAAATGCCATAATTCATAAAATCTCTTACTAAAAAAAAAAAAAAAAAAAAAAAAAAAAAAAAGGAGCAATCTTCGGTGAATTTTAAGTTAATTGTAAAAAAAATTCACAAACCCTCTCCGACATTTAAAAACAAACAAATTTAATGTTTTAGCTTTAAGCTTAGTTGGGAATACATTATCAGTTAGCCTTTCGGCGTGCGAATGTCTGTGGCAATGAAGGACAATCTTACTACTACTACAACAACAAACTAAACTTGTAGATAACACTGCTAATTTAAGCACATGTATGCAAACGTTCTAGAGACAGCCCACTACTCACTTCTTGTGGACTTGACCTGCCCACCAAAATATGCATTTTTTTTAAGTAGAAAATGTTTTAATTATATTATTTAAATAAATGTATAATTTTTTCTTAGTCACAAAATTTATGTTGGTTAAAAAAAAAAAAAAAAAAAATGATGTGTAAGTTCCATCTTGTTAACAACTATTAAAATAAAATTGTAATGACTTGTTTAGGGAGGTTATGTTTAATAAAAGCAATAACCTGTAACAATTTTTTATGAATAAATCCAAGTTTTAGGCAATAGAAACAATTGTTTTTGATAAATATTACAATACATTACACGTTAATATGGCATTGTGGGCTCTTTGACATATAACTTCCTTGTCTGTTAATTGTTATTAATTTTTTTGTGTTTCGATTTGAACATTTGCAATAATTTCTAATTACTACCAGATATCTTTGCTCGAATATCATTTGCCATTCTTTTATACATTTATTTTAATGGCTGGTCACCTGTTTTCTACTGGATTAATTGTAATAATAATTCTGAAAACTTTTTGGTAATGTGGGCAATAGTCAGTTTTGTGTGACAGAATGTGAAGTAGCATTTTGTTTTTATTTACACAAATATATTGGGTTGTTCGGAAAGTTCATTTGAATTTTTAAATGGAAATTAAAGCAAAACAAAATTATGCCATTAAATATTTATTCAATTATATATGAACTATTTTGTTGCACATCCTTTCTCCATTTTTTCCCTTCAACTTCCGTCATCTCAGAATTTTGGTAGGTTCTCTACAAAGAACTTATTAACGTGGTTTTTTTTGTCATTCAAAGAATTAAAATTTTTACCAGTGAGATTATTTTGCAAAGACCTGAATAAATGAAAATCCGAAGGAGCAAGGTTAATGAATATGGCGGGTTAGGTAACATATCGCAGCTATGCTGCAATAACTTTTGCCTGTTCACCAAAGAAACGTGATGCTTTTTTTTCCATCATTATCCTTATGGAAAACATCTTTCCTGATCGATAATTCTCGACATTTTTCTTGAATTGCTGCTTTTTAATTCGTCCAGTTGCGAACACTACTTTTCGGAATCAACTGACTGGTCACTTGACAGAAACTCGTTCCACATGATTCCTTTCCAATCCCACCAGATGCACAGCATGGCTTTCTCAGGATGAAGACCTGCTTTTGGGGGTGGCTAAATCTAGTTCATATCGCTTACCCCAGTACATTTTTCGCTGAACATTGTTATAAACGATCCATTTCTAATCCCCCGCCATGACGTTGCAATTTTCTTAAAAAGGTGCATTTTCATTGCGTTTATACACTAAATTATAGATAAAAATGCAATACAAAAGATTCTTTTCACTCAGATCATGTGGTACTAAAACATCGTAGCGATTTGAATACCAAAGCTTCACTGTGTGTTCATAGATGGTGGAATTTTCTGTCAATTCCCGCGTTGTGTAATGCGGCTTATTCTCAATCCATCTCTTGATTTCGTCTGCCTGAGCGTTCTTCATCAATAAGGGTACAATCACCAATTCTAAACTTAGCGAACAACTTCCCTAAATTTCTGTCAGCTAAAGCACCTTTATCTTACACAGTACATACCTTTTTTGTTGCTTACGAGGCATTTTTACCTTTTATGGTAATAAAAACGCGTCTAAAATGCTCATCTTATATTCCATTCTCATAGGGATGCAAAAGATAGTTTAAATTGGGCTCTAATCGGAAATAAACGTATTTTATATAAATTTGTATTCTAACGTGTTAGAAAATGAACGACTAAAAATCGGTATGAACTTTCCGGATAATCCAATATTTAGCTTAAAGTTATGTTTTGTTTTTTTAATTGGAACCTGTACTACTCAAAAACCGCCTCTTAATTGCTGTTGTTCCCAGGTCCACTCTGACCCGGGGTGGTAGCACTTGTTAGGATCCCAGTTATGGGCAAATAGTTAACTCCCAAACTGGGGTAAAAAAAACTATGAAAACAAAGATTTGGTAAATTTTTTATTTGTTCTCCGAATGCCTTTACCCCTTCAAATAATTCCAAAACATTCTTATTTCCGTGCAATTGTAAATGCTGAACTCAAATCGATAATTGTTTGACGAAACCTACCTTTTTTCAAGTTAACGACCAGAAAAATATAGAACTTCTTGTCGCTGTTTCTCTCACCCCGTAACCACGCTTCAAAAATGTTATTCACTGCAGAATGACTTCACGCGTAGTTTGCCGATTTTTCGGCCTTTTTACTTTTTGCAATTACTACGCGGAAATTGAGTTCCGAAACCAGACAAATCGCGGAGTAATTGCTCAAAGGAAGTAAATAGGCCGAAATAAGTATCCTACGCCTCAAGTCATTCAGCAGTGAATCAGATACGAGAACGGTGGTAAGGGGTGAGATATAGTCCGATTTTTTTTCTGGTCGATAATATGAAAAAAGGTAGGTGTCTTCAATAAACAATTATCGATTTGAGTTCAGCGTATACATTTGCACGGAATTAAGGATGCTTTGGAAAGATTTGACGGGGCAAAGGCCTTCGGGGTAGAAATCAAAAATTTACCATATATTTTGTAGTAAAAATAACAGCAATGCATTTTTGAACAAAAAATACCAGCAATACATTTGAATCTCGACAAAAACCCTCTTTACAAAAATACATTAATGAAATCTGATTTCTCACAAAGAATACATATTCTATTCATACGAACCTATCCTAAAAATCTTATTGGCATTAAATAACCAAATGAGGTTGATATGTCGTAATCAAAAACAAACTAAACCAAAGCAATACAGCTCGGCATTCATTGCCAAGATTTACTGCTGGAAAATCAGTTTTCATGTACTTTTTCGCCTGATAATTTTTTCTTTGTGTTAGTTTGGTTGTTTTTTTTTAAATCTCTTTATCGATTGTTCTTAATAATCAACTTTTCTCACTTGAAATTCGTAACATCAGATTCCTCAAATAGTTTTTCTTTAAACGTTTAATTTTTGTCAAATTTCTTTTTGTGACATTCATTAAGCCAGATGTTATCTTGCCAATGTTTACTCATACATACTGTAAAGTAAATTGTCTGAATTTTTGGGTTGAGGAGTTATCATTATTTACACTATATTCAGACTATTGCCCTAGATTTTGGTGATATAGTGGTTGTGAGTTCAATCCCTGAGTTGTGCAGTATTTACTTGCACTCAGTTGAAATGCGCGAGCAATAATTGAAGAGTACTAAATAAGAACCATATATCTCTAGACATGAGCAGTGGAATAAGAACAGTCTATCCCCGTAGATTGAATAAAGGGTTTATAGTGTCCTACTATCATTCACGTTTTCACGCTTTTACATTTACAGATCATATCACGTTGTCAGTGATTGGTTGATCATTAGCCGATCATGTTTGCACGTGTAAATCCAGTTTTCTCGTGCTGTCATGCTGGCCCAACGGGTGACTATTTAAGCAGTGCACTCACCCATGCATCTCCAGCTATCGAGGTAGTTGGGGGACATGCGTCTAATTCTCATTCACGCATACAGCTCTTTAGTAAGATTTCAGCTGCCCCACGAATCCTCGCTAGTCGAAACCAAATCTTGCCCACATTCCAAACACACACAGACATGAACATTTCTACTGTACAATCTTTCAGTTGGACTAAGCCCTTCGTCTAAGCAATGCTGATTCGAACATTTTCCAGTCAACACCTTCGAACAACTATCCCAAAAACATGTAAATAATTCTTCCTTTCTGAACAAAACTTTATTTCAATCAACCTTTTTCTAGAATATTCATTCACTAATTGACTTTCTCTTAAAATTGCAGTCTATGGGAGAAAACTCTTCTTCTCTACACTTGTAAACAGTTAAATGTATGCTTTCTCAAACTATTGTATATTTGTTAATACATGTCTATTTTGGTTACAATTGGTGCTGTTATTTTATTTCTTGAACCTTGAGTCTTATCTAATAACAAATATAAATATTGTGAAGGTTTCCGATGTCATTTCTAGACCAAATTAACGTAAATGATAACATCTACAAGTTCTTTTACAAATTATTGACGAATCCTTTACAGGTTAAGTTCGGAATTCCCTATAGGTTATCCAGATTGATATACACTTGAGGACACAACGACCGAAACGTTGTGATAAAAACAACAAAGATGAGACCAATAGTCCGAATATAAATAGGGGAAATAACACAAATTTTAAGATAAGATTTGGTATCTATTCGTGATTTTTTTCCCCCTCCGATCATTAGAAATATTTAGTGTATAAACAGAATTAAATATTGGCAAGAGGATTAGGTCGAAGAGCAATAGAACAAAACTTTGTTGCTTACTTTTGAGCTCAAACGCAATAGGCACGAAATTACAACCAATGGCATCATTAAGGCAGTTTAGTCGCTATTTCTACCCTCTACTTCTAAACTCTTCGTCTGAACTTTGAAATTTTTATTTACTATTTTTTTTTCCGCAATAGAAGTAGATATACTTACCTATCTTCCGGTTCACACTTCTCTCCAGTTTTTTTGAACAGGAGTAGGTTTATTGGTTCACACTTCCCACTTATTTATTTTTTCACAGGTGTAGATGTGTCTTTACACTATTAACCTTGTTCAGATTTTTGTTCTCATATTCGGTGCCATATTGTCTCTGGCCTTCTTCAGGTAATTGAAATTTCGAACAGAACCCCTTATTTCGTCGTCCACCACCACATTGTTCTAGTTCCATCTGTCATGCTTCTTCCGGATGTCACAGTATGTCTTTGAGGACAACAGTCCTTACAATGTAAATATTTACAGTACATCTTCTCAGAAATAAAGACAAATATTGAGTTGAAGTTTTTCCGTTGTTTCCAGCTTAAGATTAGTTTCTCGGTTCCTCTTTAAAGCCTTCTTTCACTCCTGGTGTCTTAGTGCTATTATTGCTTTGCTTGGGGTGAATTGAGACATAAAAACAAAAGCTTACCTGAAAATCAGACATTCAAATCTGATATTCAAAAAAGAACAAAACAAAACGAATTATTGGTGAAAAATAGTGTTGGGGTAGGTATGACATCATACCTGACAATGTCACCTCGGGGAAAAAGTAGTCTGCAAATTTTGTACAAAATCTATAAAAGTTAATTTAAAATAAAATCTATAACAAATCTTTAAAATTTAATATAAATCATTTGTCATTTGTTTAAAGAAGAATGCATTAGTTTTACGTTTTACTATAAGCGCCATTTTTCATGGTTAATTGTCTGAATAATAGTGTTTCTCTTGCACTTCTCGCTTGTATAGTTCTCCTGGTTTTTTCTTTCCAGTCAACATTGATTTTCAAATATTTAAACAAATGCATTATCAATCACTATCTTAATTCCTTTTTATTGTTCTCTTTCTTTAATGTTGTCTTTTTCTCATTCATTCATTCTTGGCACACCCTTACGTCTTTGTGGCTTTATTGCCTTGCTTGGGATGAAATGATTAAAAAAATGTAATTATTGTCTCATTTTTTTTTTTTTTTTTTTACCTTGTAACATAACTTTCACTAAATAGAGCGAATACAAATTTTGATTCATTTTAAACCTTAGTCATGTGCCTGGTTACATAACACAACTACATTGAAATAACTCGATTCTTTCAACAGTATAATCAATATAATAGAATGCTAACAGACACTTCAAGTACACAACGCTGTCTAATAAGTTGGTTCCCGAGACTATTATTGATCGTAATGTAACAGGGATGGATTTTTTGTGGGGGCGGGGTCGTAAAATAAAAGTCGATTCAATTTCTCATAAGACTGACTAACGACACGATATGTAAGACACTTGGAAGTAATACGACTTAACTTGCATTTCAACAAGGAAGATTATTTTTATTTAATATTGTTTGTAGCATAGTTGATATGACGTGTACTTTATTCCACTATCAACGACGATCAAATTTTCATTATACGATTCAAATCGACAAGTCTCTACAACAAATGAAAAAATATTAAAGGTGTGCTATTCCCTGACACAATTGCTAAGCTTGAAAATTCTCGCTCGTCTGAACACTTTTGTTTGTCTGAACAAGCATGCATGCACCGTTTTTAGCTTTGCATTCTATTTTAGTTGGTTTATCAATATTTTTCAATCCACACTAAATTCGACACCGTCTTTTTGAGATGTACTCACAAAGGATGTGCGTTGTGGTGCAGTGAATATAGGCTTGGAACGAGAAATCGGGGAGGCGAGTTCGAATTCCAGTTGAATTCCTTGTATTCACTTACGCGCAAATACGTCTCTTTCCTCCAGTTATGGGTTAAATAACAGGACAGATTGGGTTTTATAGCCTTGGCTGGTAACCAGTCTACCGCAGAAAATAATGGCAACCTGCTGCGGGATACCCTTCTGCTCAGTCATGTCTCTTTCGAGACATGATCGCCCAAGCGTGTATAATGTATGGCACTTGACTGTGTCACACACAAAGGACTCGAGATCATACGCTTCCTTCAAACATGAAGGTGTGCCTTTAATCCTACCCACCTTTTAAGGAAATGAAGAGGTGTTAACCTGGTGCTGTCGAATCCCTGAGTCAGTTAAAGTGCCATACGTGATACACGCTTGGGCGATCATTTCTCGAAAGAGATATGACTGACTAAGCAGAAGATTATCCCGCAGTAGGTTGCCATTGCTTTCTGTGGTAGACTGGTTGCCGACCAAGGCTATAGAACCCAGTCTGTTCTGCTATTTAACCCATAACTGGAAGGAAGAGACGGATTAATACCTTTCCCAAGGGTATTTGCGCGTAAGTGAATACAATGGATTCAACTGGAATTCGAACTCGGCTTCCCGGTTTCTCGTTCCGAGCCGATATCCACTGTACCACAACGCACATCTGAGTACCAAGCCTAAATTTTGCTTTTTGCTTGCTTGCTTGTTTTTCTAATTGTCAGTATGGTGTCTAATTAAAAATTGAATCCTATTGTGTCGGTGGGTATTTATACATGACTGTGTGCAATGATGCAATGGTTATCAATAAGAAAAAAGGAATCGGCAGCCCGAGTTCGAATTTCGCACTAATCTGCTTCTCTTTATCTTTAATGTTTTGTTGGATCAAGGATTAAAAATGGCTTCAGGTAAATGAATCCTTTTGGTCCTAAGAAAAGTAACCCCTTTAGCAAGCCCTATAAACTGGTACTACAGAATCACAAAGATCTTTACCAAATAACAGAAGCTTGAAACCTTTCAACAGCAGCAAGTAAAATGGGCAGAACGTATAACTAGAAGCTAGTTATAATAATAAACATCTGACCTCAGAAAACTACAGTATAAATTGTGTGAACGCAGTAAGTCTTATGCCATGCCTCGCTATCTATGGCTCTCCGAAGAATCCATTTATTTAAAATCTGAATTGGCATAAATTTATAGACAGACATTTTTAATTGCCTTCTCCATGGTTTTGAATTCAGAATTTTTTTTTCCTAGACTGGCTTCCACCCACAGCTCGGGAGCCTAGTCTACCCAACTACTTAACTTATAGCTGGGAGAGTAGAGGAGTTATTAACACATAAAAGTTTCATTGTACTGAATTCGAATTAAGTTTCAAATCGTTAATATTACTATCATACAACGCTCTCGAGAAAGACCGGGAACCAACCCTCTCTTCACCCTGGTTAGTTACTTTAATGAAGATATTGGCTCTAGCACACTAACGTAATTAGATAAGTACATGGGTAATCTACTTTCCCATGATAAATTGATCTATGTACTCAGATAGAGGTAAAAGAAAACTTTTTTGACTTAAGACCAATTAAAGATATGTGTGTGCACGGACATGCCCATCTGTTTACTGTGAGAATGTTTTCCCATCACTTACATTCAAACACCTACGCTCTACTTAACACAATAAGCTTACAAACCCCACATAGTTACTTTGCTTGTAGAAGTTGAAGCTTTTTAACTTCTTGTCCGAGTTAGTGTTAAAGTAAGAAACGACTGATTAAAAAAAGGGGGGGGGGGTTGAAAAACTCGATTCATTTGAGAATCGACGACAGATTTAATAAGATTTGATGAATATCGAAAGTATGAGCAAAGTGAGTTTTTAATTTTTGAACCTATAATAATTTTAAATAGTAGAAAATTGATTTGACTTAATCGATCAACACGCATTTTAGTTAATTTTCTACCAAGACTTTGGTGAGGATTCTAACGATTTGGCTTTTCAACTCCCACAATTCTATACCGAAAAAAGTAACAAAAACACACGCTTCCTCTGCAGAGTAAATTATCACCTGTTTGCACGGTCAAAGATTAAACCATTATAATCTTACGATCACTCTCCTACGTTTTTTTTTTTTTTTTGGTATCACCCCATGCAAAACAAGGGGTGTGGAAGAATTAGGAACAAAAACATTAGTCAATAAGGCCACTAAAATACACGGGATTACAGGGTGTGGAAGTACTAGGAACAGAAGCATCAATAATGAGTGGGAAGAGAAAAGAGTAATCAGGAGGAGAGAAGATAGCGATTATCATTGGATTTAAATTTTTGCAGATTAAAATTTGCTGGAAAGTCTGGAGCCGGAAGGGATTTCAACAAGCGAGAATTGCAAAAAAGAAACTTTTAGCATAGAATTTATAGTTACATCTAACCAGCTCAAATGTAAATTGACGATATCGACATCAATCTAGTCAGTCAAAGTGCCATACGTGATACACGCTTGGGCGATCATGTCTCGAAAGAGACATGACTGACTGAGCAGAAGATTATCCCGCAGTAGGTTGCCATTGCTTTCTGCGGTAGACTGGTTGCTGACCAAGGCTATAGAACCCAGTCTGTTCTGCTATTTAACCCAGGAAGGAAGAGACGGATTAATACCTTTCCCAAGGGTATTTGCGCGCAAGTGAATACAATGGATTCAACTGGAATTCGAACTTGGCTCCCCGGTTTCTCGTTCCGAGCCGATATCCACTGTACCACAACGCACATCAATCTAGTACTGCGCTTAAATTTAAAAAGTCGATGTACCCGAGTGAAGAGGCTCATCCTAATAATTACTATGAAAATATTTATAGAAAAGACACTGGGAGGCAACCTTACGGCGATAGGAAAGGGACTGAAGCCGAGCTGCCACATCAGGAACGATAATATTGCCTATTATTCTATCAATTTTATCAAGGAGCTCAAGGTAAATAGTAGGGACACTGGTCCATATGTAGCGGCAATATTTTTTATTTTATTTTTACTCATTTCCCCCATTTGCGACCAACGAATGAATATTTTGGATTTGTCAGAAAAAGTTCTCTACGAAATCCCACAAAAATCACAAAATTATGTAACCACCCTCGTCTATTGAACAGGTGAAGAGGCTCATCCCTTGTTCCTTGTTTAGGATGTGGCTTCCGGTTTTCTCTTTTCCAATCTTTTCACTCCTTTTTCTTTTCATTTTTTAATTGGAGTAGATAGACTAAACTATCGTCCGGTTCACACTCAACCCACGTCTATTGAACAGGTGAAGAGGCTCATCTCTTGTTCCCAGTTTAGGATGTGGCTTCCGGTTTTCTCTTTTCCAATCTCTTCACTCTTACGTAGCACCCTTGCACATCAGTGGCGTTACCGCCTTGCTTGGGGTGATATGATTAAAAAAAATGACAATGCCACTAGGATGTAGGGAGTGGGTTACGAGTAGTGAAATTAAAGAATAAATGCTGAAAATTTAAATGAAATACTACAATTTCTTAATTGGGAGGAAAATCTTTTAAAATGGCAAATCTTTTTTCAAGAGTCGAAAGTTCGCATGATTTTGGAGGTATTTTTATATAACTATAATGAATTTTTAAATATATAGCTCATCTTTTCTGATCTGACGTGGTGGGAGACACCGTTTAAGTAAGAATGTTCACAATAAAAACAGTTCACATCATTTTTACTGACAGTGAAGGAGAACAAACAATTTTCCGGGGGCAGGTCCTCCTACAAGGACTAACTATTGAAAATTTTCTCTGTCGGTTAACTATACTGCTCACTAATTTTCCAGCAAAAATGTGGCATGACTTTTATTTCTCATCTAGAAACCCAATCCTAAACCAGAAACAAGGGGAAAATTTCTACTCCTCTTCATACACCTCTTCAACCTTTCGAGCAGGAGTAGGATTTTTTATCATCTCACCTCAAACAAGGCATTCTACTGCTACTGTTGCGCAAGGGGTTACATAGGGGAAAGTGATGAGAAAGAGGGGTTAGTTATAGGAAATGTCAGGAGGAGGGTAATAGACGAACGAGGATACCGAGGATGGGGGTGGAATAGATGGGAAAAGAGTTTGAGAGTGCGAGAAAAGCTGTTAGAGTAGAAATTGCGGTTATATTTTATCGGTTTCACTGTAAAAGGGTGGGACCTAGTTGCTAATCTAGTAGCTCGTGTAAATTCATACCTAGGGGGCACCAGTGATCTAAGTTCATCGGAGCAGAAGCCGTGAAAGTATTTATAGAAGAGGCACAGGGAAGCCACGTCACGCCGTTGAGAGAGAGACTGTAGCCGAGCTGCCAAGTCGGTATCGATCACATTACAGATTCTCCGTTGGATTTTGTCAAGAAACCCGAGGTGAATAGCAGGGGCACCCGACCATATGTGGCAGCAGTATTCAATACACGGGCAGATGGTAGATTTATATATGTGCAGGATAGACTCAGCGGGAAAAAGTTCCGGGCCCTGCACAGAGAACCGACTTTCATAGCAGCGGATTCGATATAGTCATTCCACTTGAGGTCTGCTGAGAGTGTGAGGCCAAGGAGGCGTAGTGTTTTACTCTCAGGGAGGCTAGCCTGTTCCATGCTAATGGGAGTTAGGAGCGGTTGTCTATGATGGTTAATAGATAGCAGCACCGTTTTGGAAGCATTAAAATTTACGAGCCATTTCTTAACCCAGACCACCACGGATTGGAGGGCCTTCTCAAGCTCAGCAGCGAGGTTCGCTTTATCACTCTCACCAGATTTTTGATCGAGGCGAGAGTAAACTGTGGTGTCGTCGGCGTACATGCCTGCTTGGGAGCTTATAGCAATGGGGAGATCATTAATGTAGATCAGAAAAAGATTATCCCTTGTTTCTTGTTTAGGATTGGGCTTCTGGTTCTAATGTCTTTTCAGTCTCTTTCAGTAGCTCTTTGCGTCTTAGTGATTTTATTACCTTTCTTGGTGTGAATTGATTAAAAAAGTACATCATAGGAAATTACCTCGGTAAATGTTCGTTTTAGGTACCGACGGCTTTTCCCCTTCAAATTTATCCAAAATAGCATTATTTCTGTGCAAATGTATATGCTGAACTCAAATCAACAATTAGTTATTGAAGAAACTTACCTTTTTTCTTTGAAAGTCCATAAAAAAACGAACTATATCTCTCACTTTTTCTCTCCCATAACTCTCACGAAGTCATGTAATTAACTGCAGAATTACGTTCTATGTAGGCAGCAATTTTCTTTTGAATTTTGGTCGATTTTCTTCCTTTACTGAAACTTCCGGCGATGTATTTCCTGTTATGAGAGTAATAAGCGTAGAAATACAATAGCGCATTACTTTCATTACCGGAAGTATCAGTAAATGAAGAAAAATCGAGCAAAAATCGCTCACATGCGCAGTACGTCATTCTGCAGGTAATTACATGACTTCGTGAGAGTTACAGGAGAGAAAAAGTGCGAGATATAGTTCGATTATCGTTCGTTTTTTATGGACTTTGAAAGCAAAAAAAGGTAAGTTTCTTCAATAACTAATTGTTGATTTGAGTTCAGCATATACATTTGCAAAGAAATAATGCTATTTTGGATAAATTTGAAGGGGAAAAGCGTCGGGACTTACAACGAAAATTTACCATTACCTCTGATAGATTATATTTTTTTATTTAACTATTTTTTTGCTACGAGTCTGACCATAATTTTGATTAAAAAAAAATACTTTTATTAAAAGAGATGACTAAGACTGATGTATAGAAAGTGCTTTAAGTTCTAATTTAACTATAATAAATTTACGTCTAGGTAATAACATTTCCCTTTTCTTAATAGATTTTCTATGTAGGATAAGTGATGAAATAATAAACAAATTAAATGGAATCAGCTAGACTATATATAGAAATTATTACGGAGTCGCCAGCTGGGTGCCCCGTGATTGGATGAAAAAACAACCAATCACGGGCTAACTTTTAGAATTTCAACAGACTCCCCACGTAAAACTCCCTTCCTCTTTTGCTTGTTGGGACCTTACAGACAAGACGTCCCCCGTCTGCTCTCCGTCATCTAGACCCAGGATACGTGAGGAGATTTGACAGCAACTGAAGCACAGAAGTTATGGCTCTATTTCTTCAACGACACAGAAAATATAAACTGTTAAAAGGACGCATCTTTCAGATAAGTTCCGCAAACCCGACTGTTTGCAAGAGACTATCCTTTCTTCTTTTTTCTCTTTTCCTGTAAATACAAGCTTATAACATTTTCATCTGTGTTTGTGTTCCTTTCTTCTCGCAGGCGTCACAATATTGTTACCAATTAAAATTGGGAAGTTCCCAATATATATACTAAAAACGAATATTAAAAAAAAAAATTAAATTTAATCATTTCAGCGTACCATCTCTTTAAAGAGCATATGTTATATCAATCCAAACAGCACCTCAATCCGATGAAGTCCTAAGGGACGGAACGTGTCACAAGAAATTTTTTTCCACTTTATAGATTTTCTTAAATTTATTTTATATTTTTTTTTATAAATGTTATTAACAGGGAAGCAAATTCATCAAAATGACAGCCATATCTTTATGTATGTACGAAATGGCATCATGCATTGGTTATTGCTATCCAGGACAGAAAATTGAAAGACAGGTAGCAATGGGAAGGTGTAAAAATTGCAGTGTATTAAACTTCCTTACGGGGTGGGGTAGAACAAAGAAAATATCTATGTCTTTATTATTTATATAGAAAACTGGCCGATGATTATATTTTACTCAGACTTTTCGATCACTTTTTTCTCCGGCCTTCCAAGAGATGTATCTCTTGGGATAATTGAGCGTTGCTTTGCTATAATGGTTTCTTGTATATTTGTCTATATTTCTGAGATGAGGTATTGTAATCATTTGCACTTTACATTTTCAAAAATATAAACGTGTTGATTTTTGAAAATACGAACACCAATACATAAAAAATAAGTTATAATGAATGAAAGTTATTTTTAATTTTCTTACATTTTCTCAACAAGCGTATTCGTAGATAAGTACCTAAAATTCAATAAAATATTAGATTATTTTAAATATTTTCTTACATTTTTAAGCCTACTGGAGTTTTTTCTTTTTAAAGTTGTATTCGTCAAGTAATATTTCAGTTATGTATCTTTTATTTAAATTTTCCAAATATCATGCTGCCAATGAATAAAATCATTCAACATGTCAGAAAAACACCCAGATTAAAAAATCCTTTCCGGCAACATTTGTTTTAACTCAGATTTAGTTTTAATCAGTCAATTTTCCTCAATGTTTTCAGGAATATATTTTTGAAATTCTAAGAATGATTTCGCGTAGACATATCTGTCCATATGAATTTATAGATTTTACTGAAGAAAAATAAGATTCCAGTCAATTTAAATTCGGTTTGAAATACCGAAGTATTTTGCTTGTTGGAGAAATTTAATCTATTGGCCTGAAAATAAAACAAATTTAAAAGATTTAATTTTTTTTAAAAGGCATCTTAAATTTGGATATGGCCTTTTTTGTGGTGGGATACCTACTATTAACTGAAGATATTATTTTTTTTTTATCCCAACTTCAGTTAAGCGTTTCAGTGTTCAACCTCTTTTTCAACCTGCCTTGCATTTTCGCCATTATGTGCAGTTGTTTCGTTTTTTTTTTTTTTTTTTTTTTTTTAACGTGAAAACTGTTTCGTAATTTTGTAAATGACGCTATTGTTTCAACATCTGATTTTCCAGTTTTATTTTGTTTGCTATTTATTACAGCAGTGTACATCTACTGTGACAAAAGCCTTGCTACGAGAAATGAAAAAAAAAGTCGAACGCGAAAACACTCTTTCAAAACTATTAAAATGCTGAATGAATTCTGATTCAGTCGTTCTTTCTTTCATTAAAAAAATAAACTGATTAAGAGATTTATTGCTTTTATTATTACTAGTAGTTCAAGGAATAAGAATAAAAAAAACACTAATTTACATATCAAATACTTACACAGCGTCCACCCTCGTCACTTTTATAGATAACAATGTAGAATGTCTCTATTAGGGTGGGAGGGGCAACATATATAGATAATATAAAGTGGGGTGATCCATTCTATATTATAATCAACACATAAACTGATCCTTTGCTTTGTGGGGTGATATATTTTTCCATCCCTAATTTTGGCTCTCTGAAAATTCAAGGTGTCGTTAGCTTTCTATAATTTTGATCTACATCTGAGCGCAACTCTCGTCGAGCTAGACTGCAAAATGTAGTCGAATCTATCAAACAAATATTTACAGAACGCCCACCCTCGTCACTTTTATAGATATAGATTGTTAAAGAAACCATATATATCATTTTTAGTTTTAAGATTCCTGTCTTGTATCGAATTTTTAAAAAATTCTGGTGGCTCGCAAAAAAAAAAAAATCTTACAACTCTTCTCATCATGGAAGAAATAAAAGCTTTTACTCAGCTGTCATGTAATACGACCACTTGGTCATTTCGACGTGGACTACTACTTAAGATGATCTCGTCAGATTAATTACGAGTGAGTAGTGAGTTCAATCCTCACTGGGTCTTCAATATTAGCCTTGTGCCACATTTAAGCTATGCTTAGTAAGTCACTAATGCCACAACTTCTGGTAGACTATTCGTCTCGCTCTCGTCACAACTAAGCGTTGTTTGGGTATGACGTAAATTTTGGCACTCCCTAAAATCAAAACAGCGAACACTCATCCACAAGATTGTAACACCGAAATTCTTGATGGCCTTAACTTTGTCTTATATTCACAAGCTTCACCAACGGATCAGTCGGTTTTTCTGATCGACTCGCTGTTTCTTTGAGTTAACAAGCCATTGATAGTGAGTTAAAATTTCATGGGATATTTCACTGCTGTGGCTATGAACCAGACTTAATTCTAAATCACTTATAGACAAAGACTTTCATTTGCCCATAAGATGTTTTTTGTTTTCAAAGAAGCAAAAAAGCAATTACGCTCTAAAAGTGCTGTTTATAAACTTTTGTTACTGGTTGTATTAGTTTAAGAATTTAGTGCTAATGTTTTATTTTAAACCTCTTTAAAACTAGTTAGATTACAACATAGACATGAGCGTAGGAGTCGTAGGAATGTCCTTCTGCAGAATCCTAAACGGAAAGAGTCAGCAACGAAGAATAAGTCTTAAAGAAAATGCCAACAGAAGGAACAGTTCTATTCAAAACCAGGAAAAGACAACTGAACATAATGAAGTCTTGGAGACGTTCTCTCTCACAGGGTATATTGAGAGATAGAGTACACCGAACTTACCCGACGAACTTGTCTGAATGAATGGAGGAACCGGGGAATGTTCTATTTTAGTAAAGTGTGGGGAAAAAAAAGAAAATCAAAGAACCACACGAAATGGTTTTCGAAAACTTTCTATATCCTGAAGGGACGCGGCTTATAGATGAATACTAGTGACAGCGCCAATTACATACACACTCCGTCCTTGACCATGACATTACCCTGCTACTCGGATTTTCATTCACAAAATTTGACGTATATGCGTCTTGTGTGAGCGCATGCGCACATCTCGATTTAAGACTTACGAACGTTGTTTATACAAATATAAAAGCAAATCTTTTTATCGAAAACTTTTTTAAAGCTCCATGTACACTTTTGTATGCCTTCAGGACACGAATAATGATGGCTAGCTACAATTTCTCATACATTGTCGCTCTAAGCATGTTTACTTACTAATCCTCTTCGTACGATCTTCGAAGTCAAACAACGTAGAGCCTGGTCAGTACCTAGGTTGACCGCTTGGGAATATCAGGTGCTGTAAGTTTGGGTGTGTGGATGGTTCCAACTCCAGTTGGATTCGTTATCTTAACTCACGCGTAAATACTCTTGGAGAAGATATGAATTCACATCTCTCTCTCCCCAAAAGCTATGCGTTGCTTAATAGAACGTGTACCAGTAACAAGGTTTCTACAATCTAAAATATGTTCTGACTTTAAATAAACTGCAAAAGGTGGATAAGCCGTAAAAAACAACAAATTCTTTTTATGCGTCGTAAATTTCCACTGGAAGTTTCTGATTTTAAATACAAACACACTGCTCATTCGATAATGAATTGGAGCACTCTAGCTATTGGGCGTGTTTATACGCGCTAAAAAGCCTGCCTTCTTCTCGTGGCCTAGGAGTAAAATAGCCGACTGAGGCCGATTCAGTCGGGTTTCAATCCTGAGTTAGGAAGCGAACGGAGTCTAAGCCGTACTGATGAGCTGTCATACAGCGAAACAGATCTGTCTGAGGATGACTATAGTGTGTGTGTGTATATATATATATATATATATATATATATATAATCATTATTCATATGTTCTGTCTATGGTATTCTCAGCAGTTATGTTTTCCTAATCATCTGTGAGGAAATTAACCAGCACTGATTGCCATATAAGAGGGTTGATATTACATTAGTTTAACTAGAAGAGGAAATTGCTCATACATGGCCTTTCTCATTGATTGATGAAGACATTGTCGTGTTATGACTAGTCTTTTCGAAGCTCTCCGTTCCATGTCTATTTGAGACTGTAGTTCCTGCCAATCGGAGCCGACGTAAGTATGACTGTCCCAAATATAAATGTTAGTTTTACCCATATTTGTTCATGCCAGATATTACGGCTCATCATGCATTCAGATCTCTGTCTCCCCCTCGTATTATGGCAATATAGAGGCAAAAGTGAACTGAAATTTAGAATGACAACAAATACTGCTCCGGAGATGGGCACCTCGACGTGGTGCAATGGTTAGCTTGCTAGAACCTATTACAACTGAATAGTGAGTTCGATCCACACTGGGTACTCCATACTTGTGGTCTTGTGCCACATTTAAGCTGTACTTAGAAAATCGCAGATACTACTCCGGAGAATAGATTACCAAAGACTTACAATAAAATAAATTGTTTTTTTCTTAGTCATTTCTTTAACTCGTCACTGTAGACATTATAGTCGGTGGCGCAACAAAAAATTGCTGAGCTCGTTCAGAACGGTTATAAATTATTGTCAAAACAGAACTTTTAAGGGCGGACCTCAAGCAAACTACCACCACGTTTAATTTCGTTTTTCATATGTTTTTTTTCAGCCCAGTCTTATAGCTTTACGACTGACAAAAAAAAAATTTGAAAAATTTCAATATTTAAACATTTTCTAGGGTGGGGGGATCAGTTTCTCATACAACTTTATAATAAATCGAGCCTCCATTTTGAAACCAGTCGCCGATACGACATTACCGTCACTTGTAAATTTGTTCATTATCAAATTTTTTGGGATTTCTTTCAGTGCAATATTATCTTTTACACCTTAAACTTTACGAATGACAAAAAAAAATTTTCAATATTTAAACAATTTTTGGAGGTGGGGGGACAGTTTCTCATGCAACCTTATGGTGGCTTGAAAATGGAGACTCGATTTACTTTAACGTTGTATGAGAAATCCCGTCCCCCCGCCAAATTTGTTTAAATATTGTAATTTTTCAATTTTTTTTTTTTTTTTTTTAATAATCGGAAAGTTTAAGTAACAATCGATAGGACTGCACTGAAAAAAGTAAAAAAGAAAAACAACGAAATTTAACGTGGTGGTAGTCTGCTTCAGGTCCGCCCCTTTTAAGCACATAGCTAGATTCCAGTATTGGACTTTCGTACCAATTAAAGTTTTAAATCAACTATCTTATTGTGTAGATAGTGCTTTAATCGCTAGATCATCCTCAGTAAATTTTCGTTCAGGTTCTTACATCGTTTTGTCATTCTTGCCATACTTTTCTATTATCAGTGTTGGATAATTAATAACTAAAGTCACAAAAAAAACAAAGAAAATGAAACTAAACGAAATCCGTTAAACTATATTTTTGTCTATGTATGTGTGCTCGCGCATGAATGAAAGCATATTGCAATAAATTAATAAATGACAAGACGAGATCTCTCTCTCTCTCTATCTATCTATCTATCAATCAATGGTTCCCAAACGGTGCAGGGGCGTCGTATAGGTGCGACAGAATAGGGTAGCAGGTGAGGCGGAATTATTGCAAGACAAAAACTTTCGAAACAGTTTTTTTAAAATTCATATACCAAAAAGAAATTACTTAAAAAAAAAAAATTAAATATCATTATAAATTGCGTGTAGTATAAATAACTATAGGATGTGCGTTGTGGTGCAGTGGATATCGGCTCTGAACGAGAAATCGGAGAGCAGAGTTCGAATTTCAGTTGAATTCATTGCATTCACTTACGCGCAAATACGTCCCTTCCCTCTAGTTATGGGTTAAATAATAGGACAGCTTGGATTCTATAGCCTTGGCTGGCAACCGGTCTACTGCAGAAAGCAATGGCAACCTACTGCAGGATAATCTTCTGCTCAGTCAGTCATGTCTCTTTTGAAACATGATCGCCCAAATCATTTATCACGTATGACACTTAACTGACTGACTGAATATAATAGTTGGAATCATGATAAAGGCTTCTAGTGGTCATAAAGTGGGGGATCGGTTTTATATTATTATGAAGTAATAAACTGATCCCCCACTAATAATATAATGCATCTCTTCTTCCTCTAGCTATGAGTAAAATAACAGGACAGATTGGGTTCTATAGCCTTGGCTGGCAACCATTCTACCGCAGAAAGTAACCTACTGCGGGATAATCTTCTGCCCAGTCAGTCATGTCTCTTTCGAGACATGATCACCCAAAGTATGTATCACGTATGGCACTTAACTGACTGACAAATTAAAAAATAAATAAAGCACCTAAAACTTATTCAAACACAAGTCATTTGCATCGATTTTAGATAAATCGGTTGAATCTATTATTTTTGACAGATATCTTCTAGTAAAAGTTAATTTTGTCGCCTAAATCTGTGGTGCCTTTAATACAAAAGGAGGATTGGAGAAAATTCTGATTTCAAAATTATTTTTCTACTAAGAAACCAGAGTTGTATTAGGAAAAGTTATAGCATTTTTAGTTTAAGTTTTTTGAAAAACCCGACCTTACTAAACTTTAAATTTAGCTACTTGAAACTTTTTCAAAAATAAAATGGGATAACTTTGGCGAATTATAAAATAAGGGTGACTTTTAAAAATTGACGCTGTCCATTTTAATATTAGAACACTTCCCTACTTAGTAGCTCAATTTGGCAAACATGAAAGATGTGAATATAAACTTGTCCGAAATTAATAATGGTCACTATTTACAAATTAGTCTAAAAATGCACATAATTTATTACAGCGTTCTTTTCGAGAAAAAATTTTTTTTCTAATAATCATATCGCCCCAAGGAAGGCAGTTTACTGCCACTGTTGTGCAGGGGGTTACATAGGAGAAAAGTTCTGAGAAAGTGACAGGTTACAGGGGGTGTCAGGAAGTGGGTAAGAGAAGAATGAGAATACTCATGAGTGGAGTGGACGGAGAAAGGAGCATGAGAGAGAGGATGCAGGTTAGTGAGATAGAAGATATAGCTCTTTAAAAGATTTTTTTATCTGTTTTGAATTGTGTAAATGGTCCAACACTTTATTTTTTTTTTTTACGCTAATTTAACTGATAGACGCACACATGTATGTTGGAGAAAAAATATTTATCATTAGAAATTTTCCACGCTTATCTTTTTTTTTTTTAAGCTGGAGAGGAAAACAGTTTACAAAATCTTACAGACCTAGTTTCGGCTGGGTAGTTTCAAAATAATATTAACTGCAATCGACCCCCCCCATGATGCGGTAACTCTCCTTCGGTAGAATATGTACCGATTTTTTCACACTGTTGTCAGTGTTGTCGTTAAACCTTAACCTTGTGTCACACATGGTAGCTACGTGGGCGAACTGAAAAATTAATTTGCAGAACCTAGAACTTAAAACACTTTCCAAATAAGGGGGGGACTGACTGTGACAATTTTAGTGTAACTTTCTCTAGGAAATTGTCTACGCTTTTTCGCCGATTTCATTTTTTCCATTCCCAGAGCAAAAGTGATGATTGTATGACCAACTATCAGTCGCCATCTCACCTGTCGGTTAAAGATCTTCAGTTTTCAAGACATTTTTTTTTTGTCCTCTCCTCAGTTTCACTTTGTTGGTTTGTTAGCAAACCGTTACGTCGTTGTTTCCATCTGAAACCAGACGCAACTCACTGTTTCAAAATTTGTTGTTTGAACGTATGTTAACGAAGATTACCGATCCAACATCAATCAAGAAAGAAAGCTTAACCTGAGTGACGTAAGGGTTTTCCATTTTTATTAACTAAAAAAAAAAAACATCTCTTATTATTCAATTCCTCTTTTCCTTTTAAAAATGTCAACATTTAAAAAGAAAAGCAGAACTCAACTTAAAAAAATATTGTTGCTGAAAAATTTTAAGTGTTTTGTTTTTGCTTTTTTTTAGAAGTTTTTAAATAAAATAAAACTTTCAGGCGATCATTTTGCAAAAGAATACTTCTATTTGTGTGTGTTGTTTTGTTAATAAAAACAATGTGAGGTTTTATTTAATTTTTAAGAGAACCACTCACTTTTTTAGTCATGTGTTTAACTTTCTTTTTAGAAGGATGCATTTTTAAGTATGTATGCTAAAAAAAAGAAAAACGCCAATGTATAGAGTGCACTTCTATTGGATAGAAAAACTAATAAACATCACAGCTGACCGCTACGATGGACTCTCTTCAGTGATTGCGTGTGTGGGTTTTAGTTCACCTCCTATTTTCTGTGCCTCTAATTTTATACATACGTGTTGGAAGCATGCTAGCGTTACTGTCAGAAGACAATTTGAATTAAGACATAATCAAAGTTTTTCATTCTTTCTTTTTCTCCATCCATCTATCATCCTCTGGTCCGGTAACATAGACGCCCAAAATGAAAGATAGGCGGAGCCAGACACTAAACGTTTCTCCTCTTCTTCGGTCAATTTTTGTCCTCCTCCTCTTCACGGAGGGGGTGTGTGTGCTTATCTTCATACTCCGAAGAATGAATGACATTAAATTTTTTTTCTGTAGTTAATAAAGAAAAGATATGATTAAACACATGTTCAGTTTCTGTGGAATTAACAATAATTGTGGATGCTTTTGGAGTTATTCTTCTTTTTTTTTTAACGTAAGTCATATTCACACTATTTTTATTAGTTTTTAAGGAGGTAAATAAGTATGTTTGTATACACATCAAATATAAATGTTAATCAGGTGTGAGTGAAACAGTACTCAATGCTGTATAACAGAGCAAAAATACCTTACGTTCTATTCACGACTCTGAGTTTCATGCATTTTTTGGCAGTTATCGAGATAGGAAAACAAAAAAAATAAGTTTTTTTTGCCTAACTTTGGAGGAGAATTATTTAAATATTCCAAAATTGAAACTCCTAAAGGTTCTTGGTATTGAAAAAACTCTAAAAAGTTTTGCGGATTATACACCTGACGAAGGCTGGAACAGAGATTGACTGAAACGCGGTGTTAACAGCATCAAGAACAAAGGAATTATTTCTTAATTCGGTAAACAAGATTCTGCAAAGTTTTTTTTTTTATTCCCCCACCTTCTTATTTTCAGTTTTTGGGTTTCGAACATGATTATTTGGATAATTTCTAAGATGTGAAGAAAAAATGTGAGGGAAGACTAACAATTGTAAAAAAAAAAAAAAATTCTATGTTCAAATGGATTTATCTTAAAGTAAATATTATATATATATATTTTTTTAATCGTATCACCCCGAGCAAGGCGGTAACGCCACTGATGTGCAGGGGGCTACGTAATAGGGAAAAGATTGGAAAAGAGAAAGCCGGAAACCACATCCTCAACAGGGAACAAGGGATGAGCCTCTTAACCTGTTCAATAGACGTGGGTGGAGTGTGAACCGGGCGATAGATAGATCTATCTACTCCAATATTTGTTCTAAAACAATCATATTCTAGTTTTTTTGGTAAAATTCCGTAAGTACTACCGTTGCTATTCCCCTTCAAATTTATCCAAAGTAGCATTATATCAGTGCAAAAGTATGTGCTGAATTCAAATCCAGTGCAATTTATCGAAAAAACTTACACATATTTTCATATTTAAAAAAACTATCTTTGAATTGTGTACCGAAAAAATAGAAAAATGGCGCATTACTTCCTTAATCGGAAGTAAAGAGGCGGAGGTAAAGAGGGGACGCATCCCGTCATTCTGCAGTTACATGTCTACGTGAGAGTTACGGGAGAGAAGAAGGGCACGGTTCGTTTTTCAAATGGATATTTAGATTAAAAAAAGGTAAGTTTTTTTCGATAAATTACACTTGATTTGAATTCAGCACATACTTTTTCTATTATACAATGCTACTTTGGATAAATTTGAAGGGGAATAGCAACGGTAGTACTTCCGAAATTTTACCGTTTTTTTTTTTAAATATTATTTTTAATACAATCCGTCTATTCCTTCCAGTTATGGGTTAAATAACAGGACAGATTAGGTTCTATAGCCTTGGTCGGCAACCAGTCTACCGCAGAAAGCAATGGCAACCTACTGCGGGATAATCTTCTGCCCAGTCAGTCATGTCTCTTTCGAGACATGATCGCCCAAGCGTGTATCACGTATGGCACTTAACTGACTGACCATCTCCATTGATGTAAATCCACGTTTTTGTTATTTGAAAATCTGACAATTTCTTGTTTTCTTGTTGCTTCCTTTTCTTTCTTATTCGCATTCTGTTTTTGCAACAATAAAAAATGACCACAACACAAAAATATCAAATTTTCACGTTTTTAGCATAATTTGATTTCGATAAGCACTTCACTTCTTTTTTTTTTTTTTAAGTATAAAATTTGAAAATTTAAATCATTTTTGTATTTGTTTCAGTGTATAAAATAAGGTTTATATTAAAAACCTTTTTTTTTTTTAATAATCTATTTATTGGTGACAATCCTTGTAATTCTATTGGCGCAACATTTGAAATAGGCGAGCGTAGATCATTGCGTTCACTTCATTTAAGTTTCTTAAAAAAAAAAAAATGCTGGCTGCATGAATGTGACTTTCCCTTTCTCACTTTGCCGTTATTAGACTGGCTGCCAAACAAGGCTAGAGAATGCAGTGTCTGGAGCTAGGTAAAATCTGAATACAAAGCCGTTGAGAAGGCATGAGAAAATCACTCCATTATCTTGTCTAAGAAATTAAGATAGTTTGCAATTAATAAAAGAAAAGGAATCTGTGGAGAGCCGTGATCGCTTATATATATTTTTGCGCTGCCTAGGTAATCTTGAGCACTTTACTGTTGTCTGTTGGTTTCACCAACCTGTTTTTGTAATATATATTACCTCACTTTTTCACTGGAAAAAAAAAAGCATATCATAATCAAAAAAAGGTCACAAACTTAATAAAACCAAAGTTTTATTGTCAAAATATCTTATGAAGAGAAAAGACCAAAGTATTTTGAATTTATTTTTTTAATCCTTTTCTCGCACGTTCAAATTTTAGGTTAAAATTTATTTTTCTGTTAGCGGTCGACGTAATATTTACGATCTTTTTTTTTTTTTATAGCTCTTTTTTTGGTGAGAAACACATTAATTTGGAAGTTCTTGCAAAAATCAAATAATTGTCGGATTGTAATGAAACTTTTAGGACTTATTCACAAATGAGTTAAATTATTTTAGAGAAATTCTTTTTTCTTTTTCTTTAGAAAATCTTGTTTAATTTCTTTTTTTTACATACCTTTCACTCAGTTTCATAAAATTTTGAAATTAACTTTTCATCAGAAAATTACTTTATTAGTTAAAAGCAGGACTCTTTGGAGAATAGATTTTTTTTTTTTAAACTACTATTTTCCGAAAGTCATCGTAAAAAATGAAATGACATTAATTAGAAAAGCTTTCAATTGCCTTTATAAATAAGATTTATGAAGGACACTATTGTCTTAAGAATATATTTTATTTTATTTTTTCGATGAATAATGAATTTTTACAAGATTTCTTTTAATTATAATATAATAAATGTTCTAAAATTTTGCATTACTTTCATCCTGTTAGGTGATATTATTATTAAGTGAAAATTATATTTACTAATCGAAATTGAAAATCATTTTGCACCAGGAATTAAAATTTTTGTTTATTTATGTATATAAAATATATAACGTGCTAATTTTTGAAAGTATGGGGGCCCATACACAACATTCCTAAAATTAGATTGCAGAGAATATTTTCCAACATTAAGATTACTGGGTACTTGAAAAGTATATATAGAATGGGTTCACCTGTCATTTTCTTTCTTTTTTAACAGATGGTCTAAGTAGAAACGTGTCAACATTTTTCTTTTCAGTACTTGTTACGTGCTTGACAAGTACGTAATCATCGCTACAGTTTGTTTTTAAAAGTTAACTTTTTTTTGTTTTTTTTTTTTGAAATCAGATTAATTATACATTCAATTAACTAATATTTCTCAGTTTCAGAAAAGCATATTTTATTTTTGGATGATTTTAAAACCGAGAATTTTGTTTACAAATGTGTCAAAATATTTGAATATGGTCAATTTCAATTACTTTGATAAAAAAAAACAAAAAAAAAACAGATTCTATTCCATTCAATATAATTCGAAATACACGAGAATATTTTGCTTACTGGAAATATTAAATTTAATTTAGTTTTCAATTAAAGCTAAAAAGAAAGCTTCAAGAATGTTTTTAACTTGGGTTTCGAAAATTTAGCGGAGATATATACACACACACATATCTATATATATCAATTACTGATACCCACTGAATTGTGGACGGACGGGTCCGTCTACGAAACTTTGGAGTCTGGATGTTGAAGGTAACATCATTCAATTAAACTTCTTATTTTTTCACATATATACACACATAAAGCAATTAATGGATTGTTTATCGCATGATTTATTACTATAACCGTTAATGGATATGAGTTTGTTTCTTGTGAATTTTTTCCCTTTAATATGCATCCTTGTTTTGCTATTAAAGACTCAAAATGCCTAGGCCAGTGGGTGACAGTTACACTTCAAAATAAAAATAAAAAGAATGCTTACTGAAACACGGGTATCTACTAAATATAAATTCTATAGTTTCCTTTTTGTGGAACCGACTCCCAAGAGGATGCTTCCTCGATCACTGCAATCTTTACTTGTTCAAGTCTATGGTTAACCGTTAACTTCCCCATAAACTGTGTCAGTTACTCTGTAACCCTCTACTTTAAGTGGCTTTGGTTTTGTACAGGGTGAATAATTATATATTCACTGGTTAGTCATTCCCGTGAAAATAAGTCTATTTCTTTTCGAGAAGTTGTTCTCCCCCCGCCCACTTTTTTAAATCCCTTTATTTTTTTTTAAACTAGTAAATGACATATTGAAAGTATTATAAAGTTTTATAAACATGCCGTCTCAAGTGGAATCTTTTGACGTATTTCTGACGTCACATATTTCGTAAATAGTTATAACCTGAACCACATCATTATGATGACTTGCGTGAAGGTAGCTGCAGATATTGTAGTTTGCAAAGCACATTCATTAAATAATTAAGTAAACCAGGTCGAAAATGGTCATATCTGTTGTCTTGGATCTGAGCAGTCTTGATATAGTTTTTGTTGAAGGTTTTTTTTTCTCTATCTAAAGCAGTTCGGACGAACTGCCTCACCACCAGATCTGATTTTCACGGCTAGGACCCGCCATGGCACTCCCTCCGTATTCTATCGGTGAGAAGTTCCAGTCAAACAGCTCCTTCCCACGAACCACTTCCCTATAGAACAGACTCCTAAGAAGCTTTCCAGATCAGTACAATATTAAATATTGTTCGAATTCCAATTGAATTCATCGCATTCACTTACGCACAAATAGCTTTGGGAAAGGTATTAATCATTTAATTAATCCGTCTCTTCCTTTCAGTTATGGGTTAAATAACAGGACAGATTGGGTTCTATAGCCTTGGCTAGCAATCGGTCTACCGCAGAAAGCAATGGCAACCTACTGCGGGATAATCTTCTGCCCAGTCAGTCTCTTTCGAGACATGATCGCCCAAAGCGTGTATCACGTATGGCACTTGACTGACTGACAATATAATAATATTAGACGATTGACTCTAGAGTAGAAGAACTTTTATCTCCACCCCCCCCCCTCGTATCCATAAATTGCCCCTTAATGTAACCGTCTATCTCGAGTAGCTCTCGGGCCTTGTACATGATAAACTATAAAGTAAAAAACAAATAAAACCTTGCAACAACATCCCTTGGTATTGCTGGAGACTTGTCATTCAGTAAGAATTTGTTTTTTTTTTTTTTTGTGACTGAAGGTTTGCTATTCTACGTTCACACTTAACTTTCCGTCATTTACAATGACACTTTCATTTTAAAGTTTAACATTGTTAACATTCCCAAGAAAAACATGACAAAAATTAAAGTAATAAATTTAAAATCCAAAGTAACATTGGTAACGAAAGCCAAAAAAAAAAAAAAAGCACTTGTACGTTGACACGGCATCGTTTTTTGTTTTGTTTTAATGCCCGATAAAACTCCAACTTCCGTTAAACATCCTACAAACACACACAACTTTAACAATTAAACTACTAAACCAACTACACATAAAAATGTGTGATGTGTAAACAAGGGAAAATCTGAACATTTTGGTCCCGTAGCATACTTTCTTTAACAAGGGTGTGTGATCCGAATTGCTAACCAACTTTTTTTTTTTTTTTATTCTAAAAACAAAACTTTCCTGTTCCATAAAAGAAATTTTAACAAAACAAAGTTCAAGTTTGTTCGTACTAATTTTTGTGTTACTTCTAAAGTTAAAATTTGGTTTGAAAGATAACCTGACCAAATAAAATAAAAAAAAAATAAATGAATTTACTTTTTCTAGATTTTTATAAAACATTGGCAGGTTTAACAGAACTTATCGAACTTGCAGACGAATAATGAAAAATGAATTAAAAAAAAAAGCTTTGTCTTCTTTCAAAGTAAAAAAAAATTAAGGATGTACTAGCAGGATTTTGTAAAACTAAATAATGCTTATTTTTTTGCTTAAAACACCGAAAATAACTTTTTTTACGTTGAAACTCATGAGTTTTTGGTTTTTCTTTTAAATCAAAGTCATAGGACATTCAAAGTGCGCGTAAAATGCGTGCGTAAAATTTTAAAAAGTACCAACAATCTTAATTACGATCTGGAAATTGGTATTGTTTATGATTTAAAATAAGTTCTTTAACTTTACTGGTTAAAAAAACCAATAGTTTATATTTTTATTATTCTATATGCCGTTAGTCTTATGAGATTTAGATTGTATTTCAACATTAAGAAGCATATAAAAAATAAATTAATTAGAAACGAATTAATTGTACTTTTGAGTTTTAAATCTTTGCTTTTAAGTTTTATTTTACTTTCTTGTTTAATGTTTAAACATTTATAGCAGCCGTTATGATCTTTTTCAGTACTATCCAATGAATAAATAAAAATAATACAGGAGAAAATTAAAGACTTATTAAATTTGATTAGTCACAGAATTATTTGCTTTTTGCACTTCCGTATGAAAATAATATAGGTTATAAAAAAAGATTCTTTTAGAAATTTTTCACCCTTGCAAATGGCAAACTTTTACATTTTTCGAGTCTTCAAGCATGTCTTTAATAAAAAAAAATCTTTTGTTACGAGATGAATTTTATGACGCTGAAAAATTACAAATAATTTTTTAAAATATAGAAGTATTTGTATTCATAGATCAATAATAAAATAATTCGGTTTAAATTATGCGAGTATGAATTGCTAGAAAAAGAATCTTCAGATTTTTTTTTTATTGAATTATCTTTGGTAAAGTTCGGGACAAATTTTTAATATATTTTACTTTTTTATTTATTTATTTATTTTTTTTTTCGGGATTCTTCTTTTTATACAACTGTAAAATTAAAAAAAAAAAAAAAACGCACCTCCATTCGAAAGTACACACACGATATTGAAATGGAGTATAAAACTGATTCCCCACCCCCCAAAAAAAATTATTTCCACAATTTTTAAAATAACCTAAGTAGGCAATTATTTATTAATGAGTGCTAAAATTTAAATCGGATAATTTTGATTTTTAATTTTAGTAAATATTTAAAAAGAGGGGTCACCGCCTCCCTCCCCGTTCATTTCGGTTATTTTTTATTTATTTTATTTTGTTTTAAATTTATTTTATTTTATTTTTTGAAACCGATCACAAACATTAGCATTCCAACAACGGTTTCCACTCTTCTACCACTAGTTGGCCACTGATAAATATCGAGTCTAAAACAGTTGCTTGCTATATGCTTTCATCACTGCTAGGATAAGTTTCTTCCAGGGGCTGGGGAAAGAAGTAGTTGTATACAATTATCATATGGTAACAAAAACGTCAACAGTGGGGGAGTGCTCGCTAACTTTACTGAGCCGTAGACTCTGTTTTAATAAATTCCGAAATTTACATTTCGTTGAATAGCTAGTCCCCCACGTGGATCATTTTTTTATTGATAAAATTAGGATCTGGTTTTTGGGATTTTTTTTTTATTATCTATATTCCTTTTTGGGATTTAAGATCATGGCCACGACTACAATACTTAATTTCATTATTTTGATAATCAAAATTATTTAATAATAACGAAAGATGTACAATCTTTCTTTCTAGTCAAGATCCTCAAATCACTTTTACAATAATCAACAAGTGAAGTTTTCTGTAGAAAGATAACTAAGTATCAGTTTTTCATTAAAGAGTTTTAGTGTGGTTTACGCCAGTAATATAAATAGTAATACACTTCATTGCATTTTTTAATTTTTGTTTTATCAATAATATTGGTAGCGGTTATTGAGTATTGTACTAATCAGTATTAAAGTGTTAGTCATTGCACTGGGATTAAAATTAAAAACTACTCGTACAACTAAATTGTTACGACTGTTGACTCGATATGTACCACAATTTTTCTCAGTATCAGACGTTTTTGTGCAAGTCACGATGACTTTAAAAACACTTTATTGGAGGTTATTTTCTAGGCTTAGCATGTGGCACAAAGCCGAAAGTATAGGACACTCAGTGAGGATCGAAATCACTACTCAGTTGTAATGTTTTTTTGTTTTTTTTTTTTAGCTTTTTCCACGTCGAGCAGTTAAAAAAAAAAATGAACGATAGTTTTTTTTTTTTTTTTTTTTTAAAGTTGACATTTTTTTTCATCACTTTCAGTTTTTTATTTTTTAAATTCTTTTTCCTCGTTCTCTTTTCTTTTTTTTAGCTGTGGAACAAACACGTAATCTTTTTGGGAGTACTTTTCGCTAAAAACCTGACCTGTGGAAGGATGGGATTTCATTTATTTTTTTCATGTACTTACTTTTTGGACTGTAATTCTCTGAACAAAAAATATTGCTGCTATAAGCGTTGATGATGTGTAGGAAGGAACACTTGTGTGTATTGTGCTAATATACTGAGATTACTGTTACTTTTTAACAAAAACTGTTTAAAAGTGTTCCTTAAAACGTGTTCATCTTGCATAAATTACATAACCTCTTTCAGTTGTAAATTGTTTGATTTTTGAATTTCTGACATTAAATTAAATTTAGCAAACGATAGCAAATGACGGGGCTTAAGCATCAGACTAAAATTTAGTCACTAAATCTTGAAAATATTAAATGTCTGGTAAAATAAATATCCATCAGCGTGTCACTGTCATATCGGTTTTTAAAAGGCTAACATTTACTGCTCTTCTAGAGAACACCCTTCTGAGGAATACGCACATGTCAGAGTGGCAGCGTACACGTGTTGTTCCTGTTAGCTAAAAAAAAAAAAAAAAAAATAGTTGACAGTGACAAGTTTATTAATGCGCGATCAAATACCAAAAAGCCGTCGTAAATATAGAAAGTTTTTTAGTAGGAAGTCAGTCGCCACATATACACCAGATAGACAGACCTGTTATTTTGTGGGAATTTGGAACCGAAACCTTTATTTCGTTCACCGAGGTAGATTGCTCTAGTTCCACGTGCAATACTTTTTCCGGATATCTAGGTATCAGGTATTTCCCTTTACTCACAACACTAAGCTTTTTTGTATTGAACTCACAACTCTTTGGGTCAAATCACTGGATTACCAACACTTTTATCCACTGGGCCACGGTGGACGAAATAATGGGTCCGGTTCGGAATTTTAATCACCTGATGAAGGCCGAAGCTTACAACGGCTGAACATTAGTGTAAAATAACTACAATATTTCATCTGAGAAATATAGAAGCCCTAGTTTTGGCACAAGGTTACAAATATGGGGCATCTTCTTCATTAATGAGCTTTAGTTACTCGTTCGTCTATCAATCCATAAATCTTGGTTGATTTTAGAATTTGCCGGAAAAAGCAGCATCAACCAGACATTAACCAATTAATTGATGCTTTAAAAACTGAAGTCACGAAAGAAAGATTTTCTCACTAGGACTTTTATTCGTTCTACCAATACTGCTTAAGGATGGTATTATTTCGGCCCTCCTAGTATATGGTCGTGAATGCTGAACAATCTTTTTACAGATGAAGAGGAGACTTGAGATAATAAAAATGTGGTTCTACAGAAGGATGCATGGAAGCAAAAATGACACTTAGAATCAGAAAGTGATACTTGACATTTAGGACATATAATGAGGAAGAAGAATTTGACACTCACGAGAAATATTGAAAGGAAAAAAAAATACAGAAGTAAACATCGAGATACCTGCTTATCGAGTTTAGGAGTAAGTAGGAGGAATAGTAATTGTTGTTTTTGTTTTTAAAGTGTGTGTGAGGGGTGAACGTTGCTTAGTTTTATCTTTTTAATAATTTCACCCCAAGGCCACTAAAACACAATGATTTTACTGGGAGTGAAAGAAAATATGAAGACTTTAGAAGGAACCGGAAACCAAGGGCTAAAAAAAAAAACCCCAAAAAACTCTTGTGAATACGGTCTAAAAGATGAGCGAGGAGTGTGATCCGGGTGTTAGGTGAACCATATGGGTCGTGATAGTGGTTAGCTAGGTATAGGATAGTTAACTGAAGACCACCCTCTACACCTTTCCTTTTTCGGCTTTGTGCCACAATTCGTGTATTTTACATGAATAGGTGAACCATAGACTCCTTTAAACAATAGATAGCGAAACGGCACATTGAGATTAGCTTGCTAAAACTATATTTAGTCCAGCAGACTCCAGACCTTATCGAAACACTCAAACTCAAATCTTATAGACATTTGTTGTTACAGGTTCGTTGTTGTTGATAAAAACAAAAATATGTAGTAAAAATAATGATATAACTACTGCTGCTAAAAACAAAACCTGCGCTGAGAAATGTTCAGCCTGCGGTATAACAATAACAATAATAATAATAGCCATCAACCAACTGAAATATTTAAATCAGAGAGGAAATCATATAAACGTTTCTTAAGATTTTAAAGAATTCTTTTTCTTACTGATCCATTTTTCATTTTTCAAATATTGGTAATGTTTATTATTGTTTTAACACATCTTTTTATCTTTCAGCTTATTTTCCGTTGTATCGTTCCTTCTTTTTCTCTCCCCAAAATTTCACTCCCGAATACATTTTTTTTTTTTGCCCTATGACATTTAAGACATGAATTGTGCATATAATAACAACTCTTCTTGTGGAACAGAGGAAGCATGTTTTAAGTTTTAATAATTTAATTTAATTTTTTTAGCCAACCTGTTTCCCAGCAACGCTGAACACATTTCTTCTGACTACACATGTTACAGTCAGTCAGTTAAAGTGCCATACGTGAAACACGCTTGGGCGATCATGTCTCGGAAGAAGATTATCCCGCAGTAGGTTGCCATTGCTTTCTGCGGTAGACTGGTTGCCGACCAAGACTATAGAACCCAATCTGTCCTGCTATTTAACCCATAACTGGAAGGAAGAGACGGATTAATACCTTTCCCAAGGGTATTTGCGCGTATGTGAATACAATGGATTCAACTGGAATTTGAACTCGGCTCCCCGGCTTACTCGTTCCGAGCTGATATCCACTGTACCACAACGCACATGTTACAGACCAATCCCAAACATTCATAACCATTCTTCTATATGCCGTGTCTCGTCAGGACATTGGTGATCATAGCTCTCCACAACTTCCAAACCTACTGCATTTTAGTTTAGTTAGATTTCCTCAATGAGATTTTTAAAAAATCGTTCCTTTTTTATTACTGCTTAAAAAAAACAAACTAAACTTTGATATTCATTACGGCTCAATTACTATTTTATGCATATAAGCGTTCATGACTCTCCGCAGCTTTCTTTTTATTCCTCTATTTTTTTTTTTACTCATCAAATTACTACTGTTATAACTGCCATTAATAAAATGGTAATTATAGCAGTAGTAATAGAGTAGAGAGACAGTAAGTGAAGAAGGCTCATTCTCCTTTTCCACGGAGCCGCCTCCTCTCTCTCTCTTTGTCCCTCACCTGTCCTTCATTTTTTTCCCCCTCATATTGTTTACCTACACTGCTATCTACACGTACCGACTTCTTTCTTTGCTGAAACCGCGTGTCTTTATGGGAGACCGTAAATGCCAATATTTTTATTTTCATAAATTTCTAATTTAGTTTTCTCATTTGGACTTAGGCTAGTCTTAAGTTAAACATTTCCCTTTAAAAACTATAGCAAATAAAACACGTTACTAATAATAGTTATTTTTAAATTATCCCAAGCTTTTCTAGTGTTTTACTTTTTTTACCATTTTGATCGAACTTTTTAGGTATCTCCACTCATTTTCGATAACTAACTTTTAAACTGAATTTTGAAACTTTTGATTTTAGTTTTGAAAGCTAAATGATTAAATTTACTATTTCCAGTAAGCAAAATACTCTGGTCTGTGAGTGGTGTATTCCAAACAGAAATGATATCGGTTGGAATAATTTTTTAAATTAAACAAAAAGACGTTAACGTGAAATTATAAAATATGAACACATTTTTTTATCCTTTCTTTATGATAGAGGCTAAAGTTTTTTTTTGTTTTGTTTTTGTTTCACGCCAGTAGAAGTATCACTTGCTGGAAATCGAGTGATTAGAAGTGTTCTCATCACATCAAAATTTCTAATTTTAATGCTGTGATCCGAACGATATTGACTATAACTCGAATTTCCAATTATTCTTCGTCTTCGATATTTTTTTCATATTAAATTTAATTTTTTCACTCTGTCAGGTTCACTGTCTTTTTATTTTTTACCACAACTCAATACTTGTCTCGTGAGCCGTTCAAAGTACAAGGTTACAGTTGGAATTGTAGCGATGACTAGAAGAAAACTAAGTGTACGAAGTGACGATTGACCCATGATTAAGAGGTCAAAATTATGTCAAAAAAATAGAATCTTTGTTGACCAGATCTCTTTTTGACTTGAATAAGGGGACCTGTTTTAGAGATTTGCAACGCTTATAGAAATTTAATTTTTTTTCTCAAACAGCTTCCCGGTTGTATTTATAGTAATTCTCAATGGGTTACCCTTCCTACCAATCATGCCTTTATCTTTTTTTATACCTTCTAAGCTACCTTGATGTATTAATTTATCATATGGCAGTTTCGTCGCCTTCTGTTATTGTTTCACAAATCAATGAGTAGCAGCTTTTATTGGAGATCAAGTGACAATTCTACTCAATTCTCCACCACTCTCTTTAATTTTCAAGCTGATTTTAGTAATACGGATTCTTCAGATTTTCCATTTTCCCAATCTCTTGCAACAGTTTGACAACAGTTTGTATTTGTCGAAAGGGTTTTCTCTCTGGTTGCTTTCTGACGACAACGTAGATTTGGGTAGTAATCTTAAGTATCTGCGTAAATTCTATATCACCAAATTACGATGATGTCATAGAAATAGAACTTTTTGTTATTTTAAACAACAGTATAGCCCGGTGTTGCTCGGGTGTAATGAAAGCTTTAAAACTAATCCATGGTCCTGGAGCTCAGACTCAGCCTAAAGAATATTTGTGAAGTTTGGTGAAAATCGGATAAAAATTGTGGATTTGTATAAAGGACACACACACACACACACACACACACACAAACATCTTGCCTTTTATATTATCGATTTTCCACACTATTTTAAGAACTGCAACCTTGAAACTTCTAAATATCGTTTCTTATGTCTTTGTCTATGAGTGTATCAAATTTGATTAAAATCGGACGACTCCTTCTATAATCCGATTTTTTTCGATTATCGATTTTCGATATTTATCGGGTGTACCTCGACACAAAATCTAGCTAAGAACACTCGCAGACTCTTATAGTACAACTGTGTAAATTTTCAAGAAAATCGGTTCAGCCGTTTTGGAGTCTATAGGTAACGGACGCGCACACGCACACACACACACACACACACACACATACACACACACAGAGTTCCATTTATAAATAAGTTTAGATTGAGATTTGGAAAAATTAAGACCCTGGGCCGAATATGTGAGCAGCAACAAGATTTTCGAGTGAATGGAAGCTAAAAAGGAAATTTATACTGAACATCAGGAAGAGATAGCTGAAGTTTCTGGGGCTCTTCATGAGGAAGGAGGGCTTTGAAAATCTGTTTATCACAGTCGAGATAGAATAGAGCAGAGGGAAACAGTGGATAACATACTTGATGGGCTTGAGCAGATGGGTGGCAGAACGGGGCTTGAGAGAAAAGACCAAACTTGTTCAGAGCTACAAGGGACAGGAAGATCCAGCTGGCCATGATCGCTTACGTCCTGAAATGACGCAGCATATAAAAAGAAGAATGTCTTTAATTACTTTGAGCTTAGATTTTAAAAATTATTGTTCGCTGTTAGAAATGGATGAACAGTTTACAACTATATATCTAGAAAAAATATTGCGGTCTTCTTTCGTGGGGCATCACAGGTAAATTCATAATAATACTAATACAATAGTATATAAAAGGTGCTCTCATATTATATAAAAACTAAGCAAACTTTGAACGCATTTTAAAACGTAGTGTACACTCTTTTTACCCCATATTAAGTTAATGTTGGAATTTACGCACGGTACAAAAGGCGAAAGGGAAGTTTTATATTGTGTTTTCATTGGTCAGCCCCGCGGCAGAAACTGATTACGTAATAATGGGTGGGTCACGTCTCCATTTAAAAACAGGAAATGGCAGTGCGGAGGGATTTTCCAGACTTTATCTGACGTCATAAATAGGCGACATCTTCTTGTTAGGCGTATTATTCACTGAGTGAGTGATAAACAGACTTGTGGATCTAACGGGTGAACGAATAAGTATGCATTCAGTTTTCCCGGCTCCTTTTTTTTTCTCTTTCTTTTCTAATAACAAAATTGCCTTTCTGTCTAAATAGAATTTTTTTTTTCCATATTGCAATGTATGCAAATCTTGTAAAAATATTTCAGTTGTCAATTTCTTGTTTCTTAACTTCATATTAATTAAACGTAAATCTCCACTGCGCACAAATTTTAAATGTATTTTTTTTTTTTGTACGTTACCTTCATTTTTTTTATTTTACATTCTGACTGAAATATCCACCATTACACTAGGGGTTTTTTTTTTCTGAAGTATAAAAGAAAATAATTTCTTATTTGGAAACGATAAGGAATTGGTCCAATTCAATTGGAAAATGTGACATGGTGGAGAAAAAAAAGAAAAAAAAAAAAAAAAAGAAAACAAACAAAGTAACTTTCGTGTTGCACGTTTCGTTCTTTAGCCTAGGACTTTATCAGACTAAAATTATGTGATCAAACATGCACATGACGGAAGGGAAAGGCGTTGAAATTTAAAATTTAATTTTTTGTTTTTTTTTAAAGTTTTTTGATTAGGTATATCTTTTTCTTTTTGACTATTCAGAAGTTAGCTCGGCCTGACTTGGTCTGTAGATTGCATTGTGAGGCGTGAAAACTGGCTGTCACCGCAATGTTGTTCCCTATATTCATAACGCTCTCTCTGATATTGAGCATTCTCCTAATTAAAGCAAAATTTTGACCACACACACACACACGTATGTGTGTGTGTTGAAAATTTATATGTAACCACTAATTCGCTGAAAAAAAAGCGCATAGTAGGAAGGAAAAGAGGCCCCAAAACTTAATAAAAACGAACTTCTTTCTCATCAAAATGTTATTATTAAGCGGAAAGATCAAAGTATTTTTTTAATTTAAAGTTTTTTTTAAAACCTTTCAAACACGTTCGAAATTTTAGTTAAAAATAAGAATTGATTTTCGTCAGCGGGTAACCAAATCGTTACCAGAGTTTACGATGGATAATGTAATTACTCAGTTTTTTCCAGTGAAAAACACAAATTTGGAAATTCTTTGCAAAAATCAAATAATTGTCGGATTTTAATGAAAGTTTCAGTAATTGTTTCCAAATGAATGAAATTATTTTTGAAATTATCATTTTTAGAAAATCTTGAGATATATATATATATATAATTATGCTCTCATTACGATTGAGCTCTCTAGAGAAGAAAATTTTAAAAACAGTTTCCGTTTCTGCAATAGATGCGTGACTCTTCAGAAATGAATTGATTATTTCGGTGACTGGCGTCTGTATACACCGCATAAATAGAACACGTTAAAATGTCCCTTCTCTGATTCCATGCGCCCAAGGCTTAGGGAGTAGCGACTCCGATTGACACCAAATCGGTTGAGTTTCGATCCTGACCAGAAGCAAGTGAATGTATCTAGCCACACTGATGAGCTGTGATAATGTAACCTTAAATTTTCTAATTTTCTAAAAAATCTAACAGATGTATTACTTTTGCAAGATTTTTAAAACCGAGACTTAACTTTTGTTTACAAATAAGTCGATCCCTTAAAAAAATGGCCGAAAAATTGAAAACTTTTAGATTTCAATCAATTTCTGTTGGAAATAAACCAGAGTATTTTGCTTACTGGAAATAGTAAATTTAATCATTTAGCTTTCAATTAAAGCTAAAATAATAGTTTCAATTTAAATGTTAAGTATCGAAAATGGAGGTATACACACACGCACACACACACACACACACACACACATATAAAAGGCAAGATGTTTGTGTGTGTGTGTTTGTTTATCTGTCTGTATGTCCTTTATACAAATTCACAATTTTTATCCGATTCTCACCAAACTTCAAAATTTCACTTACATCCATTCATTTTTCTTTCAGTCTACGGTTTCGCTTTAACTGGAAACAACTATTGCTTTTTTAGTCTTTCGTGCCAACATCCAACCAAAGAGTCAGAGCTCCAGGACCATGGATTAGTTTTAAAGCTTTCATTACACCCGAGCAACGCCGCTCTACACTGCTAGTATATATATATATATATATATATATATATATATATATATCAATGTGAGGAAGTTTATCACTTAACTGAGCATTGTTATTTTAGTCATGCCGACTTTGGAGTTTCATGAAATCATTATTGTGATGTCTTCATTCTTCAACGTCTTTCCATATTTCTAAGATATTTTTTTTATAATCGTGTCACTCCAAGTAAGGCATTTTACTGCCACTGTTGAGTAGGAGGTTACATAGGAGGAAAGTTATGAGAAAGAGGGACAGGTTATAGGGGATGTCAGGAAGTGGGTAAGAAAAGGATGACTGTGGTCATAAAGTGATTTATATAGTGATTGTAACGTAGAATTGATCCCCCACTTTATATCCACATTATAGTAGTATAGAATTTTTTTATATCATATCGCTCCAAGCAAGGCATTTTACTGCCACTGTTTTGCACGGGTTACATAGGAGAAAAGTTATGAGAAAGAGTGACAGGTTACAGGGAGTGTCAGGAAGAGGGTAAGTGAAGGATGAGAATACTAATGAGGCATTGTAACAATTTACTCTATTCGGACTCATGCTATATTGCCAACGTTTCAACCATTGTACACTCTGCCCTTCTTCATGTGATATATGTTGGAATTTCAAACTGAGATTTTACTTTCAGAGATAGACTGTTTTCATTTCACATGCCATGCTTTTTGGATTTCAGTTAATTCCATTTAACAACAGTCGAAACGTTGTGAACTGCAATAAAGATAACAGCCTGGACGGTATAAGTAGTGTAAATAGTAAAAATCCATGTTTTTTTTCCAAATAGATTTCTTGTAGTATTCTTTACGCTGTTTCTTTGACATTGGCAATCACGACTCTCGACAATTTTCTGTCCTTTGTGGCTTTTAATTGTCTTTTTGTTATATTTCCTAAACCCTGTTCTGCCATCTATTTCTTCAAGTTCACTACAGAAGTTATACGTTAGTTTCTTCTGTCCCCTTTTGCCTTTGATCTGTCTTGTGAGTGTTAAATCTTCCATACCTTTTTTCTCGTAACTCTCTCTTTCTGATAACTATAAGTGTTCTTTTTGTTTCCATTTTTTTAAAACTTCATCGTTTCTCACATGTTTGGTCCATGTTATTCTCGGCATCCTTCCGTAAAACCATATTTCTGTTGCTTCAAGTCTCTTCATCAGTGAAGGGATTGTCCAGAATCCACTGATATGTAAGAGGATTGATATTACATAATAGTTCAGTACTCCTTGTTTCTAACAAATTTTTTTCTGTTTCTTAATACTTAGCTTTTTTATAGTTTGATTTTGTCATTATTAATTTGTAATGTGCATGTCGAGGACCATGGATATTGGAGTAGATAGAATAAACTATCGCCCGGTTCACACTCCATCCACGTCTATTGAACAGGTGAAGAGGCTCATCCCTTGTTCCCTGTTTAGGATGTGGTTTCCGGCTTTTTCTTTTCCAATCTTTTCACTCTTACGTACCCACCCCCGTACATCAGTGGCGTTACCGCCTTGCTCGGGGTCATATGATTAAAAAAAAAATGTCGGACTGTCTCTTTAGCTAACAATTATTCGTTCTGTCTTCTTGCAGTCGTCTCATCTCACTTTTCTTTATAACCTTCTGTGAAAGTTCTTTTAGTTTACTTTCCTTACGGGCTATAAACACTGTGTCATCTGTATGACTAATACTATGCATGTTTTTACAGACACAGTTTTTTTTTGGGAGGTACCTTATATGTCTATTCACGCATACAGAGAAGAGTAATTTCAGCAAAGTGTGCAGGATTTGCGTTGTGGTGCAGTGGACATCAGCTCGGAACGAGAAACTGGGGAGCCGAGTTCAAATTCTAGTTGAATTTATTGCATTCACTTATGCGCAAATACCCTTGGGGAAGGTATTAATCCGTCTCTTCCTTCCAGCAATGGGTTAAATAACAGGACAGATTGGGTTCTATAGCCTTGGCTGGCAACCAGTCTACCGCAGAAAGCAATGGCAACCTACTGTGGGATAATCTTCTGCCCAGTCAGTCATGTCCTTTTCGGGACATGATCGCCCAAATCATTTATCACGTATGGCACTTAAATGTCTGACTGAATAAAATAGTTGGAGACATGATTAAGGCTTCTACTGGGTATAAAGTGGGGGATTATTTTTATATTGTTATGAAGTAATAAATTGATCCCCCACTAATTACTACATAATAATATATTACATTTCTTTCTCCTCTAGCTATGAGTCAAATAACAGGACAGATTGGGTTCTATAGCCTTGGTCAGCAACCAATCTACCGCAGAAAACAATGGCAACCTACTGCGGGATAATCTTCTGCCCAGTCAGTCATGTTTCTTTCGAGACATGATCACCCAAGCGTGTTTCACGTATGGCACTTAACTGACTGACTGTGCAGGATGATTTAATCAATACTCTTAATCGCTAATAGTGTTCTCATTCATTTTCTTTTCTTAGTTATGAATGTTATGTTTTTTATTCTTTTTACACATGGTCAGCCATACATGTTTTCAGTTTTTCCATGCATTAATACTTTTACTATTCTTTTAGCTTTATTTTCATGGACAATCATGCCTTATTCTTAATAAAACACATCCTAAAAAAAAATCTACTTGATGTATGCTTTGTTAAATGCATATGCGTAGACTTGTTTATTGATGTACAACAGAAAGTTAAATAAGGTTCCTTGTTTTAACAAGGCCTCCTGTTTGGTACATGAAAAGTGACACACATTTTGATGTGTATCTTTTGAATGGTTTGAATAACAGATCATTGTGCATTATTCTGATCTAATAAGTGTTGAGGTGACAATCCTATTTTTAATGTGCTTAACTGCTTCTTAGCAAATCAAGTATTTCTTTCTATATATGTGAAAGGTTTGGCCAGTCTGCATGACCCAGAATAATTATGGAACACAAAAAATGATAAACTTTGAATTCCTTTATGACGTCAAGCAGCAAACCTTCAAATGTATTTATTTTACTCTTGTTTGATTATAGTACTTCCATTGTTTTTAGCGTACTGAATATTATACGACTCTTGTTTTTTTTTTCTTTATTCTGACATCTGTATTGATGTAAATCAATGTGTCTGAAAGCCTATTGGCTATACATTGGTATCTGTATTTAGCGGATATTGATTATTTGATCTAACAAGGTTTATCAATTCTGTTTTCTGAAATCACGAGGGATACTAGCAGGCCTCCAATAATCGTACCTTATTCCTTTTTTTAAATATCAACTCCGACTCTTATGACAGCTCTTTGTCTTTTATGTGCCGTCTCCCTTAAGGATGTAGGCGTTCATGGTTCTCCACACTCTCCTATCCCTTGTAGCACTTAACACATTTTCTCTTTGTATTTCTCCCAAACCCTGTTCTGCCATCTACTTGCTTAAGCACATCAAGTATGTCACTCCTTGTTTTTCACTGCCTCTCTTTTCCTCTATTTGTTTTGTGAGTATCAGATTCTCCAAGCCATCTTCATTACGTTACTCAGAAGCTTCCGCTGTATCTTCTTGATGTTAAATATGTTTGCTTTTCATTTCCATCCCCATCAAAGCCTTGTCATTGGTCCCATATTCTATCCATAGTATCCTCAGCATCCTTCTATAAAAACATTTCGGTTGCTTCAAGTGTCTTTCATCTTTGTCCAGCAAATGCTGGACAATCTTATCAATCTTATATATATATATATATATATATATATATATATATATATATATTCGTGTAAAATCCTTTGTAAAATAAAGACGGAAGCTGATGATGGTTTGCCTGAAATAGGCTTATACTTCCGATTTACCATGAAATAACGTGTCTGCCTTAATTTTTCTTGTGTGTATATATATATATATATATATATATATATATATATATATACATACATACAGGAAAATTCCTGAGATTGACAAAATGGAATTAACAACCAGCATATTGTTTATCAAAAATAAGTTATGTAACCATGGAGTTTTAATATTTGGGTAATGAAAAGAAGCAGGATGGCCTGGTGTCTAGTCATGTCACTTATAAATTTTGTCTGGCAAAAGGCCACCCTACTTCCTGTAATAAATGTTTTTTTCTCTTATATTTCTGAACTGATTTTAAACTAAATATTGCCTACAAATTATAATCCATGTTACCAATTTTTTTTTAATAATCTGATATATTAGACTTACTTGAACCAAAATTCTTTGTGATATTGTATTGCATTCGCGGAACAATCCTACCAGGTTGGTTGGCCAGATATCACTTAAGTTCAGCATTCTTTTGTTTCCAACGAAATCTTCTTGTCTCACAATACTCTGCTGAGTTTTTGTTATGCATCCCTAGCCACGCCAATACGCCTTCGGATCTCAGTTGCACTTTGTCTCCTCTGTTGAAACACTTTCCCAGGTATTTAAGTTTCTGTACCTGCTTGAGTTTTAGTAACCTCCGCCTATAATTGACATTTTGGGCTCCTCTTTTTGCTGGATGACCATGCATTCAGTTTTATTGTATTTTATCCCCCTTTTTTTTTTTTATAACAGAGGCCACCAATTGATCTGGTGCAGTCTTAGACTGCTCGACCACTAATGATTCCACAGTCTAATTGAAGTTAAAGCAAGCTTTATATACACAACTTGAGATTTTTTCGTAAATAGCTATCTCAAGATGCACCAGTTCAAGAGGTGGTTTCCCCTATAACCAGGCCAGTATATATATATATATATATATATATATATATATATATATATAATGAATGAGCGAGGAATTGTTTTCGTTGATTCAGTCAGTCAGTTAAGTGCCATGCGCGATACACGCTTGGGCGATCATGTCTCGAAAGAGACATGACTGACTGGGCAGAAGATTATCCCGCAGTAGGTTGCCATTGCTTTCTGCGGTAGACTGGTTGCCGACCAAGAACCCAGTCTGTCCTGATATTTAACCCATAACTAGAGGGAAGAGACGCGCAAATACCCTTTCCTAAGGGTATTTGCGCGTAAATGAATGCAAGGAATTCAACTGGAGTTCGAACTCGGTTCCCCGATTTCTCGTTCCGAGCCGATATCCACTGCGCCACAATGCGTATCCTTTGTAGATTACCATGACAAATGTCCATTCTAGACACGGGCATGTGAGCGTCTGTGTGTAACTATTTTTTTGGATTATTTTGAATATTATTAACTGTTGTATCTTTTGGGTCTGACGAGCAGTTTTTTTCCGGCTGCGAAATACGTATTACCCATGAAATTGTAGAATATTTACATTTTTTTTTCGAATATATATATATATATATATATATATATATATATATATATATATATATATATATTGTGTGTGTGTCTGTTACCTATAGACTCCGAAACGGCTGAACCAATTTTCTTGAAAATTTACACAGTTGTATTATAAGCGTCTGCGAGTGTTCTTAGCTAGGTGCTGTGTCTAGGTACCTCCGATAAATATCGATAATCGAAATAGGAGTGGTCCGATTTTAATCAAATTTGATACACTCATAGACAAAGACATAAGAAGCGATATTTAGAAGTTTCAAGGTTGCAGTTCTTACAATAGTGCAGAAAATCGATTATATATATATATAACAGACACACACACAAACATCTTGCCTTTTATCTGTCTGTATTTGATATCGATACCAGGAAATCAAAATTTGACTTATATCCATTCATTTTTCTTTCAGTCTACGGTTTCGCTTTAACTGGAAACAACTATTGCTTTTTAGTCTTTCGTACCAACATCCAAAGAGCCTGAGCTCCAGAACCATAGATTAGTTTAAAGCTTTCATTACACCCGAGCAACGCCGGGCTATACTGCTAGTGTGTGTATATGTGTGTGTATATATATATATATATATAAAATAAGTGAAAGAACATGTAAATTAAAGCCACTGTTCAAGCATTTACTTTTATAAAGAGTGCTCGATACAGAGTAGAGCTTAATATTGTAATTATTTTATTACAATTGTTTATAAAATCATATCACTGCACAAAAATTTCCATGTTTCAGAAAAATACTGTTCTTCTTCAGGTGATCTGTTGAAATAAATGTTGAAAATGATTTATTTTGAAAATATAAGATGAATTCATGGTTATTTAGAAAATTAGAGTGAAAGTTGGAGAAAATGCTTTAGGTGTGTCAGTATTGTTCAACCAAAAATGAGAATTATGTAACCATGGAGTTTTAACATTTGGGTCGTGAAAGGAAGCAGGATGGCCTGGTGTCTAGTCATGTCACTTAATTAAATAATAATGCTATTAAGTTATATTATTAAATTATAATGCTATCAACATAATATATATTAACATATATATATTGTCATCTGCAGACAGATCGGTTTCGCTGTATCGTAGCTCATCAGTACAGTTAGACTCCGATTACTTTTTAACCCAGGATTGAAACCCGACCGAATTGGCGTCAGTCGGCGATTCTACCTCTGGGCTATGGGCGTTCGGTGGAAGAAGGCAAACTTTTTAGTGCATATATTATCATTATACGTGCCCAATAGCTAGAGTGCTCTAATTCATTTTACTGAATGAGCGATGCGTACATGCCAGAGGAGCTACTGTTTTTCAGAGTCCACCATTCTTCCAGAGTGCTCAATCAGGGTATGAGAGCGTAAATATAACATATATTTATATATATATATATATATATATATACATATATATATATATGTTAAAAAATGAATTCTGTATTCTTAAAGATATACAGACTATTTCCACACTAGTTCAGCCTGTCATATCGTCAAATCATGCTGAAAATACTGGTTTCTATTTAATCAGTGTTGAGCCTGGTTAGTACCTAGATGGGGGACCGTTTGGAAACACCAGGTACTGTAAGCAACCTCCTATACTTTTCAGTTATTAATAACCAACAAAAGACTAATAAACTGTCAAGAACAAATAAATAGCTAGGCCCCATGACAATTTTGCAGTGTTGACAACTAACGTTATCCCATGCCCCTTGCTCATCACTCACTCTCTGCTTTTGTCTTTGCATTTTCTCCATGACCTCTTTTAATTTTTAGTGTCAGTTATGTCTTTGTTTTTATCTAAATGTTATGCATAGATTAATGACAAAGGATTTCATGTGAAATATCCCATCAAAATATATAAGATGGAATATGTGAAAACCAATTGGATGATTCTTGATTAGTTTAAGACCTGAAAAACCTTTGCTTCAAATCAGCCTTCTTGGTGGAGGACCATCTTAAAGCGGGTAAATGAAACTTTCTAGTCAAACCATCAACATGAAGAAGATCTGCAACATGCTGTCAGGGCGGCCCAGACTCACCCAGCTGCATCCACCACCCATACTTCTCTGTGACTCCTTCTCCTTCACGGCCATCTCTATCACTGTCACCAGAGAGGGGAAAGCGAATAAAGAGAGATTATAACAATCCTGATGAGAGCAAGTGCCAATGAATATGGAAAAATGCAAAAAGGAACAAACAATTTTTCTAGTGCCTCTCCTTTGTAATTTTTTTATTTATTTATTTTTTTTTTACTCTCTCTCTCTCTCTCAATAAAAAAAGTTTAATGCTTCATGAATTGTATAGCTTTCTATTCAATATTTGCCTGGGCACCTCAACATATGATGATTAGCAAGCTTGTCTTAATAGAACCTATTACAACTGAATAGTGAGTTCAATCCTCACTGGGTACCCCATGCTTTTTGGCCTTGTGCCATATATAAGTGGCACTTGGAAAATCAACTCTTCAATACTTGCCTTTTAGTCTTTCACTATTGCTTCATATCCAGCCAGCAAGCCTCTCTTCATTTTCTTCAAAAGAATAAAATGGAAAGATTAACGAAAAAAAGAAAGACGTTCGGAATGAAACAAGTGAAACAGAAAGAGCATAGGAAATGAAGATGAATAATTACTGAGTTTACAAGACTAATTATAGATCATCCTGTCAAAATTGCACTTGCCCTCGGTAATTTGTAAGACCAGCTTGTTAATAACTTGTGAATAGAAAGAGGATTATTAACTTTGGTGTGTTAGAACATTTGTGCTGCCTTCAGTTTGGACTCCTTAACAATATATTGCGTGTATGACTGACAATCATTACATCATATCACAAGTCCCTTAACACATTAAGGTTGTAAGCACAACACATACATTTGTGCTGCCTTCAGTTTGGACTCCTTAACAATATATTGCGTGTATGACTGACAATCATTACATCATATCACAAGTCCCTTAACACATTAAGGTTGTAAGCACAACACATACATTGCAGCCATAGTGGTGTGTCTTGGAGCAAAACAACCTGAGAAAGGCCATTCCTCTTCTGGTTGCTTTTACATTCATAGTTGTATTTTTCAAGACTGATTACCACCCAGGGAAATTTATCTTGTATAAACTAATCTAAAATATCTGAACAGGACTGTCTAGTATTGATTGCTACAATTGTACTACAATCCACCCCAATACGCTTCTATCTTGTACATGTGTACCTCAGGCAATCAGATAAATGTCTTACAGCAATCAAAACTCTAAAGACAGTCCTGTTCATCAGCAGGATTTTGAGGCTAGTTTTGTCTTGGTTGCCCCCTGTTCGGTCGCCCCCCCATTCCCGCCTGTCTCGGTCTCCCCCCTTCTGTTTGTCTTGTTCATCTCGTCCCCTTTCTCTCTTTTACTTCCTTTTCACATATACAGTTTTAGAAGAAGGCCATCCACAAAGCAGTTGCTAGCAGGTCAGTCACACAGTAATGAATTTGATCCTCACTGGGTGCCCTAGTGTTTTATGCTCGTACAAGATTAGCTACACATGTTCTTACAAGCTTATGAATGTAATACAATTGCTGATAATTTACTTTTAGACTCTATTTTATGTTGATATAAAAGCAGATTGCTTTTTCCTCCTCTACTTTATTATTACAAGTAATCCCCCTTTTATTGTTTGGCCTCAATATTCGGATGAATGAATGGCTGTGGCTTTTATTATAGTACAGATTAAAACAATGTTTAAAGTTAAAAAGAAAATAACCTTTTAACTGATTTTGTTCATAGCAATTTGACTCAGAATTTTACCAATGCTTTGTGTATTAATATTTAATGTTTTGCTTTTACGATTATATTTTATCCTTACTGTGACACGTACAAAATATTATGCAATAGTATATATGTGCATACTCATTTAATTAAAAAAATGTTTTCCATTGGTTTTTTACTAGAAAACATTTTCAAAAAAAGATGTGTAAATATATTCATTCATATAAATGAGATAAAAAAAATAAGATGGTTGATTTGAAGTTTTTGCTGATTTTAATACTGAAAATATTTTACATTTTTTATTTAAAATAAATTTTGTTTTTTTTAATTTGACTTTCTCTTAATATTTGGAATATCATTTTCTGTGAAAGCTTTTTAAACTTTTAACTAATAATTTGTTTAAGGCTAGGAATGTAAATTGAAAACATCAGGATTAATGCTTAAATTGTGGGTGGGAGGAATGTTCATTTTGAACTTTCCACAAAATATAAATGCACTTGGCAGATTTGGGTTTTTTTTTTTTTGTTTTTTTTTTGAATTAATGTAATACTTGAATATGAGTACAACGGACTTTATAATGTTAATGGCAATAAAATGCTGAAAAAATTAATGCTTAGGAATTTGGGAGCTTGTAAGTAAGGAATGTCTTTGATGTATTCGCTCCTTAGGTCAGTAAGTAGTTTTTGAGGCAGGGAAGAAGGAAAGAGGTAAGGGAGGCAAACATAGTAGCTGCTTGACTTAAATCAAGGGAGATACTAATTAGTCTCTTCTCCTCGAGTCGGTCTGCCTGTTGAAGCTTTCTGTATTCGCTTTTTATATCTTCATTTTGGATCACTTGGGATTTCACACTTGTATTTGATTCTGGGCTTCCCATTGGGTGATAAATAAAATTCGCGTAGGCTTGCGAACTGGAAATTTAATATTGAATTAATTTTTAGTTTTCAACTGGAACATCTACAAGGAGCTGGCAGCACACGGATGACTTTTGGTCATTTGCTTTTTGGTTGTGAAAGTGCTAACATCCGGTCCATTGCTTTTGCTTGGTATCACCACAGTATACTCATTTAATTAAAAAAAAAATTTTCATTGGTTTTTACGAGAAAACATTCTCCAAAAAAAAAAAATGTGTAAACATATTCATTCATATAAATGAGATAAAAAAAAATAAGATGGTTGATTGAAGTTTTTACTGATTTTAATACTGAAAATATTTTACGTTTTTTATTATCTAAATTTTTTTTTTAATTTGACTTTCTCTTAATATTTGGAATATCATTTTCTGTGAAAGCTTTTTAAACTTTTAACAGTAATAATTTAAGACTAGAAATGTAAATTTAAAACATCAGTTTACTCTATTGGGATTTATAAATGATCAGGTACCTTTTTAAACACCATTAATCTCAAATCAGAAAAAAATAATCTGCTTGTTTACTCATGAAGTTGGATATTCACTGCTTATTGAAGCATGAATGTGTGTGTGTAAATTGTCCATGAAATGTTTTAAAATCGTGTGTGTATATATATATATATATATATATATATATATCATATAGAAGTGTGTGTTGTATCAAAAATACTTTTACAAACTTTGAAGGTGAGTTCCGTGGACCAAGACAATAACAAAAATCCTTCAGTTTTGAGTTTAAAGAAAATTTATGGTAGATTGTACTGAGTTGCCATGTAGACAAGATTACATTTGTCACTTGTGGCTAGTTTGTCTTCAACATTAAATGTGTGTAGTAGTTAATTGAGAAGTATTTAATTTAACGATGGTTGGATATTCATATTGAGTTGGCAGATATGATTTTTAAATGTGGCTGTACGACTGACAATGTATGCAAAACTGCATGGCTGTATCAGATGAGTTTTTAGACCAAAGACAACCGAGTCATATGACTTTTACTGCGGTTCATTGTTGCATTGCTGAAACAGAATCTGTGGCACCACAAATTATAGATCAAGGAAGATTGAGACTTGCTTGTATGCCTGACCATGAAGAATATATTCTGTAGATTGTCAATGTAGACTGTCTGAGACAATCCAGAGATCAGGACATGTCAATTGGCCCCATATGTTGTACATCTCATAATATCACATGGAGGGTACTTCAAGAACAGCTACTGTATTAATATATTTGTAGCGTGTGCAGGGTCTTCTAATCACTCACTATGGGGTAAATTTTGCCGATGGGTTTATTGTATAAATTGTCAATTGTTTGTTTGTCTCTCCAGTCTTGTTTATGGATGAACCAACTTTTAGAAATGATGGAATAACAAATTTATTCAACCGATATTTGTGCACGTATTAGAATCTCCACAGTATAATCCAGGCTAGACACCAGCATCAGTTGATAATTAATCTGTTGGCTGAAGTTTTAGGTGACTGTCATGTCCAGATATTCCCCCACCTCATCTTGCAGAATCTGTCTACAAGGACTTTTTGTACGCACTTCTGGATGTACCCTTGCTAAAAAAGAGATGCATATGGTTCATGTATGATGGAGCTCTAGTACATTTTAGTCACATTGTTTACGATGCACTGGCTGGCATCTACCATGAAAGATAGATAAATAGGGGTGGACTGGTTCCGGGGCATGCATGTTCACCCAATCTCAGTCCTTTGGATTTTTATCTTTGGGACCCCCTAAAACAATTGGTTTATGCAGCAAACATTAATAATGCAGAAAAACTTCATCAGTGTGCTATGTGAGCCTATGAACCCATTTGACACCGTGTGGGAGTATTTGAAAGGGTCCATCAATTCGTGGTTTAATGAATGCATATGTGTGAAAAAGCAAATGGAGAACAAGTAAAAAAATAGATAAATCTAAAATGTGAGTTATTATTTTTTTGTTTAAAGGTCAAATAAGATAATTTGACTTTGACCATAATCTTAACCTTTAGTTTTTCAGTGTATCTTTAATTTTTTTTTTTTTTTTTAAATTTGACAATATGTAATTGAACTCAGTAGACACTGGGCATTCAGTATCTAAACTTATTTATAAATGGAACTGTGTGTCTGTCTATCTCCATTACCTATAGACTCCGAAACAGCTGAATTGATTTTCTTGAAAATTTACACAGTTGTACTATAAGTGTCTGCGAGTGTTCTTAGCTAGGTTTTGTGTCGAGGTACCCCCGATGAATATCGATAATCGGATTATAGAAGGAATGGTCCGATTTTAATCAAATTTGCTACACTCATAGACAAAGACATAAGAAACGATATTCAGGAGTTTCAAGGTTGCAGTTCTTACAATAGTGCAGAAAATAGATTATATATATATTTAAATCGATACCAGGAAATCAAATTTTGACTTACATCCAATCATTTTTCTTTCAATCTACCGTTTCGCTTTAACTGGAAACAACTATTGCTTTTTAGTCTTTTGTGCCAATGTCCAGAGTCTGAGCTCCAAGACCATGGATTAGTTTTAAAGCTTTCATTACACCCGAGCAATGCCGGGCTATGCTGCTAGTTAAATAAAAACTAGACAGGATATTCCTAGACCTGGTCAGTAGAACAAGATCTGTCTTTGTAGATTAAATAAAGGGGTAATTCTCTGAAGGTTTCTTGGATTGACAAGAACAGAAGCTGGAAGACACAGTCCAAAACATAAGATGGACAATAGTCTGCATCTAAATGTATATCACAACTCTTCATCACAGAAATTTTGACACAGTTGAAAATAAACTTGGATTTAGTTTGTAGTATAGAGATTATGTACTACTGAAATAATAAGCTTAAGATAATTACTGACACTCTCAGCGGGCCTCAAGTGAAATGACTACATTTCTTAATCCACTGCTATGAAAGTCGGCTTTCTGTGCAGGGCCCGGAAATTCTTTCCGTTTGAATCTATCCTGCACTTATATAAATCTACCATCCGCCCGTGTACTGCTGCCACATCTGGTTGGGTGCCCCTGCTATTCTCCTCGGGGTTCTTGACAAAATACAGCGAAGAATTTGTAATGTGATTGATACCGACTTGGCTGATCGCCTGCAGTCACTCTCTCACTGGCGTGACGTGGCTTCCCTGTGCCACTTCTATAAATACTTTCATGGCTTCTGCTCTGATGAACTTAAATCACTGGTGCCCCCTAGATGTGAATTTGCACGAGATACTAGATTGGCAACTAGGTCCCACCCTTTTACAGTGAAACCGATGAAATGTAACCGCAATTTCTACTCCAACAGCTTCTTTCCTCGCAGTTCCCACCTGTGGAATTCCATACCGCATGCTTGCTTCCCTGACGGCTACAACCTCCAGGAGTTTAAATGTAGGGTCAATAGACACCTCCTAACATACTAACTCACACCCACTCTCTCCAACTCTCTCCCTGTGTACATCCTAAGTCATCTATCACCCTCCTTCTGACATTTCCTATACCTAATCGCTCTATGTAACCCCCTACGCTATAGTGGCAGTGGAATGCCTTGCTTGGGGTGACACGATTTAAAAAAAAAATTACTTTCCCCAAGATTCAGAAAATATTTGAGAATAATCAAATCCATTCAGTTGCAACAAGGCACAATGGATCCAAAGAATCTGTTTGAGTGAAAGTTACTTCTCACTGCTGGAATCACGGAGGGAATCACGAGTGATTTGCTCCTATGTAAGTGGCATGGTGTGTCCTTGCCGTAAAGGTTTGAACTCTCAAGACCAGGGAATGTAGTTTGCCCAATCACTTTCCATGGAAGTAATGGTAGATAAACGAGAAGCTCGCTCCATCTCCACCCATGAAAAAGAGGGTGGAGAACAATTCCTCAAGGGCTGGAGAGCGAGGTCTCTGTATAGTTCTGACATTCACAATACTACTGCTAAATGTGAAGCTTCTGTTTTGCTAAACTTTTACAGCACTGTAGCCTAATTAACTCATGTAAACATTGCCATTTTCTGACAAGTATTGTTTCTATAAAAACAACCACCTGAAAACAAAAGCTAAGATATTAGTAAGAAATAAGCACCAAAATAATGAATTTTCTGCCAATTTTTGTGAAAAGTCAATAAAAAGATATTTTTAATATTTGAATACCTAATGATTTCCATTATAATAATTTCAAATTTCTTCACTCCACTGGTTCACTATGACTGTTTTATTGATACTAGTTAATAAAAGCACCAGCCATTTATACCAAGATGATATCTAGGCAAGCATGTTATTCCTATGTGTTCTGCTTATAACCTGTTCTCATTCAGTTAGTCATAGACTGAAGGTATTTACTAAACTTAACCAAATCATCTATGATCCAGCAAAATCACTTATTGATGTTTCACAGGTTCTAATGGTGCTGACAGTGTTGCAGAGCAGCTAACACCCCTCTACTGCTATCAAGAATGGAATGGTCTGTGGACTGGTGTAGCTATAAAAAAAAAAAGAAAAACGACAAACAGCAGTTGGAAATTTTGGAGTGTCATTGACATTCTGAATTGATTGACTGGGTTCTTCAGTCATTCACTTTGTTGGACTCTCTGCCTTCAGGCGAAGAGAAACCCTGACAAGGCTCTGCTGAAGAGTGGTCTTGTCTGGGGAAAAGCAGATAAGAATTCTTGTCCCAGCTTAAGGGCTCAGTGTTCCCATTTAAATGGCCTTGTCACATCTATTTTGAGTATCTGCCCATGTGGGGAGGTGGTTGAGACCTTTGGAGTATCACTGATGATTAGTATCAGACTGTGCTCTCCTGTGACTCTAACGACTTACTCTCTCCTCTCTTCTGTCTTCTGGTGTTTGTTTTATTTGTATTAATATCCCTTAGCATGGATATTGTGCTGTAGATACTCATCACACAGCTTTTAGGTATCATCCTGCCATCTCAGTGATTCAACATTTAGTAATTACTAACTTATGGTCAAAGGGGAAGAATGCCTTTGCCTTGCTATAGTAGATGTAGAGTCATCAGCTTCAACAAAGTTGTCAAACATAAATACTTAGAATCTATGAATATTTCACTATTGTCTGTTGGTTTGTGTTTTGTTTAATGGCATATCAACACCTCTATGGGTTATTTAATGCCAAGCAGGTAGGGTTTTAAGGTATTTTTTTTTAATGTTCAGTTATAGTGAAAAGGTTGATTTAGTCAGATTTTAATGAAAATTTTTTGTTTGTATTTTTTTTTTTGTTTTAGAAAACTGAAAATGTCTTCTAGTTTTGTATTCAAAAATGTTTTGCTGAGAATAATTTTTTCCTTCAAAAATGTATATTTTTCTATAAAAGTCCATTTTTATGTATATATTTCTATAAAAGTTTATCATTATACTTTCATAGTGTTTTGACCCCAGTTTGGGGGTTAACTATTTTCCCGTAGCTGGGACTCTAACAGGTGCTACTACTCCGGGTCAGGGTGGACCTGAGAACAACAGCAATTAAGAGGTAGTTTCATGCTTCTCATAACCTCCCAATCAGAGGCCTTGCTGCCGGATGCATTTTACTGTCATACCCAGGACCTTGTCTGTTGGAACTTTTAAGATGAAGAATTTTCATTATGCTTTACTATTTATCATTCTCATCTTGGTTGTTATACACACCATTCAGGTGTTGTAGCTTACAGTCTTCAGGTTTTTATCTTTGTACTCACCTTCTTGGATGTGCGTTGTAGTGCTGTGGATATTGACTTGGAATGACGAATCATGGAGCCAAGTTTGAATTCCAGTTGAATTCGTTGCATTCACTTATGCACAAATACCTTTGGGGAAAGGTATTAATCTGTCTCTTCCCTCCAGTTATGGGTTAGATAATAGAACAGATTGGGTTCTATAGTCTTGGCTGGCAACCAGTCTACCACAAAAAACAAGGGCAACCTACTGTGTGATAATCTTCTGCCCAGTCAGTCATGTCTTTTTCAAGACATGATTGCCCAATGCTTGTATGACGTATGGCACTTAACTGACTGACTGACTGACTAACCTTCTTAGAATTTTGAAACAAAGCCTTCATTCAATTCATGGAGGTAGAGTCTTCTCTTTCCATGCCAATTCTGTAATTTAAACCATTTTGAAATATATAGCACACAGATACTTCATTAATCCTTGGCAGATTGCATGGAGACTACACTGATCTTGGGCAGAAGCGCTGATAAATGACTCTCTATGTATTATACTGATCTTTATGGAGAAAATTTTTTCATACATCAGTGGTTGATCAGAATGACTTTTATTTAATTAACCAAGTTGTTCAACACAAGACTAATTATTTACACTATTTACATTATTCGGACTGTTGTCCACATTTTCATTGTCATATTCACAATGTTTCAGCCATTATACACCCTGGTCTTCTTCAGGTGATTGGAATTTTGAGCAGAACCCTTTATTTCATTCACTAGGGTAGATTGTTCTAGTTCCACATGCCATGCCTCTTCAGAATGTTTCGGTTATTTCCCTTTTAGTAAATCAACTTTCCAAGTTTTTTTTTTTTGTTCACCTCTGATGTGGCCTCTTAAAAAAGATGTATGGTTAGGTCTTGAAAGCTGTCACAATGCATTTAGTAAAATAAAAGAGTTTTTTTGGGTATTATCTATTTATTATACATTAATATTTCGAGATCAAAATTTCATCTTCAGAATGGCAGAGGAGCATGTCTGTCTGAAAGAAAATTCATGGAAAAATATATTTCTTACCAAGAAATTGCCTCCAGGCTTTTAAAATGTTTAATGCACATTGATATCAATTTACCAAATCCTTCCCTAAAGAATTGCTTTAGTCAAAAAATGGTAAATTCTTTGAAAGCTTCTTCTGAAGAAAATGGTAATCTATAACAAAGCGGTTGTAAAATGCAATAAAATCTTCAACTGATTCACCTTTTAATAACCTCATTATCTCTCTCTTTTTTTAAGCTTATGGCAAATATTTGCATTCAACACCTGATATCTTTTGTCCTTGCCAAACTGAACGTTCTTTAATATTTAAATGCATCATTTTATGTACGTTTATTCTTTCATCACTTTAAAATAATCTATGATGTATGAATCCCACTTCTACTTGAAATTATTAGCATAACTTTTTGTGGAGAATAATGTATTAGTAGCTGATGTTTTGGCTGCTCCTCCACATCCAGGCATTCTTCAGATTTTTCTCGTTTTTACAAGTGGAGTTCCAATAAAAATGAATACAATCACTGAATATCCAAACTTGCAAGCATCCAAAGTTTGATTTTCTTCGTAATGTGTTTTTGGTGGACCTGAAGGAGATTACCACCAACTTTTAAATTTGTTGTTCTTCATTTTTTATACTTTTTTCAATGCAGTCTTATCAATTACACCCTAAACTTTCCGATTTCAAAAAAGAAATGTAGAAAAATTTCAATATTTAAACAATTTGGGGGGTGGGCTCAGTTTTTCATACAACCTTAAATCGATCCTGTGCAATTAATTTTTTTGCTTGCACATATTCAATTACTGAATCCTTTGCAAAATTTTTGGATAAAGCCATTCATGGAATTTTTGAGGAAAATGTCATTGTAAGAACTGAAGAAAACTTGAAAAATATAAAAACAAGAGCAACAACTCGTTCCAAAAAAGCCAAAACAAAGCAACCTCAATGCGAGTGGTTCCAAAATGGAGGATCAATTTGCTATAATGTTGTATGAGAAACTGAGCATTCCCTTAAATTTGTTCAAATATTGAAATTTTTCAAAATATTTTTTTAATTGGAAACTTTACATAATAATTGATAAGACTGCGCTGAAAAAAAAAAAATTAAAAACAACAAATTTAAAGTCTCCTTCAGGTCTGCTGTGTTTTCTTCTCTTTTATTATCCTCTTCTTTTTTCTCTTTTCTTTTTCTCTCCCCCCACTCTTCTTTCACCATCCTTTCCTTCTCCCATTTTCCTCCTCTTTTTTTCTCTATTTTTCTCTCATTTTGTACTATATACATATTTTAAGAACTTTAGAAAAGCCAAAGGGTGCAAGAGCAGACTACAGCAGAAATCATTTAAAAAAAAAAAAAAACATATTTAAAAATTCATATTTAAAGACACTCGTGTAAATATTTACAAAAATATATTAAATGACTTCATTAAAAGCCTAATAATAATAGTAAGGGCTTAACAAAATATGTCCTCACCTTTTTTTATACCATGTGCTCATGCATTGAATACTGCTGCCATAGCTAGTCAGGTGCTCCTGCTATCCACCTAGGTGTCTTTGAGAAAATCCAATGGAGAATCTGTTATGTGATAAATCCCAACTTGGCAGCTCATATACAGTCACTTTCTCACCTGCGCAATGTGGCTTCCCTGTGTCTCTTCTACAAATACTTTCACAGCTTCTGCTCCAATGAACTTAGCTCACTGGTGCCTTCTATATATAAATTTACTTGGGTCACAATATTAGCAACTAGGTCCCACCCTTTTACTGTGAAACCAATAAATTGTCAACGCAAATTCTACTCCAGCAGCTTCTTTTCTCGCACTTCCCACCTGTGGAATTCCCTTCCATTTACTTGCTTCCCCAACAGCTACAATCTCCAGGAATTTAAATGTAAAGTAAATAGTCATCTCCTATCTCACTAACCTGCATCCTCTCTCTCATGCTCCTTTCTTCGTCCACTCCACTCTCATCAGTATTCTCATTCTACTCTTACCCACTTCCTGACACCCGCTATAACCTGTCATTCTTTCTCATAACATTCCTCCTATATAACCCTCTGCACAACACTGGCAATAAAATGCCTTGCTTGGGACGATATGATTATAAAGAAAAGAAAGTCATCTCCTATCTCACTAACCTGCATCCTCTCTCTCATGCTCCTTTCTTCGTCCACTCCACTCTCATCAGTATTCTCATTCTACTCTTACCCACTTCCTGACACCCGCTATAACCTTTCACTTTTTCTCATATTTTTCCTCTAATGTAACTCCCTGCAAAACAGTGGCAGTAAAATACCTTGCTTGGGTGGGGGGCATATGATTATTAAAAAAAACAAAAGTGTCTTGAAAGGCTTTTATATATTTGCTTTAAATAATTTTATCTCTAATTTGAAAATGAATGAAATGGAATAAAATATTGTATAGTGAAACAATTATTTTCAAATTAAATGTTATGGTGTTAAATAAATACACTAAAAATATTATTTTATGCTTTAAACAGAACTGGCAATCTAATTGGTTAAAATGGCAAGCCCACTTGTAATTGTTTCAGTTTATTCACATATTCCATATATGTACAGGATGTAATTGATTCTGTACTGGGAAACACTTCCTTTGCATTGGAACCTGAGATAGAGAGTTGAAAAATTGTTCCTTCCCTTTTTTTTTTTCTTTGTTTCACTAGGAGTGGACAGTACTGAAGTACGTCATAAGCCCTGTATGATTTCTTTTTTCCCACAAGTCAAATCAGAAAGGGCTTGACCATCTTTTGTTTGTTTTCCCCCCCCAAGACATAATCCAAGTGCTTCTTTTATTATCTTTGGTCTCTGTTTCCTTTGCACAACTGCTGAGTTCGTCTGACCATCTGTTTCTTGTACACTCAGCACATTTCTCTCCTGTCTTCTACAAGGATATCTTTACTTATATGCAAGTGGACACCTATCGTATATTCTGAATTCATCTTCATATTGTTGTACTGCTTCACTATAAAGAAAACAAAATGACAGGTAGGTCTTGTAATATTATCTTCATTTTTAGTTATTTTTTTTTTATAAGATGAAGCATTGTCAAACACAATTTTATTTATTTATTTTTTGTATTCCATCTTAGCTAGCTTTCATGAAACCACTCAGACCATTGACCTATGGCCATTAATTTGGATCTGGCTTGGAACATATTCTTTATTTCAAGTTTACACTGTAGACTGATAACTATGATGAAATAACCACAAATTAATGATTATTGACAATTTAGTTTGTGGACCAAATATATATTGTAGTATGTAAATTTGCTGTTTGCTCTCATAAATATTCCATACTATCATGTAACTCTTTCTTGTCATACAGGCTTTTTTAAATAATTTAAATGTTTAAATTCATTGAAAGATTAACATTTTCAAAATCGGGGGATGAGTGGGGGAAGAACTATTGTACATTTTTCTTAGCTTTGTCTTCAGAAGGACATCTGGTATGTTTTTTCATGAACGTGAGACACTTCCAAAGAAAAGAAAAAAACTGATAAATACAACAAAATATGGAATATTCTAAACACTAGACCAACCGGTTTGATATAATAGGGGTGGGGGAATGCAAAATCTGTAAATTACTGAAATTCTAATCTGTTACCCTTGTAGAATCATTCTCATTGTTCAATGAGCTGTTTTATCTAAAAGTAATAATTGCTCATGAAATATTTTTGTCAAAGTGGATTTCATTGATTATAAAGTTTTTGATGTAGATGTGTATATAAAATGTAATGTTCTTTATTTATATATATATATATATATATATATATAAACTTTGATTATATAGGGGAGTTAAATATTTTGTTAGGTTTTGTTGAGTTTTACATTTCGCCTTCTGAAAATAGATTTGACTTTTTTTTTTGTTAGATGTAGTGTAATTTGTAAAAATAGTAACACTTGTCGCATTATTGAATTTACCAATAATTAATTTCTTTTTTTCTTTCCCTTAATTTCTTTTTTTTTCTTTCACGTAATTTCTTTTTTTTTCTTTCACGTAATTTCTTTTTTTTCTTTCACGTAATTTCTTTTTTTTTCTTTCACGTAATTTCTTTTTTTTCTTTCACGTAATTTCTTTTTTTTTCTTTCACGTAATTTCTTTTTTTTTCTTTCACGTAATTTCTTTTTTTTCTTTCACGTAATTTCTTTTTTTTTCTTTCACTTACCAATTCTACACTCTTTATTACACTTGTTTTATTGTGTATATATATATATATATATATATATATACACACACACACATTCTTAAACAGTCAACTTAAAAAAAAATTTTTTTTTTTTTTTTCTCCTTTTTTGGGGTTCACTTCCATTTTTTTCATTTTTCTCTTTTTGCATTCTTTTTTCATTTTTTTTTTTTTTTTTTTTTTCACTAAATTTAAAAATTTTTTCACTTCATTTTTTAATGTTTTTACCTCATTTCTAATTTTTTCGCTTAATTTTTTTAATTCTTTTTTTTCTTCACATAATTTTTTTTCACTTTTGTCATCTTTTACTTTTCTTTTATATTTTTTATCCTTTTTTTTATTATAATTTTTTTTTTTTAAATATCCTTTCATTTTTTTAATAATTAATATAATAATAAATATAACTTAAATAACTATTTTTCTATATAAAGGACATTTTATAATGGGAACGCTTAAGCCTCGGCAAAAATTTCCCTTAGACTCTGTACAAGGCACAGTTATCCAATTGTCTATTTTTTTTCCCCAGGCCAGGTTCTGTTCTTTGGCTGAGACTTGTCTAGTTTCCTTTTTGCATTGAGCCAGAGAGTCTAATGAGGTGAATTCGCAGTGGAACTCTCTCTGAATGCCATTTTCTTGTCTAGTTTATCTGTCTTATTTACTATATACAAAAAGCAAGATGACAAAACACAAAAATAAACGAAAGTTTAAGGCAGCTTAAAATATTACTTATATTCGGTCAGTTTGCTTGCTAACTACTTTTATGGGGTTTATGGTAATATCCCTACTGATTTATGGGGTTTATGGTAATATCCCTACTGATTTATGGGGTTTATGGTAATATCCCTACTGATTTATGGGTTTATGGTAATATCCCTATTGATTTGGGTTAATTATAACTTGTTGCTATAAATTGTTACTTTTTCTATAATCTGTTCTTATAACTATAAGATATTTTTCATCTTGCATGGCTGAACTGGCTATATTTTTTAATTTCTTTTACTGACAGCCATAGATTTGGAATAAAATTTTTGATATTTGTTAAAAGAAAAGAAAAACATGATGTAATAATTTTGTAATCTTCCAAAAACCTGACAAACAATTTTTTTTTGAGTCTTTGAGGTGAATCTTCTGAAGAGGCCAAGAACCTTTCAGCATTCCCTTTGAATGTCTTAGATTGTCCAATATCATTTTTCCTAATTTTGATCTTGACATTTTGACTATTTTAATGAAGGTAACCTATTTGTTAATATTTTTTTTTCCAACTCTAACAAAAGCAACAATTCCACTAGGTTACAGGGCATGAAAGAGAATGGAATAATTTAGAGGGGAGAAGTGAGGAAAGAACAAGAAAGGAACAGGTTTCAGTTAGGCAAAGATGGCAATTGACATTGCATTTAAATTTTTGAAGGATGTAGATGTCAAACAATGGAGAGATATGACTGTACCAGGGTTGCTGATGACTGCTGTTGATAGACTCTGTGAAAAAGAGTTAGTGTGGCTTCTGGATTCAGATTTGCCCTTTAATTACAAAAGTCAAGGGGATGATGATGAATTGGCAGAGAAGCAACAAATCTGAAGAGTTTCACAGATGAGAAGTGTGAGAAAAGAAGCTATTAGAATAATTTAGTAAAACAGTGGGGCTTCATTGCCACTCTGGTAGCATGCTTATTCATGTAGTTGAGGCATGAAGGAGAAAAGACCTCATCAGGACAATTGTTATAAAAATGTTTATAGAAAAGACAGAAGTCAGATTGCATCAGAAAGAAAGTCACTGAAGTCAGCATTGGTCACCTTTTAAACATTTTGAATTTTGTCAAGAATCTCTGGATGCACAACAGGAGAACTAGATGAGCATAAAATTATGTCTATTCATTTTTTTCAGATTATATTTATATAAAAATAGATTTTTTTATTTTTAGACATCTTGGCAATTTCTTTAAGGCAACAACCAAATCAAACTTGCAAATCCTTCACTGAATTCATTAATTCTTCAAATGAAGTCTTAAAGATGGAAATGGGAACTTACTCAAAAAATAGAATTGTCAGTCAGTTGTGCTATATGTAATGCATGTTTGGGCGATCATGTCTCTTTCGATCCATGACTTTCCCATAGTAGGTTGTCCTTTCTTTCTGTGGTAGACTGGTTGACAACCAAGGCTATAGAACCCAACCTACCCTGCTATTCAAACTCATAGATGGAGAGAGAAGCGGATGGATTCATACCCTTCCAAAGAAGCTTTTGTGCATAAGTGAATGCAACAAACTCAACTGAAATTTGAACTCGGCTCTCTTTCTCTTTCAGAGACAATATCCATTGCACCACAACACACACTAGACAAAATTAGAATATTCCAATTTGATATGTCCTGGAAAGGGATATATATCTTATTTGAAGTAGCTAAATGGTTTTGGCCAATGTAACCGGGTAGGACAATCTAATAAGTAGTCGTAATGGGCTGATACTTGTCGTATGCAGTATGCCTAGGCGTAGGTTTATGCAATAGGCGTAGTCAATGGCATCCCTGCCTTAGTTGGTATTTATGGCTGACACCAGCCAATCATATTACTGTGAGCGGGGAACCATATGCATATTTATTATATCATGATTGAATAAATAACTTATTTTTCTTATTTTTCCTAAAAAATTAAAAAATTTTGGTTTAAATAAACTAGCAATTTTGTGCTAAATTACTTACATAAATTATTTGACATGAAATTTCCAATTTATTATCCATAAGATTAGATACACGTTCTACTAGAAATATATATATTGTAAAACGTACCAATAAAACAGTAGCACTAATCACGACCGAAATCAGAAAAACCTACTGCTAACAAATCGGTAAAGTAAGTCGTCAAACCCAAAAGGTACTACCAAATGGGTAAAGGGGAATAAAAAAAGAAACAAACAAAACATAAGCTGTGTTCGAAAGAAAAAAAAACCCAAGACGAAAACCTTAACAAGAAAGAGCTCAATACAAAAGTACGAAAGTAGAGCAAAAATACAAACTAAATCTAAAAGTGAGCCAAATGTCAACCGGTTTCACTAGCCGGATCATCAGGACTTGGCTAACGAATTAGACAAAAATCGCAAATTAAATAGCACTGATCAGAAGATACCAAACCAAAAACAAAGGGTAAAACCATCTTTATTGATAACAACAAAAAAAGAAAGTTTGTTTTATTTATATATATATATATATATATATATATATATATATATATATATAAAATGAACTTCAAACAAAAGTCACTATAGTAATTGTTGCAATTGATGATAGTATAATTAGATGTGGTTGTAATGAGGTTGGTTAGGGATGATATTAGTGGCTTACACATTTAAGTGCAAATGTCTGGTATTCAGTAGAATACCAAGATAACTTATAACAACTGACTTTGCCAAAAATATTTTTCCCACTGTCTAAAGGGAAGGGGGGGAGAGAAAAGCAATCAAAATGTAAATAGAAAAAAAAAAGGGAAAGAAAATATTCAGATTAAAAACAAGAGCATCATTTCTTTTCTTTATGGTGATTCTAATTTAATCCTCAATACTATCTTCAATATATGTATGCACACACACTTGAATATAGGTTCAATTGTACATGTGTGTGTATGTGTGCATATATATATTTAAATTCAGGTAAAAAGGATCCAAGGTTTTACAATTTTGAGTTCACTGGCATTTATTTTTCTATAAACAGTCCTCAATACAATAAATATTGTAGAGCATGATATAATCATAGAATTATGAATTAAAAGTACATTGCGACATGGAAATTTCTGTTTCAAGATAGAATCTCGTCATCAGGCAATGTTGGGTGTGAAAATTTAAATGTAAATCATTTTCACATCCAACATCAGCTGATGATGAGATTCTATCTTGAAACATAGAAATTTCTGTGTCGCAATGTACTTTTAATTCATAATTATATGACTTATATATATATATATTATACTTGGTAATTTCTGTTTTTTATGTTTTGTTTTTACATTCTTTGTCAGGTTAGTCTGAGTGCCACTGGTACAATGTAAACTAGTTTTAGCTGCTGCATGTTTGGGTTTTTAGCAAATAAGATCTTCCACCAGGCTTTTCTGGTTATGACAGTGGCTTGATCACCAGTAAGATTGAAAAACAAGACCTGACAAAGGGTAGATCAACTTAATTATAGAGTCATTGGCTAGCTGGCACAATCAGGTAAATTGGGCTTCATAACTATATATATATATATATATATATATATATATATAAACTTGTGTGCATTGTGGGGCAGTGTATATCTGCTGGGAATGAGAAATTGGGGAGCTGAATTCGAATTCCAGCTGAATTCATTGCATTCACTTATGCGCAAATATCCTTGGGAAAGGTATTAATCTGCCTCTTTCCTCCAGTTATGGGTTAAATAACAGGACAGATTGGGTTCTATAGCTTTGGTTGGTAACCAGTCTACCACAGAAAGCAATGGCAACCTACTGCGAGATAATCTTCTTCCAGTCAGTCATGTCTCTTTCGAGACATGATCGCCCAAGTGTGTTTCCTGTATGGCACTTAACTCACTGACTAAGAGTTAGTAAGTTAATGGCAAATTAGAACAAAATCCTATGTGATATATTTTATCCTTCAAAAGGATTTCAGACTAAATGACTTTATAAATTTTTGTTATATTTTGGAATATAAAATTAAAAGTACATACTTTATATTTTCTATTGTATGTATGTATGTCTTGAGAAAATGGTCCTAAATTACTCTTTTGCTAGTTACAGAATATCATATCAAACCAATCAATTATGCTAATTTCTTTTATTTCCTCAGTTGTCTTGTGTTTTTTTTTTTTTTTTTTCTCTTTTATTATCATCTGCCATCACTCATTATTATTGATATATAAAATCCGGTACACTGATTAGCAGACAGATAATGTCTAGTTGGTATCTGAGGGGGCATTTAGGCCAAGGACATTAGCAAACTACAATCATGTTAGCATGTAGTCAATGAATAAGCAAGCTACAAGGGTGGTGGAGGCAGTGAGGAAGCGAAGCATGATGAGGATGGGAGAGATGAGAGGATCTAAATTCAGTTACTGATTAAGTTCCCCTCCCTACTATCTCTGTACAATGCTGTTTTGTCTTCATTCGACAGGAGAATTCAATGATTTGTCAGTTTGTTTTTTTCACCTAACCAAAATAATACATTTAAAAAAAAATCCCAAAATCTGCCCTTGCAAATTTGAAGTGACATCTTAGGGTTGTACTATTTCAAATTCATTGGATCATACTATAATATTTTCGGTTTGTTTTTTAATTTTTATTTTTACGAATTGATTCAATACAGAGAATGCAAATATTAACTGTGATAGAGATATGGCTCACAATTCGGGCCAAGAACATTTTACAAGCCCACATGTTCTCTGTATAGTCAATAAATCTGCTGATCCTTTGTTCAAATATGGGTTTGCAGCATATTAAGAGGTATCTCATGACAGACACTCATTCCCGCTGGATCAAGAACAACAAATATATACCTTTAATATTTTCTAGTTGCTTCTTAAATCAACAAGTAAAAAATCTTCCCTTAATTTATCAACGAAAGGTAACTTTTAAAATCCGCATTCAGAATTCTTCAGTTCTTGGACTTCCTTCAGAAAAATGGTATCAGAAGACTCTGATTCTGATGCAAACAGTGTAAGCAGTTTGCGACGGAAACTACAATATGAGATCTTAAAGCGGAAACAATACCAAGAGGCCTTGCTGATCAAATACAGAGAAGAGGTTTTACAGAGAGAATACTACATACAGCTTATCAATCAAAGGCATTACCAAGCGGCACTTAACAGAGTTCGGCATTTGGAACGTGTACGAAAAAAGCAGTTACGGGAACAGCTGAGGGCAAAACTCTATCAGGATTATATAAAAAGAAGAGCATATGAAGCGGTTTTACAAAGGACACTTTATTTAGAAATCCAGCATGAGACTTTGTACCAGCAGATTCTACTGACAAAGCATTACAGAGAAATTTGGTTGGAGAAACAAAGTCAGACTTCTACAGAGTCTGAATACCAGGAGTACCTGCAAAAGAAACGCCGGTTCTATGAGTATTTCCTTTCAAAGCAGTACCAGGAGTTTCTGCAGAGGAAGTTGTACTATCAATTCTTGCAAAGTAAATTCTACCGAGAGATATTACCAAAAACAGTTCCAGATAGCATTATAGAGAGAAATTCTATTGGAATCTGGCCCTGAAAACTAGCAAAAATGGTTTGTTGTGTTTAATATTTTTTAACAAAGTTTTAAAAAAAAAGCAAGCTATGAAATTTTTTTAATATAGAGTTTTATATATATTCCTTAGCTTTTTATTTAAAGTTAAAATTCAAGGAAAACAATTTGAATGAAACTTATTTAGATACAATATTTGATTTCCATTAAAACTAATTATTACTGATTGCAGAATGGAAAAGTACTCTAAAACTTGATTTAAAATAACTTTAAGAATGTTGTTTTCTACAACAATAATTTGTTTCAGATTCATTTTTTTCTTTCCTCCACAAAGAAACCTATCTTTTTTTTTTTAATAGGGTTTAAAGCAATACTTTCATCTTTTAATTATGCAAAATTATTATTTATTTTAAATACCATTTTGGTTTAAAAAACATTTTTCTGCATTTTTATATAGCAATCATTTCTTTAGACTAAATAACCTATGCTGGAGAATATTCAAGCTTATCAAACTATAATGTAATTGCAAAATTATTAATCATTTATCTGGAACCTTAAAAGTAATTTAAAAAAAAAACAAATTACTGTGCTGTATTTGTAAAATTTAAAATAACACTGCACCACAAGAATCCAGTAAAAATTAACAAATTGGCCATCTCAATGTTATAGATATTTTAGTTGACATAAAGTGTGTGTGTGTATTTCCTGATTCTGACTGGGTTTAAGGATACTTGACAAAATTTTAAGTCAGGCTCCTATATATGTTTTTTTTTTTTTTTACCTTATATAGAAAATGTGAGTACTTTTATTTTTTAACTTTTGATTTTTAATTCCTCTTTTGACATGCTGTTTGTAAAGTTATAAAAGCAATTTTTGAAATTTCTTTTTTATTGATTTAAACAAAAAAAGAAATTGATATTTTGTACTGTTTCTTTGCTAGAAATAGGCATTTTTGCTGAAAAAAAAATAAACAAAAATATATTGATAAATAGCAAAAATCCCAAATTATTACATTTTATCCATGTCCTTTTTCAGTCTTAGAATTGTATTTACAACACAAACATTATGACTTTGCTTCTCTAAAAAGGGTCATTGCAAATAATGAACACATCTGAATTGGGGCTTATGGCCTATCACGTTGAGTACACTGGTTCTCACTCGATCACCAAAGTAAGGCAATGTTGAGCTTGGTCAGTACTTAGATGGGTGACTGCTTGGGAATACCAAGTACTGTAAGTGTTTATTGACGGATGTGCGTTGTGGTGCAGTGGATATCGGCTCGGATAGAGCAATCGGTGAGCCGAGTTCGAATTCCAATTGAATACCCTGCATTCACTTAAGCACTGGTACCTTTGGGAAAGGTATTAATCTGTTTCTCCCATCCAGTTATAGGTTAAATAACAAGGGTAGGAATTGGCGGACCATGCCCTTAAAAACAAATACCAATGAATCTTGATACTCGAAAAGAAAAATGTATTACTAGACACAAAAACTTGTATAAACAACAATAAATTGTTGAAAGAAAAAGGTATTTCCAGCAATAAATAAATAGTTGGCAATAAATAATTCACCGCGGTTGATTTGCCATAAACACAAAACATCCAACCAACCAAATGAATTGTTTTTATAAGTCATTATTGCAAAGAATAACTTATGTATACACAGTGATATAAGATGAAATCAAGAAAACCTATCAATGTATCTGAATTTAGCATTATTTTAGTTATATATATATATATATACACACACACACACACATACACACACATATATATATATATATATACACACACATATATATATATATATATATACACACACACACACACACATATATATATATATATATATAATCACAGATATTACTGAAACAGTCCAGCATTTGTACATTCCAATGTCATTTGCTTCCTTGCCAAAAAAGAAAAAAAGGAAAAATTTTAATTCTGTTTTTCCTGTTGAGTAATCCTTTCCAAAATTATTCTAAGTAATGCCACATAAGCAAATAAATTCCAGAATGATCTCAGAAGAGAAATATTTTTACATTCAAATATTGAGAAATTACTACAGCACAATGGTTAAACTCATCTAACAAAATATTTGTTGAGTGTACTGAGTTTATTTACTGGAATCTTCGGCTAAACCAAGTCTATTTATATTCGTTCACATTGAATCAATTTTCTTCATGTCAGAAAGGTAGTTTTATTTCTTGTTTTTTTTTTTGTTTTTTTTTTTTTAAGATGAGGAAGTATCATTATTTATCCTATTTAGCCACTGACAAATTTTCTCATCTTTGTTTTTATTCCCATAATCTTCTGGTCATTGTGCCATCTGTCCTTCAAGTGCTTGTCAATCCAACTAGCCTTCATAACAGAAACCACATCACTACAGGACTACCAACAGCTGCAACAACTAAAATGGAGAGTGCATATAGCTCAAAGAGAAAGTAATGATCAGGATGTTAACGTTTTAAACTGCTTAAAATAAAAGGTTAGAAAAGAAACCCTCATCAATACTGAAAAGAGCGATAATACCTACTGACTTAAGAAACCTATTTTTCTGAAAAATTGTTTTAAGAGAAAGAATTTATGAATTTCAACTGAAAGCAGTACTGGCTGCTTGGTCAATGAATGCCAAATGTTTCCTTGTAGGGAAACGGCTATATACTACCATTACCATTCACGGATTTTCAAACTGTCCATGTAAAGGGCCGTCTTGTCTTATTGTTCATCGTTTTGCTCAGTTTTGATTGCACTGTTTCTACTGAGTCTGAGTCCTGGGATAAATCACACAATTAAGAATTCCCTGAACGGTACTCAAGGCAATAAATACTCTGAAAAAGACCAGAGGATATAACAGCTGAACAACAAAGATGAAGAAAGTAGACTTAATAGTCTTATTTCCTGAAACTCTTATACATGGTTTGACAAAAACAACTTGCATTCAATTTGTATTCATAATTAATATTCTATTTAATAAAAAAGACAAAAACATTAAAGAAAATAGATCAAAGTAAATTGTGAAATTTTTTTTTTTCCTGATTGGGGATCTATATGTAATTATTAGGATAAATATATTTTCTTTCATAAGATAACTATTTTTTCATAAGGCATTTTAAATATTGTAAGACCAGATAAAGATGTGGAACGGATATCAACTCCAAATGAGAAATTTGATAGCCAGTGAATTCCAGTTGAATTCAGTCTATTCACTTATGCACAAATACCCTTGGGAAAGGTATTAATTAATCTCTTCTCTCTCCAGGTATGGATTGAATAGCAGGGCAGGTTGGGTTCTATAGCCTTGGATGGCAACCAGTCCGCTGTAGAAAGTAATGACAACCCACTGTGGGAAAATCTCAGGCCTAGTCAGTCATGGATTGAAAAAGACATGATTGCCCAAGCGTGTATCACATATGGCACTGAACTGACTGCAGACCAGATCAATAAGTCTAATTTTCTCACAGACTTTTGATCTGAAATTTTTTATTCTACAAAATTCAATCTGTATGATTGATGAAGAATCAAGTTTATTGACATGGGATTAATTGATTGATTTTTTTTTTTTGATTTTTTTTTTATGACTTATCAAGCCTGTGGAGGTTATTTTTATATGGGAAACAAATTTTTGGGTTGTAAGAATATTTTTTATGCAAAATATTTTTCTTTTAATTTTAGAATAACTATGATTTATTCTTGATACAAGTCCTACTATTTAATTCACAACTAAGGAGATGAATTCATACCTTTTTTCAAGGGAATTTCGAATATGTGAATGTAACAATTTTTTTTTTTTTTTTTATAATATTGCCCCAAACAAGGCAGTCTACTGCCATTGGTATGCAGGGGTTTATATAAGAGGAAAGTTATGAGAAAGTGACATGTTACAAGGTATGTTAGGAGGTCGGTAAGAGAAGGTTTAAGATATTGAGAGTGGAGTGAACGGAGAAAGGAGCATGGGAGAGTATGCAAGATAGATGACTATTGACTTTACATTTAAACTCTTGGAGATTGTAGCTGTTGGGGAAGCAAGTAAATGGAAGAGAATTCCATGGGTGGGAAGTGTGAGAAAAGAAGCTGCTGGAGTAGAATTTGCATTTACATTTTCTTGGTTTCACAGTAAAAGGGTGGGCCCTAGTTGCTAATCTTGTGGCTTTAGCAAATTCATGCATAGGGGGAACCAGAGAGCTAAGTTCATTGGAGCAGAAGCCATGAAAGTACTTGTAGAAGAGACATAGGGAAGCCACATTGCACTTGTGAATGAAATAATATAAGCATTCTCTTACTCCACGATGTTGTAGACTGCTCACTAACATGAGATATTTATTCTCAAGTTAATTTTATGTGCCTTTTCTTCCATGCTGGCTCAATACATGTTGAAAAAACATTCAAAAGATTTTTCTGCTGTAGGTTACCATTTTTGTCTGCGGTAAATTGGTTACGAACTAAGACTATAGAACCCAATCTCTTCTGCTATTCTATTGAAAAGTAAAATTATTTGAACTTTTTTATCTGAAAAATGTTAGCATATTATGTTAAAAAAAACAATCTCTATTGGATAATGCTCAAACTTTAAATATACAGTTAATCTTTTTATATCCTCATATTTTCTTATAAGTAGATTATGTACCATGCACTTGTATCCTCAAATGTGTTTACTTTCTTTCTCTTTAATTATGTACCATGTACTTGTATCCTCAAATGTGTTTACTTTCTTTCTCTTTAATTTCTCTCATAGAATCATTTACTATATTTGCTTAAGAGTTTTAGGGCTTTATCTAAATTGTTGAATACATATTGTCAAACATTTTCTTTTTAGGTAAGTTTTGTAATTTGCTTGAAGCATTGTGTATATAAGGTGTATGGTTAGGTCTTGAAGACTATCACGATGTGTTTAGTAAAATAAAGAAAGGTAAAGAAGTTGTTGAGTATTAGCTATTTATTATACATTAATATTTCGAGATCAAAATCTCATCTTCAGAATTGTAGGAGAGCTTGTTTTCGAGTTCCGAGTTCCGTGCCTTTCAACAAATGATCATTCTTGGCTGCTCCTGCTGTCATTAATTGTAGTGAGTGTGTGTATGTGTGTTAAAGCATGTACGTGTGTGTGTTTATGGTGTGTGTGTGTATGTATGTATGTGTGTGTGTGTGTATATATATATATATATATACACGTGTGTGCGTGTGTGTGATTAATAGTTGGGGCTGTTTTACAGTTTGGGATATCAGTTCCCTTTAATGTAGTTTATCTAAGTATGCGTTGACCTGACGGATAGTTTGACTTTTGCCAAAGTGATAGAGGGCTTTGTTTTATGACCTGGTGTTATATCTGATTTAGTTGATGTGTTTATTGCTACATTTCGTTTCCATTCTGCATTCATTCTTGTGTGTTTATGTGCTTGTATTTTATTTTTTTAAATTTTTTTCTTTTTATATTACAGGTAATAACAGTATTAACAAATTTGAAATTTACATAGAAAATTGACATTTTCTTTTTGTAACATATTTTAAACTAGATATATCTGTTAATTAATCCAATTGATTTATTTTTGCTTCTGGACAGTGGATTTATTTCTATAGATAAGTTATCTTTCAATTAAGCTTCATAGAAATAAATCCACTGTCCAAGAGCAAAAATAAATCAATTGGATTAATTACTAAATATATCTATTTTAAAATACGTTACATAAGAAAAAAAAAGTATTAGTCTTTCAACACTTCTCCATGTGGTTAGAAAGTAACATTATTCCAAACTGGGATGTTAGATCACATCTAGAAATCTAGGACATCCTATGTAATTTCTCCAAGGTTAGTAAATTTCTAATTATAGGTTTACAGACTTTAAAACTGTAGTACAAATATCTTGAATTTAAGCAACCATAAACATCCTGTGAGATTTATGCTCAGACAGCATGTATTTATGTTCAAATGAACACTTCACTCATCAGATTATATTTCAAGATTTTTCATTCTTGAAAATAAAAATATTTTTTCCTAACAGAAAGTTTAAGAATCAATGTTTTATTGAATAGTTTTAAAATGAGGTTTGAATACTTAGAGAATCTAACACACTTTTAAGTATTATAATCACATATCATCCAAATAGTTTAACCTATTCTTTAAAAAAATATTTTTTAGAAAGGCAAAACTTGTTAGTATATGTGAGATCTGGTATAGAGTACATTATATATACAAGATGTGGTGGATGAACTGTAGTCTAAATTACACAAAAATTGAAAATAAAACTGACATCTCATTTACCAGAATTACACAAAAGTGTCTTGAAATACTAAAGAGTAAATTTATTCAATAAAATCGCCATTGGCTTCAGCCATGACCTTCAGGTGGTTTTGGAATCTCTTGCAAATCTCCTTGTTTAAGTTGGTGAATGCTACCATAATTTTTGCCTTGAGTTCACCTTTGATGTTACAAGGAGTTTTGTGGGTCTCTCACTCAACTGTACCCCACACATAATAATCAAGGGGGTTGCAGTCTGGGGAATGTAAGAAGTGATGTGGTCACAGAAATTATTTTTCAGCCATGACGGCACCATGCCACACAAGCAGGAGAAACCAGTTTCCAGCCATAGTCTTCCAGCAGTCACTCTCTTGACTGAAGGCAACACTAGCTCCTTAAGACATTTGGGGTAGGCCTCATGTTAAGTCTGAGGCCTTGTTGGAAGATGAAAGATGCCTAACATTGTCATCATTAGTGATAACTTTAAATACCTTTCGAATCATGATTACCCATTCAACACTTTCCTATGTACTGTTTTCAGATTGACACCAAAACATTCTAAATTGTTTGTATTGTAGCTTCTGGCATGTCAGCCAAGCAATACAGCATGCCATTAAAATTTTTGGCAGTGTGATTTATGGTTCTCTTTTTTGCAGACAGTGCCTAAATGACCTTGACTGTGCAGCTGACAAAAAGAAACCCATGTGTGATAAAAAAATATAAAACTACAATTTACCCATCGCACCTCTGTATGTGTGTATGTATATATATATATATATATTTTATTAAAATACTTTAATCCAAACGGAAAAGTAGGAAGGTAAATCCCAAAAACCTGATCCTAATTAGTATTAAATTTTAATATTAAAAAAATGATACAGGAGGAGAGCTCAGTGTAATTAAAATTACAGAGCTAATATAAAATAAAATAAATTTTCAATATTCAAAGTTGTTGAATGAACATTTCAACATGAAATCCCTAAAGGGGTTTCACATCTCCTCAGCAACGGTACATATTTCAAAATGGAAATAAAAATAAGAATAAAAAAAAGAGAGAATAAAATAAAAATAAAAAAGGAGAGAATAAAAAATAAAAATGAGAAAGAGAAATAAAAAAAAAAATGACGGTTAAGATTTGAGAATTGAGTGACGTAAATTTCTCAAATCTTAACTGTCATTTTTTATTTTTTTTATTTCTCTTTCTCATTTTTATTTTTATTTTTTAATTTTATTTATTTTTTTAATTTTTTATTCTCTTTTTTATTTTTATTCTCTGTTTTTTTATTCTTATTTTTAGGGATTTCATGTTGAAATGTTCATTCAACAATTTTGAATATTGAAATTTTATTTTATATATATATTCAAATAGATACTTGTTTTTGACAGAACTCGATATCAGAGATAACGCCACTACAAAGTCCAATATGATTCAAGGTTTTAAAAATGACTTTTAAAATCTATTTTCATAGTTCTTTAGCATTACAGTAAGTTTATTGATAAAGTCTAAATGATCTTTTTTAATGGTTCCTCCAATATATGATCCACTCTAGGCAAAGGGTTACTGAATGAGATTGTTTCATAAATGTAAAAAGAGAGGATATAAAGAAAAAAAAACCTATTCAAGTCTAACGCCAACTTTTAAGATTACACACGTGAAGAAAGCCTCCTCCCAGCTTACGGCTATATCACATTGAATACACCGGTTCTCACTCGATCACTGAAGTTAAGCAACATTGAGCCTGGTCAATACTTAGATGGGTGACCGCTTGGGAATACCAGGTGCTGTAAGCGTATAGTGACGGATGTGCGTTGTGGTGCAGTGGATATCGGCTTGGAAAGAGAAATTGGTGAGCCGAGTTTGAATTCCAGTTGAATATCCTGCATTCACTTAAGCACTGGTACCTTTTGGGAAAGGTATTAATCCATCCCTTCTCTCCAGTTATGGGTTAAATAACAAGGGTAAAACTTGGGGACCCTGCTCTTAAAAACAAATCCCAATGAATCTTGATACTCGAAAAGAAAAATGTTGTAAAAATAAAATAACCTTACCCAAAATGATTTGTTATGACCTTAAACGATCCCATAAAGATTGATAAGTCGTTAAATCTTGAAAGAAAGAAAGAAACAAAAGCATCCTCCCAAGAGTCTAACAAAGCAGTGGCTTTCGGGAAGGAGCTATCTGACTTGAACTTCCATCGAATGGGGATAATTTATCCCAGCGGTATGGTAGGTCTGAGCTGTAAAGATCTGAATACATGGAACAAATGACTATAACTTGTCAGATAATTTGCGATGGAAATAGCAATAAAGTAGTGAGAGGCTTGCAGTATTTAATCACTGGGAATATGGTTTTAAAGTGGAGAAATAATTCATTACCCACAAGGCTGTTTAGAGATACTTTTGAACTCAAAGCTGGGAAGTGGGGACTGGGCAGTATGCAGCCCAAATATGGCAGCAGTAGGTCATTTGGATCTCGAAAATTTAAATCATAGCAAGATGTCAGGTACTTTCTGGTGTAGTATAAAGAACCAACCATTTGTGAAGCATTTTTAGCAATGGGATGAACTCAAGTCTCATTTGGTTTTCAAGGCAAGAAACCTTCTTGGGAGAATAACTGTCCATCACGAATGGCAAAATTCAGGGTTTCCTCTTCTGGTACCAGAAAAAAAAAAAACACAGACTAACCTTAAAGTTTAAAAAACTTGACACAAAATGCTAGAAATGTCTTTCTTTCCTAGTTACAGCAGCCATATGCAGGGTGTTCCTAAAGTCTAGATGTATGCGCATAAATGCATAATTTCAAGAAATTAAATTTTCAACATTTTATTGAATTGGAATATTAACAAATAACATCTTCAATATGATTTTGATCATTTGTTGTATAAAGGTTGATACTCTTTGTAAGATTCACATGAACTTAATGCAATAACTCTACGTTGCCATCAAGTTTTTGCAAATTCACTCTTTATGCATTCAATCAAGTGTGTTGCATCTGTGATCTTCATTGAGTACACCTTCACCTTTAGCAAACCTCTAGAAAAATCAGTTCTTTCTTTCTTCCAACAAAACCACGTTTAATTTATAGAGATAAAAAACATAGTTAATGTGATTTCCTATGTCTCCAGACTTTAGGGACAACCTATATAGATATAAGTTCCCTAACACCCAGCTATTTAGATTATTGGCCCACCTTGTTGTTGCTTTTATTTAGGCATATAAAGTGCTTCTTCAAATTACTCTTTTCTCCATCAACCATACTAGTCATGTAGACATTTCAACATCTGTTATTAGAATTGAGAAGTGGTTTCATACCTTTTCTGTAGACATTAATGCAAAGTGAACATCAGCAGCTTCAGCCAAATTCAATCTGATCCTTGTTATCTTTGCCAATAGCCATTCTGCTCGTCCAGAACTCCACTTAATTCTTAGAAATATTGTCTTTCAATGTTCCATGCTAAAACAGATATAAATTATCTAAAATAATTTTCAAAAATTTCTCATTACAAATTTTTCCATCTTTTCAATAATCACTGCCTTCCTGTTCTCGTTTTGAATAAAATAATTCCTCAGAGGTCAGAAAATTCCAGAATTATTTTTATTCCTTTTTATACACACACACACACATATTCACTTTTCATTATGCAAGAATAAATCAATCATGAATCTCTGCTTTAATTAATTCATGAATGTTTCAGAAGACTATTTTTCTAATTTCAGCACGTTTCTTGTTGTGAATACAGTCATTAGGCACAAGCATTAATGAAAAGGTTTTTAATATTTTGTCTAGCACAAGGATATCTGTAAAGCATTCACTAAGGATCAAACTCTCTTCAGTAGTAAAATCAGGGACATGGTTAGAAAGCTATTAAAAGGTAAAGCATTTTAAAAATATTAAATAAACTGCAGGAGGTGTTGTGATTTAAAAAAAAAAAGTATGAATAGCTTCCTATGAATTAATGGCTGATAATTTCTGCAGAAGAAAATTTCTCTCAAAACATTCAGTACTTATTCCGTCATTTTTACAGTGAAACCGATAAAATGCAGCCGTAACTTCTACTCCAACAGTTTCTTTCCTCGCACTTCCCGACTGTGGAATTCTCTTCCACACGATTGCTTCCCCAACGGCTACAATCTCCAGGAGTTTAAATATAAGGTCAATAGACACCTCCTAACACACTAACCTGCTCCCATTCTATCAAACACTCTTCCCATATGCCCAACCCTCATCCTCGGTATCCTTACTCATCTGTCACCTTCCTCCTGACATTCCCTATGTCTAACCACTCCTTCTCTTTACCTTCTCCTATGTAGCCCCATGCGCAATAGTGGCAGTGGAATGCCTTGCTTGGGGTGAGATGATTAAAAAAAAAAATGTAAGAAAAGTATTTTTTATCTTCAGCATTTCAACTAATTAAACTACTATCTACACATAATATTTTGATAGAAGTTATTTTTATGTAAAATCCACTTAGTTTTTTTGTTTGTTTGTTTTTCTAATACTTGATCTAATTCTATTTGCAAATGAAATTTTACTCACTTCTTCTATATGCCCTGTTCCTTCAGGACGTTGGCGATCATGGTTCTCCCTGTCTCCCTATCCCTGGTGGCTCTTAGTATGTTTTCTTCTGTTACACCTCGCAACCCCAGTTCCGTCATCTATCTGATCAGGCCCTTCAAATTTGTTATCCGCTGCCTTCCTCTGTCTTTTTTTCCTTCTATCTGGCCTGTCAGTATCAGGTTCTCCAAGCCCTCATTGCGTGTCCTAGGAACTTCAGTTGTCTCTTCCTGGTGCTCACTATTAATTTACTTTTCATTGCCATTCTTTCCAACACCTCATCGTTGCTCGCATGCTCGGTCCATGATATCCTCAGCATCCTTCTGTAGAACCACATTTCTGCTGCTTTGAGTTTTGTCCTCATTTTCGATGATATTGTCCAGCATTCACTGCCGTATTGAAGAACTGACATAACATAGCAATCCAGCACTCTTTTCTTTGTTTCTAGTGAAATTTTCCTGTGTCTTAGTGCTTTACTCAGCTTCTGGAACGTGTCCTTTACCATGCCAATTTGTTTTCAGATCTCTGTGTTGCACTTTCCATCTCCTGTTAAAACACTTTCTAGGTTTTAAACTTCTTGAATTCAGATTTTAATATCTAACGACTTATTTTTAAACCTTCAAAATCATATTTTTAAATGTTAATGTTATTAATAACAGTAATTCTTTTTCATTTAAATTATGCAGTGCACTGAATTTGCAGATATTTAGAAGTAAGATAAAACAACTTGATGATTTTTTTTTGTAATAAAGAGACAAAAATGAGTGCATATATATATATATATATATACATGCACTCATTTTTGTCTCTTTATTACAAACAAATCATCAAGTTGTTTTATCTGTAAATTGGAAATTAATTATTTCCACAACTTAGGTTTCATCCTTTCAAACGATTTACAATGACTGATTTTTCAAAGTTTTCAAACATACAATGGGGATTTTTACGAATGTGCAACTGGAATTTCTAAACACCTAAAAATTTTCAAAATTAGGGAGGAGTTACTTAAGAATCTTAAACTCTTTCACCCAGGGGCTTATTTACAAAGCAGGCCTACATGATACAGATGGACAAAGAAAAACATATTTGGAATCTACAAAAGGTATTTTTAAAAACAGATATAATAACCACAAATCTATATTCAAGCTGGGAAACCTTAAAAATTGTACCAAACTAGCTAACCACACATGGAAATTAAAACAAAAAAATGGCAAAGACCCTGATATAACAATGAATATAATTAAAAAGCCAAACCTCACTTCAGTGGTGATGTATGCGGATTGTGTCAGGAAGAAAAGTTGGTCATAATATTGTTTTCAGAACAAAAAAATTACTAAATGAAAGATCTGAAATAATGTCAAGATGTAATCACACTGGAAAATGTCATAGGATCATACAAACCTGGATGAAAGAGTTTAAGATCCTAAAGTAATTCCTCCTTAATTTTGTAAATTTTCAGTTGTTTAAAAATTCCAATGCACATTCATAAAAATCTCTGTTGTACGTTTGAAAACATTGGAAAATCAGTTATTATAAATTGTCTGGAGACACTGAAAGGTTGAAACCTAGTTTGCAGAAATAACTTGTTTCCAAATGAAAAATATTCAAAAGCTCTACAATATATATGAATTGAGCACTTTTTAAAACAACTGTGTACAAGTCTAATACAATTATGACCAAAAGACTGATTAATATATATATATATATATATATATATATCTCATTTTTAATGAGCTACTGGCATATGTCTACATGATATATCACACGCTAAAAGTCTAACTTCTACTGAGTGCTCATAGCTCAGAGGTAGAATCGCTGACTGATGTCAATTCGGTTGAGTTTCAATCCTGGCTAGAAGCAATCGGATGTCTAACCATACTGATGAGCTGTAATACAGCGAAACAGATCTGTCTGCAGATGATTAATATGGAGAGGTTTTTCACTTAGCTGAACAATGTTATTTTAGTCATTTTGAAGTTGGATGAAGGCATTATTGTACCTTCTTGAAACTTCAAAGTTGGCATGACTGAAATAACACTGCTCTTCTAAATGACAGGTTTTTCTATATTAATTCTATTAACAATCTACCCTTACCTTTGATATTGAGCACTTTATGACAAAAAATCTGCTTGCCTAAAATACCTTTCCACCAGTAAACTATTGAAAAAAATAAAAATCCTAGCAATTTTGGCACCAAACACTATTACAATTTTACACACACGCACACACACACACACACACACACACACAGTATATTTAGACTGCAAATATTCATCCAAACACGTTTGATTAAAAAGGGCCAATGGGGTATGTTTAATTTTTTATGGTATTTTTCAAATTTTCAAATAAGGTTGTTGCATATTGAGATCAAAATTGTGAATAAACTATTCAAATTTCACATTTGTTCATAACAGAATATGGTATTCACAATTTTGATCATAATATACAGTACTTTATTTGAAAATTGTTAAAATATATTTAAAAAAATAAACATAGGCCTTGTTGGCTGTATTTAATCAAACTTGTTTGTTTGTGAACATACATACACACAATACTGGAACGTTCTCATTTTTACAAATGTGTGATTTAGAATCTGAAACATATACTGCTTGACATGTTCCCCCCCCCCCCCCCATGCTTGATACACTTGGCTTTGTTTAGCCATTGAAATGACTTTGGTGGAAGTATGTATATATATATATATATATATATATATATACTGAAGTTTCTGACTCAAATATTCAGATTGTTCATCTTGTTATTGTTTTTATCAATTTAATTTATGATTTTCTTCAGATATGCAAATGTAAAGATTTATGGGGCTCCCCACTTCCTCCCTCCTGCTAGAAGGAAAACTTTACTCTCTCATCCACACATATATACACATGAAGAAGGTCAAATCATGGTTCAGATGGAACCTTGGGGTAATAACAAAAGCCCCAGGAAAAAAAAAAAATTGATAGGACTTTTCCAAACAGTCTTCCAAAAAACATCCTCTCAAAATCACAAAAGATATTTAGTTAATTTCCTTAAAATAAGCATTTTCAGATAAATTAAATGTTCTCGTATTTTTTTTTTATCAATTTAAAAGTCTTTGTAAATATTAATAGCATATATGCTTTTAATTTGTACGATAAAATTTACAATAACAATTTTGAGTTATAAGATCCAGAAAAAGAACATTCTATTTCTTTAAATAATTTGATTCAATATGTCTTCATTATCAATTATATCCGTATTGTAGGTTCTTCTAAATTTCATCCGGTACATTAAATTTTTATATTTTTCTTTTTAACATGTTGACTTCCACACAATCAATCAGAGCATCATAGTGGTATGCCTGCAAAGTGCACATGACCTCTAGTGGGTTGTTTTCCAATTTCTTTTCTATAAAGAATATTGGAAGTGGGATGCAATGATTCCTTATGAGATCATGGTACGCCAGAACTATTTTTTATTTTGTCTTATCCCATTTTCCTTAAATTTTTTTTTAAACATTTTTGGGGGATTTTGAGTTGTAAAATGAAATCGAGACTCTGAGACAATAAGGGAAATGAGGCTTGTGAGTCAATGTGTTAAAGGATTTAAGTAATCCAGGTTTGATCATTTCTCTCTCCTTCATTCTTTTTACTCTGACAGTCAATTTGGATGAAATGAAATATTGAAACAAAACAAAAAAAGGTAACTTTATAATATGCCAATTAGCTGTAAATTATTTCCTAAAAATCAATTGGCCGAATTTTAGCTAATCATTGCCATAGTTTCCTTAATTTACTCAAAACTTTTAATCTCATTAAGACAAACCTACACACACACACGCACACACACACATATCTTAAACAATTTGTGGTTTTGATGTAATTTAAAAACCTGTTAGTATTGAATGTACTGGACATATATAAATAAACATTGTTTCATGGAGTTATTGAGTTATCATTGAGAAGCCATCTAGTAAGCTTGTGAATTACGACTGTGGTATTCATTGCAATTATGTATCAAATCTTGTTTAAATCTTTGACATTCTTCTATGGAAATTATTAGAATTATTAAACAGGCTTTCAGGGATGCTTCAATAAGTGAAGCCCACATAATATTTTAGTACAGATGATTCAAATTTGACCCTGAAGTCACTGAAAGCAGTTTAAATTCTGGGAAAGCTTCAGTGAACAGAATACCTGAAAATGCTGAATATGTGTGAAAGGAAATCGATAACAGGCGATGACAATTCTCCATGTCCCCTGTAAGTTTTTTTTTTTTTTTTTTTAAGCGAAAGAAAACAACTTCACTGTGTTCTGGAACCTCATAAATTAATTTATATCAATTTTCTATATACTGTGTCCCCTCAGCAGATAGACAAAGTTAGCCACAACTTTTTATCCTGTGTAGCTCGTATATATTTTTTATTTTTATTTTTTTTTCACTTCCCATCCTAGTTCTTCCATTCATTTACACAAGCTCATTAGGCAGTTGTAATTAACAGTCAAGTGTTTTCAATTGCCAGCATTGGCTTTGTGTCAGACATTGTTTCTCTAAGTATAGACTTGCATTCATTTTTATCTCATAAGACAAAATTCTTTAGTGGGTACGGAAAAAAATTATCAGTACGAAACACTTCCAACAATTGGGTTGCAGCAACATTTTTCTTAATTAGACTAAATACTTTTCAGTATCTCTTTGTATTTTGGAACTGTATGTATATAAATAAGATAAACTGTCAAAGATCAGTATTCCTATAAATTGGTAATGCTATAAAAGTAAATGAGTTTCTTTTGAGGAGGTCTTGGGCATGACAATAAACTGCATCTGGCAGCAAGACCTATGATTGGGAGGTTGTGAGGAGTATGGAACCACCTCTTAATTGCTGTTGTTCCCAGATCCACCCTGACCCGGAGTGGTAGCACCTGTTAGGGTCCCAGCTATGGGCAAATAGTTAACCCCCAAACTGGGGCCAAAACACTATGAAAGTATAAAAATAAACTTTTATAGAAATATATATACATAAAAATAGACTTTTATAGAAAAATATACATTTTTGAAGAAAAAATTATTACTATAACATTTTTTTTTTTTTTAGGGAAAAATTATTCTCAGCAAAACATTTTTGAATACAAAAGTAGAAGACATTTTCAGTTTTCTAAAATAAGAATAAAATTTTTTTAAAAATCTGATTAAATTCTCACTATAATCAAACATTAAAAACAATACATTAAAACACTACATTTATGACATTAAATAACCCACAAAGGTTGATATGCTGTTAAACAAAACTTGAACTCAATTCTTTTGAGGAAAATACCAGCAGTGATAGAAGAAAGTAATGAGTGGCTTGTATTTAATAAAGGTGAGGTCATCAAATGTTAGAAAACACAATGTATGGTCCTTAGCAGAAAGGGTAGCCCAAGATGAGGACTACACAATGGAGATGTCAAAATCTAGCAAGTACAGAACTTAAACTATCTGGGAAGTATTAAAACAAAGAACAGAAAATGGGACAGAAATTTGAAAGAGCAATGGAATAGCAAAAAATGGTTTCCAAAAACTAAACAAAATAATTAGGAACATTTTGTTGGAAACAAAAGTAAAAGTTATGCAATACCAATCCTTCTGTATGGCAGTAAATGCTACGTTTGTCTAGGAAGGAATTTGGCAACAGATGTGGTTTTACAGAAAGATACTTAGAATACCATAATTCTAAGGAAATGTGTGATTCTTATTAAGCAATTTGAAATGAACAAATAGCAAACCTCTTTCTTTAGGCTCCTTATTTTAATGCAAACAGGAAAGGGGAATAATAAAGACAAAGATTGCTAAGAGCTACAAAGAAGTCACAATTATCCATGACCTGAAGGTACATGGCACATAGAAGATTGAAACAAACTTATTAATAGTTCTTCACTCAAAGATAGTGTTTAGTTATTTAAGTGTCTCCAGGCGCATAGCAAGAAGAAAAGATCACACATAGATTAAAAGGTTACTCTGTTTGTGCTCAAGTGGTAGCAAATGATTTTGTCAGTTCAGCTGAAGAAATAAAAGCGGCCGATAAGTGTAAAGGATAACTTGAGAATCATTTCTTTTATATCCGTCAGTTAAGTGCCATATGTGATACCCGCTTTGGGTGATCACGTCTCGAAAGAGACATGACTGACTGGGTAGAAGACTATCCCGCAGTAAGTTGCCATTTCTTTCTGTGGTAGACAGGTTGCCAACCAAGGCTATAGAACCCAATCTGTCCTGTTATTTTAGTCATAGCTAGAGGGAGAAGAGATGTATTATTAGTGGGGGATCAGTTTACTACTTCATAACAATAAAAAACCGATCCCCCATTTTATGACCACTAGAAGCCTTAATCATGATTATCCCGCAGTAAGTTGCCATTTCTTTCTGTGGTCAACTGGTTGCTAACCAAGGCTATAAAACCCAGTCTGTCCTATTATTTAACCCATAACTGGGGGGAAGAGATGGATTAATACCTTTCCCAAGGGTATTTGTTTGTAGGTTAATGCAAGAAATTTAACTGGAATTCAAACTTGGCTCCCCGATTTGTCATTCCGTTCTTTTATGTACCATGTCTATTTAGAATGTGAGTGATTATAGCTCCCCACAACTTCCTGCCCCTTGTAGTTCTTTGTAATATTTTTTTTTGTTACTTCTCTTAATCTCTAATTTGCCAGTGATTTACAGTCTTGTTTGGTAGACTATTTGATGCTTTCCTGTCTTTGTTGCCTTCAATATGTGCTGTGAGTGTTGACTTCTCCAAGCCCTCTTTTCACTTTATTTCAATTGTTTTATTATGATTCTAATTATAAGTTCCCTTTTTGTTTCCATTCTCTTTAAAACATTGTTACTCACATATTCAGTCGATGGAATTTTTATTTTTCAGTAGAACCACATTTCTGTTAGATGAATTCTCTTCTTCATCTGTGTGGTATTTTCTAATAGTCACTGCTATATAGAATGATATTACTGTTCCGTATTCTATTTTTTGTTTCTAATGTAGTTTTTCTGTTTCTTACTCGGCTTTTGGAAGGCATCTTTTGCCATTCCAATTTAGACTTTAGTGTTATATTTCTTTTCCTCTGTTAAAAGATATTTAAGTTTTTGTACTTGCTTTATTTTGATATTTTCTATTCATATTTCACATCTTTTGTTGACAACCTTATATTCTGTCTTTCTACAACTGATGATTAGTCCTTTCTTCATGCTTTCTTTTCCTACCTTCTGTAGGAATCCCTATAATTTCCTTTCCGTGTTTGATACAAAAATAATCTGTCTAGTACTTTTCATACAAATTTCATATAGTTTAATCTTCAAAAATGTATACGTCTCTTGAACATGCACAACTTAGAGTTCAATAAAAGAGATCATGATTTATAGTTTAGGGAGAAAAATGAATGCCATTCCTAAGACGGCTATCATAAATTGAAATCACTAGTTACGATGCAGAACTAAATGTTCTCAGAATTTGACAAGTTTTGAATTAGTGCATTTAGTTTTTTCTCTTTTGAGAATGTAAAATGACTTCAAACTGTGGGAAAAGGTGTCCCACTATTAATGTAGTAATTGTCAAATTATTTTTTCCCTGGCATAAATATTAACAAAATGATTACCTATAAGAGGAAAATAATTTTTTTCTTGGTGAGACATCTTTGTACGTGTTTATTTTAATTTTTTTTTTTTTTTTCAGTTAGATTTTAACAAGCTTTTGTTCTGGGCAGGGTTTTTTTTTTTATTTTTTATCAGATACAGGACTAAATGCTAGAGGGGGTTATATGAAAACAAAGAAAAAACAAAAGTAAAGTCCTATGGGCGATATATAAAAGTAAATGAAAGAACTGAATAAAATTGTTTGAATAGAATTTTTTTTTTTTTAGAAAGACTATAGCTATGAAAGGAGACATTTTGAAAGAAGAAAAATAAAGCAATGAAATAATAGGGAATTAGGAGAGGTGGGGAATAGTATAGAAGATAGGGGTTCGAAAGGGATCAATAGGAAACACTTTTGTCCAATCAGCAAATCCAAATAATACAGTTTAATGACCTGGTATTATACATAGGAGGCCGTTAGCAAATGCTAGAATTGCACCTGAGAGGTCAGACTGATATGCAAGAGAACAATAAAATAGAAACCTTATTATAAACAAAAACAGTATACACACATCTTCAGGATGTGAAAGATTCTTTCCATAGCTGCCTGCCTTTTGTTGTTTTCCGCAATACTTTCCCCTTTATTAACGTTTTTCTTTCACAATGGTTCCTGTGAATGTTAAATTCTCCAAGTCTTCTTTCCTCATGTACCAAATTTCCAAATATCTGTTATTTTTTTTTTTTAATCATATCACCGAGCAAGGCGGTAATGCCACTGATGTGCAGGGGGCTACGTAAGAGTGAAAAGATTGGAAAAGAGAAAATCGGAAACCACATCCTAAACAGGGAACAAGGGATGAGCCTCTTCACCTCTTCAATAGACATGGGTGGAGTATGAACCGGGCGATACTTTAGTCTAATTTTAACTTTTAAAAAAAAAAACTTGAATTAGATTTTATTTTATTTTTTTTTGTCTATAACTTAGGAAATAATCAATAAAACTACAAAATACAATTATATTATGGAATTCCCTTGCTACCAAATTTAATTATGTGACGGCATTAATAATAATACTGTTGGTTTACAATCTTATAAGTGAAAATATAATCAATGATAAATGGATAAAAAGTAAAAATCTCTGTAGATAAGTTCCTCCTGTCAAGGTTGACAATGGGTGTAATTACTTCTGAATTTCTAGGAATGAGAGATTGGTTTGTCCAAGTACTCAACTCACCTAATTTTTTCCATCAACAATGATTGTATTACAGAAACATATTCTGTCCTGTGAGAAAAAATATTTTTGAATCAATATTTTCTGTATAGTATTTGTTTCTTTACACTCCACCCATGACTATTGAACAGGTGAAGAGGCTCATCCCTTGTTCCCAGTTTAGGATGCAGTTTCCGGTTTTCTCTTTTCCAATCTTTTCACTTTCACGTAGCCCCCTGCACATCAGTGGCATTATTACCTTGCTCGGGGTGATATGATTAAAAAAAAAAATGTGATGAAAGTAATTCAGGTGACATTTCAAGGAATTATTTTTTGAATGTTTCCAATATTGTCTCTTATCAGGATTATTATTGTGACGAGCTTCAGTAGGCATACCATTAGCAAGCTGGCATATGCAACTAACAGCCAATTTTTCAAATCCAAGTAGAAGCTGAATTTCAAATGCATCTCTTCCTCAGAGATACACCTCTTCTATTCAAGATCCATATAATTTAAAGAAACTTAAGCACATATAAACACACACACACACACACACACACACACACACACACATATCTATATATATATATATATATATATATATATATATATATTATATATTCAGCAATGAATTAGAACACTCTCAGCTATTGAGCATGTATAATGATAATATACATGCTAAAAAGTCTACCTCCTTCTACTGAATGCCTGTTGCTCAGAGGTAAAATCGCCGACTGACACCAATTCCGTCGGGTTTCAATCCTGGGTTAAAAAGCGGTTGGAGTCTAACCGTACTGATGAGCTGTGATACAGTAAAACAGATCTGTCTGCGGATGACTCCCGACCGAATTGGCATCAGTCGGCATTTCTACCTTTGGGCTATGGGCGTTCGGTAGAAGAAGGCAGACATTTTAGCGTGTATATTATAATCTCCACAGTGTGGATGACTAATATATTATACTCTCATTATGATTGAGGTCTCTAGAGAGGAAAAGTTTTAAAAGTTTTCACTTCTGTGATATATGCATTATTCTTCAAGGATGAATTGAGTTCTTTTGGTGACTGGTTTGTGTATATACTGCTTATATACAACACGTTAAAATTTCCCTTCTCTGATTCCGTGCACCTATGGTTTAGGGGGTAGCGATTCCAACTGACCCCAAATCGGTCAAGTTTCGATCCCAGCCAGAAGCAAGTGGATGTGTCTAGCCACACTGATGAGCTGTGAGACAGCAAAACAAGCTTGTATGTGGATAACGAACATATATATATTGAAGGATTTGCAATATAATAGATTATGACTTGGCAGCCGAACTTGATGTGGCTTCCCTCTCTTTTCTACAAATATTTTCATGGCTGCTACTCTGACCATGTGTATTTACTTGTGCTACTAGATTGGCATCAAGGTTCCACCTTTTTACTGTTAAAATAGTTAAATGTAATCACCTCTTCTACTTTAACAGTTTCTTTTCTTGCACTTCCCGTTTGTGGAACTCCCTTCAATTTGCTTGTTTCTTGGTAACTACAATCTCCAAATGTTTAAATACAATGTCAACTGCCATCTTCTATCTCCTTGATTCCTATCTATCTCTTACCCTTTATTTAACATCCCCTGTACCTTGTTTTTTCTCTCATTGTAACCCCCTGTGAACCAGTAGTGATCCTGCCTTGCTAGGAGTGAAATAATTATAAAAAGAAAATTACTTGAGCTTGATAAAAGAAAATTACAAATTGAGATTATAAATGAATTGAATCTTCAAATATATTTTGAGAATGGCTATTTTTTTATCTGATTTTAATCAAGCAAAATTATTTCTAACAGAATTCCTGGGATGTGGTATCACGATTACTTACATTCAATCTTTTCATCTTTAATATTATCACAATGTTTTGGCTATTATGCTCTATAGCATTCATCAGGTGCCTGTTGATCAATGTAAAATTTGGGGAATTTTGAACATAAACCTTTTATTTAATTTATGGGGGTAGATGGATCTTAATTCACTGTCAATGTCTAGAGATTTTTTTTTTTTTTTTTTTAGTATGGTTATTGATTAGTGGGAACAGGGTGGGCAATAACTAAATAAGAACAAGATGAGATGCCTACAAACATGGACAAGGGTAGATTAAATAAATGGTTTAGTTTAAAATTCCATGAAAGTTAGCTGAATTGACAGGCAACTGAAGAAGGCCAAAGTGCAGAACAGCTGAAACCTTGTAATATGATGGACATTAGTCGAACTGTGAATTTCGAACATATGCACAGTAGTGGGAGCGCTAGAGGGTGTCATCAGTGATGTCATCACAAGGATCACTAGGGGGTTTCAGGTCTCTCAACATCGTACCCCCCTCACCGTGCCGACCCGACCAGAGATGATCAGTTTCTGGTCCACCCTCGATAAGCGCTTTCAGACACTGGAAAAATTACGTTTGGGCCCGGTACGAAACCTCGCAAATGCTTCCGATTGGCGACAGTCAGAGCCACTTTCCATTTAGAGGCGAACTGTACATGAGCTTGTCCGAAAATATGAAACAATTTACCTATTGTACGGCTATTAAAAAAGAAGGAAAAAACTCGACTACGAATTAATCATGATACATTAATTTAAACTTACTTATGCATTTTATCTTATTTATGAGTGCTAATAAAATGAAGAAAAATCAGAAATGCAGAATTTCGGGGAATTTTAGCCAACAATTTAGAAGAAGGCCAAAGTGCAGAACAGCTGAAACCTTGTAATATGATGGACATTAGTCGAACTGTGAATAATATAAATGCATGCAAAATTATGTTAATGATAATTGTTTTTTTTTTTATTGTATGGACAAAATTATGACAAAAACAAAAAATGAACAAATATAGCACAAAATAAAAACATTCTTGAAGTAATCCGTTCTTTCCTCATCAGTTATATATTTGTGAGATCAAGTGATAGCATGTCACCTGACACGAATCAGTATGATCTGGTTTGGTTTATTTTGTTTTATGGTTTGTCAACCACAATGGGATTTTTAGGATAGGTTCGTATAAATAGAATGTGTATTCTTTGTAAGAAATCAGTTTGTAGATCAGGTTTCATTGATATATTTTTGTAAAGGCTTTTGTTGAGAGTAAAATGTATTAGCTGGTATATTTATTTATTTTTTAATGTATTGCTGGTAATCTTTCAAAAAGATATTGCTGGTATTTTTAATGTCAATTCTATTTTTCTACTTTTCATAATATTTTGACTCAAGTTTGGGGGTTAACTATTTGCCTGTAACTGGTACCCTAGTAAATGCTACCACCCTGGGTGGATGTGGGAACAGCAGCAATTTGGAGGTGGTTCCATGTTTCTCAAAATCTCCTGATCAGAGGTTTTGCTGACAGTCATAGTTTATCATCATTCCAAGGATGTCGTATGATCTGGGGAGTCACAAACTTTAAATAAATCTCCCGATTCATATCTTTGTGATCATTTCTAGTGCACTAGTATAATCCTGAACTTCATATTTCATAACTACTTCAGTTTTTGAACAAGGTCTTATTATTTTTATTTCTGCTGACACAGCCACATTTAAGATTTTGCAGGCTTTCATTTGTTCTTTCTTCTGAACATTATTAAGATTATTATATGACATTATATATAAAGTTTCATTGATTCATTAAAATCATTAAACAACTTTAAGAATTTTCAGAACTCTTATATATGGCACTGACATTCTGTATTTCTACACATGTCGGCTGGTGCAGAGTAGGCTGACCTAGACACACACAACGAGGCAATCAATATCTTTACACACATCCAGGCTGGCATATATGAACGACTGCGTAGACACATAACTGTATATAAATGAAATGTGTACAATGCCTCAAATTAAGTAGTAAATTTCCAATTAAGATAAAATCTGGTATTCTGCTTCTTGTCCGATTTGGTTAAGCAGATGTAAAAGATTTTTCTTTTTTTTTTCTTTTTTTTCTCCCCCTTTTTTTTTCTCTCCAGCAAAATTTCATTTCATTGTCATCAAGGATGATTCAGGTAAGTTACATTCCATGCGAAACAGAAATTCACTATACAAACTGATTTCATTTTCATTCATAAAAATTTCATGTGCTTTCCAATTTAGTATTGACAAATCTAAATGTTAACTTTTTTTTACATCTTGTTTATAAGTAGGTAAATAAATGCTTACAACTAATATATACACACACACACACACACAGTCATTCGCAGATCTGTTTAGCTGCATCACAGCTCATGATAGACATCTGATTACTTTTAGCTGTGATTGAAACCTGACCGAATTGACATCAGTTGGCTATTCTACCTTTGAGCTATGGTCACACGGTAGAAGGCAGACTATTAGTGTGTGATATACCATGTGCACATGCCAGTAGCTGAGAGTGTTCTTATTCATTACTGAATGAATGAAATATGTATATATGTGTGTGTGTGTGTGTGTGTGTATATATATATAAATTGTGGTTAAAACCGAGTGGCTCAATCTTCAGGAAACTGTTGCCACTTGGTGTTGGGTCCAATGTCTCCTGATATTGAGCACTTTTACTCATAAATATAGCACACCCTAAAATGATAATTTTTATGATATATATATATATATATGTGTGTGTGTGTGTGTGTGTGTGTGTAATTTGACTGTTTAAAAAAATAGAAATCTACTCAGATATGTGTATCTACTAAATATAATCTTTATAAGAAGAAATGTTTAAAAAAACAAATGTCTACTCAAATATTGATTAATTTTTGTTTTGTTTTTTTTTTATTGCTTATCGACCGTTTGAGTTATTTAAAACAAATATATTTCAGATTTTAAGAGATTGCTTGTGTTTACAAATGGTTTCCCATAAAAGTACTGATTAGGCACAATGCTAATATTCCCCCCACCCACTCCTTATATATAATGAGAAGAAATGTATGGATTTTGATGTATGCAGTACCAACAGTTTCATTAAGACTATTCATAATGTCATTTGGTAGGAAAGTCTGTCAAGTCTTAAATGTGGCTCTCATCAGAAAACAGTAAAATATGAAAATAAAGTGAATGAGTTCAGTTTAGAACTGAAATGGTAGATGATCGACACAATATGGTATCTGGGTGGTGTAGTATAATGATAAACATTATGGTATTGTATGTGTGTTGTGTTACAGTGGATATCGACTCGGAACAACAAATCAGGAAGCCAAGTTCGAATTCCTGTTGAATTCCTCTCATTCAGTTATGCACAAATACCCTTGGGAAAGGTATTAATCTATCTCTTTCCTCCAGTTATGGGTTAAATAATAGCACAAATTAGGTTCCATAGCCTTGGTCAGCAACCATTCTACTGCAGAAAGCAATGGTAACCTACTGTGGGATAATCTTCTGGCCAGTCAGTCTCCTCTCTTTCGAGACATGATCACCCAAAGTGTGTATAACATATGGCACTTAACTGACTGAATTGAACAGGTTCAAATTCTGGTGAATGGTTAAATGGATAGAACAGAAGAGATACTGTGGAACATCAATGAATAAAGTTATTTTTTGTTGTCTTTAACTAAATGTTCACACAATAAAAGATCCCAAGAGGCACCAAAGGTAGAGGGTCACTGAATGAGGTTGTTGTATGGCCTTATGAGGAGGTAATGACTGCAGATTAAGAGAACATGTAGGATAGATTACATTTGATCAGAGACTTGAAGATTGATGGTTGAAATATTGTTTCAGGAGTCTGTATATTGTATTATATTTGATTCTCCACAACTACTTTTTTATAAAACTAAATTTAATAAATACTTATCTAAACTTATGTAATAAATGGAACTTTGTTTGTATCTGTGTGTGTATCCATTACCTATAGACTGTGAAATGGCTGAAGTGATTTTCTTGAAAATTTACACAGTTGTACTATAAGTGTCTGCAAGTGTTCTTAGCTAGGTTTTGTGTCGAGGTACCCCTGATAAATATCGAATTGATAATCGAAAAAATCAGTTATAGAAGGAGTGGTCAGATGTTTGTGTGTCTATTTATCTGTCTGCATTTTTTTTCAGCCCTTTTATTTTTATTTTTTCTTCGGGTTTGGCTCTAAGTAGGTATAATTGTAGTTATTAGTCTCGGCCACAATACCATTTACTCAGAGGACTTATTTAGCCTTCAAAATTCAGTTTATGACAAAAAAAAAAAACTTATTTGATAATGATACCAGGAAATCAAAATTTGAATTACATCCGTTCATTTTTCTTTCAGTCTACAGTTTCATTTTAACTGGAAACAACTATTGCTTTTTAGTCTTTCGTGCCAACGTCCAAAGAGTCTGAGCTCCAGGACCATGGATTAGTTTTAAAGCTTTCATTACACTCGAGCAACGCCGGGCTATACTGCTAGTATACACATAGTTATAAAGTTTTGTTTCAATGAGTAATGAAATTAACAGAAGTTAAAAACAGGTCACTTTTTGACTGGTTTTATATTTTCGTAAAATATATTAGGGTATTAAATTCAAAGTAACAAAATGTTAATCTTTTTCATAAAGAAAATAAAATTCTTCATTGTGATATGAAAAGACTTTGGGGAAAAAAGAGTCTAGTTAACTCATTTAGTTTTTTAAGGTTTTCTTTCACTTTTATGAGATATATTTGAGAATTTTCTGAAAAAACACAATTATCTTATATTGATAATTCTAAATTGAAAATCCATTTGACTGACCAAATTGATATTTTTCAGTATGTGTGTTTAGAGTTTATAATATAAATAATATTTCTGAAAATGATTGTCTTGACCACAGTGTATCATATATATATATATATATATATATATATACTCCCGATCAAAAATTTAAGACCACTTAAAATGTAGCTTTTTGTTTCCATAACCTTTTAGATTGTAGTATTGGTAACTTTAAGTGGGAGGAGTTAAAAATCTTTAAAAAGAAATTTTTTTTTAAGGATAGATTTTAAAGTGGTCTTAAATTTATGATCAGGAGTGTGTATTGTGTATGTTAAGAAAAATAACATTGATGAAATGATATCAGGTGTTAAAATTTAGGTGTTTTCTTAATAAATCTTTACATTTTATCTTTGATGAAATACTTCAAGAAACAAAATGTATTGCATAAGTTTTCTTATTTTGTCAGTTCCATTTATTGTCTTTCAAATATAATCCTTGATATCTCAAATTATATATATATATATATATATATATATGCTGGTTTTATTGCTAAGGTAGTAGTTAAGGGAGTGTGGTTTTCCTAAATCCTCCCTCAAGCACTTTCTTTGCTATCAATTGTAGTATGATAATGACGAGATATCTGGTGATGGAACAGGGCAAATGGAATCATGCCTTTTCTAAACAAATTTATATAAAGAGCATATAACTAGCTTTAGGTGAAATTTGATCCCTGTATATCTGTTCTATTTTCCAACCAATAACCAACAATTACACCACCTCAAATTTATTGGATTTGAGCTTTTTTTGTGTTTTTGTTTTAACCTACATTTTAACTTTCAGTTCATGACATTTACCTCCTCACAATGTCGTTTTTTTTTTTTTTTTTTTTTTTGTTATTTTAGCTTCTCACTGAAAATCTACAGCTCTTTATCACTTATCTTATCACTCAATCATTCTATTGTTATAACCAAACAATCAATTTGTATTTATATCCCTCCTTGTTACAAATGCAACCATTTTTATTTTTCTTATCCATCTTTTTTATTTTTATCATTTATTTACTTTTGGGACTTTGTTATATATATATATATATATATATATATATATATACACACACACACACCACACACTTTCTCTTTTATCATTACTTTCATCCATGTCGGCTTAAGAAATTTTCCTCCCTCCACCTGACTTACTCCATCTTTCTCTCTCTCTCTCTCACTCTAATATCACCCACTCTCATGCCAATATCCACATTTCACTCGCACTCTTTCACTGCTACTCCAAGATCAGAAACTGTTTCCCACTCAATCTGCCAGTTTTAATGGTTCCAAAATGAAAACATCAAGTAGCAGTCTTTTTATTGCGTTAATAGAAGGTAAGATGAACTTAAAAAAATTACAGAATTTTGGTCTTGTATCTCAAACTAAATGTGAGAATCATTTTATTTTTCTGATTACACTTTCTTAAGCTTAAATTCTGTATTTTAGAAGTATCGGCTGATACCTGTGCTGCATATCAATTATATCTGTGTATACAAACTTATTTATAGACACACACACACACACACACACACGGTGAGATGAATAAATTGTCGTCTAAATTATGCAAAAATGAAAATAACATTGACATCTCATTTTAACAAATATATTTACTAAAATGACACAAAAATATCTCAAATACTAAAGAGTAAATTTATTAAATAAAATCACCATTGGCATCAATCACAGCCTCCAGATGACTTTGAAATCTCCTGCATCTCTTCTGGACAGTCTCCTTGTTTAAGTTGGTGAATGCTACCATAATCCTTGCCTTCAGTTCATCTTTGGTATTACAAGGAGTTTTGTTGGTCTCTCACTTCACTGTTCCCCACACATAATAATCAAGGGAGTGGCAGTCTGGGGCCTTATGCGGCCACAAGTATGGAGTGATGCGGTCACAGAAATTGTCTGAGAGCCATGACTGGGTCCTCCTGCTTGTGTGGCATGGTGCAGAGTCCTGTTGCTAAACATAGTCTTCCAGCAGCCACCCTTTTGACGCAGGGCAGTGGAGTCTGATGCCCTCACCAACAAATTCGGGACTTTTTTTGTGATCAAAATAATCATAGTTAGTTTTCCAAGTGGCTGTAGCTTCGTAATCACTATTAGACTTCTTCAGCTCTTTCTGAATTCTCTGTACTGTCCTCAGATTAATACCCAAATACTCTGAAATGTCTGTATTGGAGCTTCTGGTGTTAATGCCATGCTGTACAGCATGCTGTTTACAAATGTCTGGTGGAGTGAATTGCATCAGATGCTCTCCCCACCCAAGAGACGGTGACAAACTAACTTTAGTATACTCTGCAGTTGACAAAAATATGCACATACACAAAATAAAATATATAAAATGGCAACAATTTACCCATTGCACCCTGTATAAACTATTCAGTATTTTTTTTTTTTAGTTATTCTTTACTTGCTAAATTTATAAATTGTTTTTAATTTGTTTCTTTATACTTTTGCAGCTACAATGTTGATCACATGTATAACTTTCAGCTTATAAAAAATTTCTAATATTTTGTGTTAAGGCTGTTTTATGGTCATGTGTTTGTATAAAAGTTTTATTATACATGAATATATATAATCTCCAAAAGGAAGCGGCTTGATGGTAAAATCCCAAAAGAGATTGTATTAAAAATTATTACAAGTGAAATATTAAAACTGATCCAGCCAGAGTGCTCAATGTAATTTAAATTATTTATTTACAGAGCTTATATATATATATATATATATATATATATATATATATATTTTGAATACAACTGCAATGTGTGACAGATCCCTTTGCATTAAAAACAGTGTTAAAATTAAGAAATTCTTATTGCTAACATTAAATTCTCATTTAAATTTCTCATTATTAACATTAAATGTTTTACAATAAAATTAGGAAATTCTCATTGCTATCATTAGGAAAAATTTGATACCACTTGTAAAATTTGTTTTTATACATAACTATATAATTATATTATATTAAGCTCTATAATACTCATTATATTGAGCACTGTTTATAATAAAATGCCAGAGTACTCAAAATAAAAAAAAACCTTGAGTCCTCTTCACTTGGAATTATATATATATATATATATATATATATATAGTGTTGAGTTATAAAGCTATTTTAGCAAGCAGGTTTTTTGTCGTAAAATGGCCTCTATTGAGATAAAGCATTGATAGGATGAATGTGGAGAAGATTGTCACTTAAATAAGTAGTCATACCGACTTCTAAGTTTTTTTGACGGCACCACTATGATGTCCTCACTCCTCAAGGCTTTTTTCGACTGAGAAAAAAAATCCCTGTGGAGGGAGGACATCACAGTTCTACCTTCACAAAACTTCAAAGTTTGCATGACTCTGCTCAGGTAAGTGACAAACTTCTCCGTATTAATCCTATGCGTATTAACACATACCTGGAAAAGTACTATATTCAATTCCAAGAGTTCAGTAGATGTGGAACATCACTTTTTTAGGTTTTCTTTAACACTTTCAAAACTACATTTGTAGTTTGATAATAGAAATACTGATTTTGGGAAGTGGATCTGGTCATAAACCTTCTAGCACTCCCTCATATATATGTGTGTGTGCGCACACACACATACATACATTTATATATATATATATATGTGTGTGTGTGTATATTTGGTCAGCAGTCTTTTTATAGATGTTGCATTGAATGTGATGGACAAGAAAAACTTGAAATTTCTTAGTCTTAATAGTTTTTCTTTCATAAGAATGAAGTATGTCTTTTTAAACGTTCTTTGATCACTTTAAAAAAAAACTGTTAGGGCATTAGAAAAGCTTAATAAGAAAATTACAAAAATCTTCCTTGTACCTCACGTTCAGTGAAACATGTATAAAGGACTGCAGCACACACACACACACACACATCTCTATATATATATATATATATATATGTATAAATCTCTTGAGAGGAAACAAGCATGAGGATTCGGTTATTGAACTTTTAAGACTAGCAAGTGAGATTTCTTTGAGAAATATTTAGTATAAAACAATGTGTCTCTAAGGAAGATATAATCATACCTTGATATAACTACAAACAGCATTTCTGGAGTTTAATATAATTAACACTTTCTCTGCAAATATATCAATGTATATATATAAACATTTTATTCTAAATTATAGAACTGTAAATGCAATCATATTTTGATATATATTTTTAAAAATCTCTTATACACACACACACACACACACACACACACACACACACACACACACACTAGGTGCTACCTAAAAATTAATGGAATTTGACTCTAGAAAAAAAATACCTTCATCTATATATTATGTGCTGCATACATAACACATTAAAATCTCCCCTTCTCTCAGCCATGCTTAGGGGTAGAATCTCTGACTGATGCCAAATCGGCCGAGTTTCGATCCTGACTGGAAGCAAGTGTGATGCACTGAAACAGGCTAGTATGTGAATGACTAATATATATATATATATCCCAAAGTATACAAGTACACTGACCATAGAAGGCATTAGATACAGTAATTGTATAATTGTATCATTTATATTTTATATAATGTACAACATTCATATTATAGTGCAATCAACATATATTGAATTAGGTTGATATGAAGAAATGGAAATACATCAATAGCTATTTATGTTATTTATATATTTGTGATTTTACAAGTACACACATATATTGACTACTGTGGAGGAGTAAGAAGATTGTATTGTGTCAATGTTTTAATTCTTGTCTTGAATATCATCAGCATTCAAAAGGTTGGTCTTTACCTAAATTTAAACATTAGTTAAATTCTGAGCCGATTGTTAGTTTGTATAGTTGTATATCTGTCTCGTATAATGAAAACCCTTAGATGCCGTGACTTTGGAGGAGTGATTGGTGAGTGTCGTCAGTTCAATCCTTGTTCTGTGCTAGTATTTTGGCCTTATACTTTGAGCTAAATTTAATACTGATAGATATTAATTTTACTGCTTTCTCCAGTGTACTGAGAACACTTATAAGGTTTTAATAGATAGGTATTTTAGGTATTTTAATAGGTATTTTATAGGTATTTTAATAGATAGGTATTTTAGGTATTTTAATAGGTATTTTATAGGTATTTTAATAGATAGGTATTTTAGGTATTTTAATAGGTATTTTATAGGTATTTTAATAGGTATTTTAATAGATAGGTATTTGTATTATTTATATGTGGGTGAGTATAATTTATAGATTGATGCTTCAGTGCTAAAACGGGTCAGAGAGAGAAATACAAGTTGAAAAGGAGAGACTAAAAGAAACCAACGTTTATGACAAAACAATAGAATGCAAAAAAAATGAAAACAAATACAGGCAAAAGAAAAGGGAACTGAATGATAACTAAAAAGAAAATAACTCCAAAAAACAGAATGAAGAAATAAATCCCACATTTTTCTGTGTGTGTTTATATATATTGTATTTTTGCAGCAATCCTTCTTTGATACAGGTTTCATTAGACAACTGACAAGGTTCTGCAATTAAGCATTGTATTCAATTTTTCTTGTGTTCATTTAAGTGTTTTCTTTTTCGGACATAAAGTGCGTAACAACTGTCCAACTATCCCCCTCCTTATATATATATATATATATATATATCTCAAGAATAAAATTTGGATGTTTTTATTAAACCATAGGTAATATGATATTTTGCGGCTCTTTTACCATCGCTCATCAGACCAAATTTATACAACAATAAATGGATCAAAATTATTCAGAAAAAGTCAAGTGAAAAAGAAAAAAAGAGAAAGAATAAAATATTCAATTTTTATTCTTGATTTTAATACTCTGTTAAATTTTAACAATAAATTTTAACATTGTTCTCTTTGGATTTAATCTCCTGTGGAATTTACCTTACCAAGAATTCTACTTATATATATATATATATATATATATATATATCTGAGTGTTTTTTGGCTCTTCTTTTAGCCATTATGAAGGATGATAGATTTTTTTTTATGTGTGTGTCTGTAACTATAGCGATAGGAATGTTTTTTAGATTTCAACATGGTCAGTATATTGTAGCCATCTTCTTATGCACATGAGGTAGGTGGTTAGAAGAAATACGTTTAGGTATAGTGGAAAGAAATTGATAGTAGAAAAGGTGAATGATATTCACTCTAGTATAACTGCACAACAGAACCCCTCAAAATCTAAGGAAACCTTAGAAATAGAAAAACAAATATAAAAAATAAACAAAATCACAATATTACACAGAAAATTCAATTCAGTGGAAACTAAGCAAGTTGCATTACAGAAAACTAGGCATTCTCTTGTCGTATACACGTGTTCAGTGAGGCACGTGTCTCGAAGATGCCCTAGTTATGGATGTTATATACTCCACCCTCTCCATCCCCCTCCTGATACACTATTTTAGCTTCAGTAGCAGTAGTCAAAGAAGTATTTGCAGCAGCAACCACTCGACAATGAAATCACCGATTTTGTTTTCTATTCAGACTCAATTCACTGAAATTTAAAAAGCAGTTCCCGGCCAAATTCATTGACCAGATAACCAAGCAGAATTTAAAACAAAAAAAAAAGAGATTTGGGGAGCATTTTTAGTTAGGCCAAGAAATGTTAAGCGTTTCCTTTATCCCCAAAAATATCTGTAGGCTTTTGGAGTTATTCTATAGTTAATACTTGAAAAAAAAAATTAAAGTTTAAAAAGAAAAGTATTAACAGTTTACATTTAAATGACTATTTCTTTGAGGTGTTCCAAATCTTCAGAAACATTCCAAAGAATTTATGAAGTATAAAAACATATCACATTTAATTGCTGAATCTTTTTTCTTGTTACTAAATCTATTTTCTTCCTCCTCCTGTTTTGTTTCAATATCTTTGTATCATTCATATATATATCTTTATATATAAACGGTGTGTGTGTATATATATATATATATATATATATATATATATATATATATCTTTATGTACTAAAATAAGCTAGTCCAGCTACAGAGCCCAATTGAAAACAATTTTCTGAGGCCTCCTGTACACAGCTTCGGCCTTACTTGAAACAGTTACATATATATATTTACGTATTTGTCTTGAACTTTTCAAAGAAACACATTTTTAAGCTGTTCTATAATCAACATTTAATACAATAAAACAAATCAACAAAATATTTAGTCATCTTCTTACTGCCATAACTTAGCTTCCCTGTGCCTTTTCTATAAATATTTTCACAGTAAATCTTCTGATAAACTCACCTGTATGGTATCTAGACTGTATCAATTTAAGTGCATTACTAGGATGTGCAGATGTGGTGCAGGGGATATCGGCTCGGAAAAACAAATCGGGGAGTAGAGTTCAAATACTAGTTGAATTCCTTGCATTCACTTACGCACAAATACCCTTCGGAAAAGTATTAATCCATCTCTTCCCTCCAGTTATGAGTTAAATAACAGGACAGATTGAGTTCTATAGCCTTGGTTGGCAACCAGTCTACTACAGAAAGCAATGGCAACATACTGCAGGATAATCTTCTGCCCAATCAGTCATGTCTCAAAAGAGACGTGTGTATCACATATGGCACTTAACTGACTGAATAAAATAGTTGGAGACATGATTAAGGCTTCTACTGCACATAAATTGGGGGATCAGTTTTATATTGTTATGAGGTAATAAATTGATCCCCCACTAATTATTACACAATAATATAATACATTTCTTTCTCCTCTTGCTATGAGTCAAATAATAGGACAGATTGGGTTCTATAGTCTTGGTCGGCAACCAGTCTACTGCAGAAAGCAATGGCAACCTACTGTGGGATAATCTTCTGCCCAGTCAGTCATGTCTCTTTCAAGACATGATCGCCCAAAGCATATATCACGTATGGCACTTAACTGACTGACTAGATTGGTAGTGAGTTTTCATCATTTTACAGTTGAAATGTTTATATGTAACCATAAGTTCTACGCTAAGTTTTTTCTCTCACTTCTCACTTGTGAACTTTCTTTATGCTTCTTGGTTTCCAGTCAAGTTTAAATGCAATGCCAATCATTATCTACAGTTCTTTTATTGTTCTTTCTCCTTAATGTTTTTATTTTCTTTCACACTCGGTAAACCCCTGTGTGTTAGTGGCTCTGTTGTCTTTCTTGGGGTGAAATGATTAACACAAAAACAAAATGTTGGTAGAATTTCTGTATAAACCAAGTCCAAAGTTTTAAGTCGTCAGAAAATTAAATTGCTGTTTTTTATATAACCTGTAATATGTTGTGCCCCTTTGACAAGACTGGAATTAATTAGCTTAATGTGGTTCCCAAGTGGAAACAATGGGTCCAATTGGCTTAGTCAGCCTCAAAAATAGATAGGTTGATAGAAACTTTTTTTTTTCCATGTAGAAGAGACTTTTTATTTCCATTTCTTTAAAAATGGTTGGGTGAGTACATATTTCTCTATCCATTTTCTTTCTGAATTACATTTTTTTTCTTTCTCACACACCCTTTTTTTTCTCATCTGTTTCTCACTTGTATTGCTCTTTCTATTGCACTCCTTTCACTCTTATATTCTTCTCTCTCTCTTATAAAATTTTAATTAAAAAGTTAAGCAAATTTTATGATGAGGAAAAAATTACACTTAGTTTCCACCATCTTTTTCAAGGTAGTACCTTTGACCTTTGGGCAAGTATACAACGATCCTAATGGTATTTCTAAGAAATCATGCAAAAGTTGTTCTGATTTCTTAAACTTTTAGATAGCACCACACACAAAAGGGTACTGAAAAGTAGCAAGACTGATCAACTTCCCTAAATTAATATTTCACTGACCAAACATTAGAACACTGATTTTTGGTAAGTGGATTTTGTCCAGAGTTTACATTAGACCAAATAGAAACATGATGAGGAAAGATGTTAAAAATCAGAATTTTTGGACATGTCTGTGTCCCTTCTGAACAGAAAATAAAATGATCCTGGACATTTTGGGGGATGTTATTTTACCGATTAAATTTAGTACTTTTTGGCTAGTTGTTTGTTAGGTATGCAGATGATACATTTCTGATAGCAGTCATGGAAAGGAAACTACAAGACCTCCTACAGAAGGTAGCTGAAGAGAGTGACAAGAAAGGACTACAAATAAACTGCAAGAAAACCAAATGCATGGTCATCGTTAAAAAGGGCAGCCCAATATACCAAATACAGGTGGGGGATACTAAAATCAAGCAGATACAAAAATTTAAATATCTGGGAAGTGTTTTGACGGAGAACAGAAAGTGCAACACAGATCTGAAGGTGAATTGGCATGGCGAAAGAAGCATTCCAGAACTTGAGTAAAGTATTAAGAAACAGGACAATTTCACTAGAAACAAGTGAGTACTGGATTGCTATGTGATGTCAGTTCTTCAATATGGCAGTGAATGTTGGACAATATCATCGAGGATGAAGGGAAAACTTGAAGCAACTAAAATGTGGTTCTACAGAAACATACTGGATATAAAGTGGGAGATCAATTCCATATTACAATCAATATATAAACTGACCCCTCACTTTGTGGTCAAAGCAGTTTCTATACATTTATATTCCTGAGATCCAAAAGCACAAGGATGCATTCCATGAGCTAAGCAGAGTATTAAGAAACAGGACAATTTCGCTAGAAACTAGGAAGAGAGTACTGGATTGCTATGTGATGTCAGTTCTTCAATATGGCAGTGAATGCTGGACAATATCATTGAGGATGAAGGAAAAACTTGAAGCAACTGAAATGTGGTTCTACAAAAAGGATGCTGCTAATATTATGGATCGAGCATGTGAACTTGGCACCCTGATTTGTCGTTCCGAGTCAATATCCACTGCACCGCAATGCACATCTGCTGATCCATCAGAAAGATACCATTTCAGAAATGTTTTATTAAAGCATCATCCATTTTATGCAGTTAAAAATTAAAAAAAAAGAAAATTGAAATAAATTTGCTTGCCTCCAGTCTATTTAGATTATGCTTATTTACAACTGATAGAAAATAACTTAAACCAGAATTTACCAAATTAGTGGCAGCATATGTTGTCTTTTAGTTTCGAACCTTGTCTAAAGGACAAAGATTTATTGGGTTGTGAAGTAAATCATAGATACTTCAAACACATGACAGTACTTAAAATGTTAACCTTTTCAGAGATGAACTTTTCAGTACATCTGTGATTAGTTCATTTAACAAACTGTGTGGATTATTTAGCATTTTAGTGGTTATCGATGTCTGGATTTATATTCTCATTTGTGTTTATTTCACAGTTGTTTTGTGATGTAAATTTTGGACTGCTGGCCTTTTTCTTGATATTGTAAATTTAGTAGAACCTTGTTTGATTTTTATGAGATCAGTTCTGAGATATATATATATATATGTGTGTGTGTGTGTGTGGATAAAGAGATCAACACCATATAGAGATAGTCTGCTTCATGCTTGAACACACTCTTCAGGCTATCTTTATTTACATATGCTCTTTTCCAGATGTTGATTACTTTTACCCATGAATATAGCTGGAATACCTTTTCTTCAAAACTATTTATGCTAAGTGAATAGAGGCTGTTTCAATCAATTTCTTTTGCCAATTTAGTAGTCTTTTATACCTAGATCATTTTATGTAAGTCGGCCCCTAATTCTGTTCAGATTGGCAATGAATGTAACAGCTTTATTGTCAGAAAGTGGTTATCCAATTGTTCATTTTCTGCTTTATTCTTCCTGAATCCTTGTAGTATGCTAGAGATAAGACGATTTGTCTGACAATGAAACAGATTGATGTAGATTCATCCTTTTTTTTTTTTTTTACCAAATCTATTTATGCTAAGTGAATAGAGGCTGTTTCAGCCAAATCTAAACTTATTTATAAATGGAACTTTGTGTGTGTGTGTCCGTTACCTATAGACTCTGAAACGGCTGAACCAATTTTCTTGAAAATTTACACAGTTGTACTATAAGTGTCTGTGAGTGTTCTTAGCTAGGTTTTGTGTTGAGGTACCCCTGATAAATATCAAAAATTGATAATCGAAAAAATCAGGTTATAGAAAGAGTAGTCTGATTTTAATCAAATTTGATACACTCATAGACAAAGACATAAGAAATGATATTCAGAAGTTTCAAGGTTGCAGTTCTTACAATAGTGCAGAAAATTGATAATATATATATATATATATATATATATATATATATATATATATATATATATATAAATATAAAAGGCAAGATGCTTGTGTGTGTGTCTGTTTATCTGTCTGTATGTCCTTTATACAAATCCACAATTTTTATCCGATTCGCATCAAACTTCACACAAATATTCTTTAGGCTGAGACCATGGATTAGTTTTAAAGCTTTCATTACGTCCGAGCAATGTCGGGCTATACTGCTAGTTTTGAATAGTTTCCAAATTCCATTTTAAGAATCAAGAACTATTACATTCTCTCAAACTGCCATCAAGGTTATCACAAGTTTAAATATAGATCTCTGATGAAGCAAAAATTCAATTATAAACAGATCTCAGGTTTAATCTCTTGTTGGGCCACTGTCAAAATGATGAAAAGTATATTTTAATAGTAGTAACCAAATTATATATGCCATTCCCCATTGAAGACCTTTATTAATTATTCATTTTATAAGCCTGAAAAATATGATGAATGCAATGTGCAGTCATAAATTTAGACTACAAAGTGATTCTGAGATTGGCTAACTCAGCTGTTGTTTAAGAAAAGTTCCAAAGATACCAATTACCAAAATAAATCATGCTTATTATGACTTGTACTTACAAAAGACTATAGTAGTATTTAAGTCTTTGGTTTGCTACTACAAAATTTCTAGCTATTTATCCACAAACTAAAAATAATCTCGGACATAAACTATGCCATTTTGATAAGTTTAAAATAATAGACAATTTTATTTCTAGTAGATCATTAGAAGAGTTTAAAACGGAGATAGCATATTTGATACACCTTTCTACGGCAGACTTCTGATGACATATCTCTCTCTATATATATAGGGTTAATCAAAGTATTTTAACATTATTATACAATATTTTGCCCATGCTATCAATGCTTATCTTGACCACACATTTCAAAGTCATTGGTTAGGTTGTGGTAGACCATTATATTTGCCTCCACTCTTTTCTAGTTAGACTCTGTGATTTCTGGTCATGGGTATAATGATGAATAGCCTATACAGCAAGAATTTGTGTTATCAATGACTTCAAGAACAGAACACGGATTGTGAAATGAGAGTCCAGGCTTTAAATACTACTGTTGCTTGCTAGGTTTTGTGTGTTGAACGTGATGACAAGCCACTTGAGATTGTCTTGTAAATCATCTTGTACATATAGTGTATGTTTTATGCATAAATGAGTTCTATTATAGCTAGGATATGCAGTGTGGTGCAGTGGATATCGATCCGAATGAGAAATCGGGTTGCTGAGTTCGAATTCCAGCTGAATTCATTGCATTCACTTATGCGCAAATACCCTTGGGAAAGGTATTAATCTGCCTCTTTTCTCCAGTTATGGGTTAAATAACAGGACAGATTGGGTTCTATAGCTTTGGGTGGCAATCAGTCTACTGCAGAAAGTAATTGCAACCCACTGCAGGAAAATCTTCTGCCCAGTCACTCATGTCTCTTTTGAGACATGATTGCCTAAGCGTGTATCCCGCATGGCACTTAAATGACTGACTATAGCTAGTTAATTTATTACAAGTTCATGCATTGAATATTGCCACCATATTTGAATTTATCTGATGCCCTTCCTTTTAACATTCACTTTTGTCCATTTTCAAACTTTCATTTCTAGTCAGTATCCAAGGATTGGTTTGTACCTAGTCTTGGAGTGAAATAAAGCCAATCCTTTCCTTCATTAAACTGAAGAACCTACTAAAGTCAAGAGGCAATTCCTTTTTTTTTTTTTCCCCCGATGAGATCCTGGAATGAAGTGCTTTGTTGGAAAGCTTCATAAAAATATATATATATATATATATATATATATATATATATATATATTGATTGATTGTTTAATTACTTAGTTTTTGGTCATAATAAAATTAGACAAGTACACATTTGTATTAAAGTGTTCAATACAATTATATTGAAGAACTTTTGAATGTTCTTCATTTGTAAACAAGTTATTATGCGACCTAGGTTTCTACCATGTGGTGTCTTCAGTTATTGCGAATCGCCTGAAGAGACCACATAGTAGAAACCTAGGTTGCGTAATAACTCGTTTACAAATGAATATTTTTTACACACACACACATATATATATATATATATATATAATAATAATAGAAATAAATAAATACTGTCAAAAAATACATTTTTAAACTTACAACTTTCAGTAGTTTTTCCTATACATATTAAGACAGTATACGTGGATCATCATTATGCTATATATATATATATATATATATATATATATATAGTGACAAACTTATGCACATTAATTATTAATGTTGACAAGTTCATCGCTTAACTGAGCAGTCATGTTGACTACAAATATTTGTGAAGGCATCTTTACAGCACAAGAACAATCAAAAGCAATTAACGATCTGTAGGATGATAGCAAAATATTAAATTACACCAAGCTCCATATGAGTAAGAATGAAACAGCATATTGAAAAAAAAGCCCTGAGGAGTAAGGATATCATAATGGTGCCTTCACAAAACTCTGAAGTCAGTGTAACTCTGCTCAGTTAAGTGACAAACTTCTCCACATTAATCCTATTAAGGCTCTCTCTATTTTGATATTGAGCACTTTATAACTAAAACTTTCTTGCTGACTGATCTTTTTATCAGTAACCACTGAAATTATAGCAATCTTGGCATTAAGCATCATCACAACTAACCATTTGTATGTGTTTGTATATATATATATATATATATATATATATATATATATATATATATCTCAGAGTGAATACAGAATGAAGAATTTTACAACGTCCAAAACTTTAATTTAAAACAGTGCTCGATATATAATATATAAAGCTGTGAATATTTATTATAAATTATATTTCAGAAGATGTACATAATTATTCTATATATATATATATATCCGCTATGAAGGTACACTCATTTCAACATTGAAACTTCAATGTCTCATCAGGCGGTGTGTAAAGTACTGGAAATCCTTTTTCTTTATATTTATTTAGTTTTGCTCAAGGTGTTGGTGGGGGTTAGTGATAGGGGGTTGGTCTTTGAATATGCTAAATATATATTTAGTGTATTGAGGCAGCAGATAATTTTCTAAACATATACTGTTAAATATAAGAGACAATGAATGTCTATTATGTTTAATCATGAGCCGTTCTAAACATTGTATTTTGGCTTTAATTTCAGGTGAAAATAAAGACAAAAATTCTCCAACATTTGGATAATTTTTTATTAAGTTGGTTCTAAGCTTTCGGCTCACATGAGCCATCTTCAGAGAGGTTACAAGAATGTTAGCACTAAAACATCCACCATCAGCGATGGTTTTATCTTGTGTTGACATAAAACTCCACAAAGCAACGGCAACAGTTAAAAAAATTGCAAACACAGTTTGCAAATTTGTAATGCAGTTCTGACATCACACCATGTGATAGCTTGAAATGACAACAGAACCATGTATTCAAATGCAATGTAATGTGTTATGACCAGATTTCAGTGTGATTTTATTAAGTGTGGGTCCTTTTGAATTTAATGTGATGGCCTCCAATATCTGAAGGTTCTTTTTATTGTGTATGAGTGAGGATTATTGTATTGTTCATTAAAATCTGTCTGATGTGAGCCATCTTCAGAGAAAACATTTCTCAGAAAAACATAACCATGTAGGTAATATCATGATTAAACATAATAGACATTCATTGTCTCTTATGAGTATATGTTTAAAATATATATATAATTAATTTCTTTTGTTTTTCAAAAAGTATGTATTCTTTGTATTTAAGGAATTTTATTACCACATTTATTGCTATCTAAGACACATTTTTTTATCTATACAAATCCCGGTATCTCATTTTGGTTTGATTTTGGTGGGCCTTGTGGGTGAGATCTAATGCCAAAACACTTTTGTTTGATACCCTAGCTTCCTAGTGATGATTCCCCATGGAATTATTGGTGACAAGAAATATGGTATTCAAAATAAGTTTTACAGTTTTAATCATATTAAAACTGTTAGGCTAAATTTCAAAATAAATTTAGCTTATTTTGTAATGAACATTATCACATTTGGCTATATTTATTTTATGATGAAGGCTACGTTGCTGATTGCATGACCATTAATATTAAATAATATTGAGTTTTTTTTGTGATATGTAGATAGTGTAACAGATATTGGCATGGAAAATAGAATTAAAGAACTAAGTTCAAACTCTGGGTTCACTTTTACACCAAAGGTATAAATTCAGTTCTTTCCTCTTCAATTATGGATTAAATAGCAAAACATACTGGCTTCTTTAGACTTTGGTAGGAACTAATCTAAAAGCAACTTTGTATTCAAAACAAGCCTGAAGAGGGATGGGTTCCATCAGGTTATTTTGCTCTAGATACACCCGCTGCTGCTATGACTGCCATATATGTAGTGCACAAACAACCCTGAAGGTTATAGAATTTGTGAGACCATAATCTATTGCCGATTGGTGATATCTACAACTAATACACAAAAATGCCTAAAATTGTATTGGTCTAATTGTCAACAAATAGGCAAAAATAGTGATAATTTTAAGTCATGACAATTTGCCAAGCATGGAAGAAAAGACCATATGAGAATCTTTAATTAAGAAAGAATATTATGCCTCACTCAAATTCCCCCTCCAATGGGTGATATCCAAGACTTTAATACAGCTGAAGAGGTAGACAAGTGACCTTAAGTTTAAAGTTTCAAGTTTCTACCATCTACAGGCCTCATGACCTAGCAGATAACTGTGTTGGTAAACTTTACATTCTTGAATTCAATCCCTGTACTAGGTAGTTCAAAAACCATATTTTTTGTTCACTGAAGGAGAAAGTGACAACAGACAAATCAATTGATATGAGATATCCTCTGATATCATCGAATTTAAACCGAATAAAAAGTTGTGTTCAAGATTCTTGGAAGATAATTAACAGATGCTTGAAGAATGCAAGAGGATATATAGTTGCCAAATCATTAGTACAATAAAAACTAAAATGAGGATACTCGTCTAAATAAATCAGTTCAGATAATTTCTCATTTCGAAAATTCATATAAAATCAATTTTCTTACTGTAAAATTTTATTTGTTAACTCTGTGGAAAAAAAAAAAAAAAAAAAATGGAAAAATCAGATTTTGAATAGTTATAGTCTGATAAACAAATCTCATTAATTGTTAATTTATTCTGTGATTTTATTTTTTCCATACAATATATATATTTTTTTTAATTAATACTCAAAGCTTCTCCAATATTATGGATTGATATGACTGTTCTTCATGGTTGAATGGCTGTATTTCCTAAAAATTCAGGTTAGGAATTAGTCATGAGAGAAATGTCTTTACACACTTATTGATAGTTTCCTGTTACGGCAAAAAAAAAAAGGAAGGGTGGCTTAGAAATAATATTTTGCTTTAATCCTATCAAAAAATGTAATAGCAAATTATATTTCAACTTGATATGTTCAGTTTGAGATTTTAGTTATGACTTATTTTTATTTAATATTTCATTTAATGTACATATACACATAATTAATACAAGTAATTGTTTTCATTTAGCTGATGTTACATTTAGCATCTAGATTCTATACTTGTTGGTATTACCAATATAATAAAGAAAATAACTATTTTAGGAAAACATATCTGTAATGTAATAAAATTCTATTAAGACACAAAAAATAATGAAAAAAAAGATATATATTTTATTTTTTAATCAGTTCATGCCAAGCAAAGTCATACTGCCACTGATGCACAGGGGTTACAAAATGGAAGAGTAAAAAGAAAAAAGAACAAGGTATGGGTTTGGGAGTTCAGGGAAAGGATAAGAGAAAAATGGGAATTGACCTTGCACTTAAACTCTTGGAGATTATAGCTATCAGTGAAGCAAGTGTATGGAAGGGAGTTCCAAAGGTGGGAAGTGCAAGAAAAGAAACTGATGGAGTAGAAGAGTCAGTTATATTTGACTGTTTTCACTGTAAGAGGGTGGGACCTATTTGCCAGTCTAGCAGCATGAGTAAAGTTGTGTAGAGTAAACACCAGGGAGATAAGCTTATCAGAGCAAAAACTGAGAAAATATTTGTAGAAAAAGACAGAGGGAAGCCACATTCCTATGATGAGAAAGTGGCTGAAGTTGAGCTACCAAATCAGGATTGATTACATTGTGGATCCTCCTTTGAATTTTGTCAAGCATCATGAGAGGAATATATATGCCAACAGTATTCAATGCAGGAAAGAATAGTAGATTTGTATATGTGCTAGGTAGGTTCTGATAAAAGAAAACTTCCTGGCCTGACACAGTGATCTGATCTGTAGCTATTGATTCAATGTAGTTGCTCCACTTTATGTAAACTGTGAGGCTGAGGAAGTGCAGTGTATTGGTTTCTAGGAGACTAGCATCACCTATACTGATAAGAGGTAGGAGTTTGTCTGTGGTGATTAAATGAAGCAGCTTTGTTTTGGAAACATTAAAATTTACTGTCTTTTCTTGCTCCAGTCCACCACAGATTGGAGGTCCTCATGAAGAGCAGCAGTGAGGCTTACTTTATCAGCCTTGTCAGATTTCTTAGTGAGGTGTGTGTAAATGGTGGTGTCAGCATTTAATGCCTACTTGTGAACTAATTACATCAGGATGATTATTGATGAGGATCAAAAAAAAAGTGTAGAACCTAGAATAGAACCTTGAGGGACACCCGTATTTGTGTGATAGGATCTAGAAACATGCCTTTTTAATACAACCTTTATTGTACAATTTGACTGGAATGATTGAATTAGGTTGAACAAGTGTTCATTTATACCATAGGCATGTAGCTTGTGTGAAAGATTGGTATGCAAAACCCTGTCAAACACACACACACACATATATTAGTCATCCACATACAAGCCTGTTTCACTGTATCACAGCTCATCAGTGTGGCTAGACACATCCACTTGCTTCTGGCCAGGATCAAAACTTGACCGATTTGGTGTCAGTCGAAGTCGCTACTCCCTAAGCCATAGGCACATGGAATCAGAGAAGAGAAATTTAAACATGTTGTATAGAAGCAGTGTATACACACGCCAGTCACCGAAAGACCTCAATTCATTGCTGATGAGCCATGCATATATAGCTGAAGTGGAAACTGTTTTAAAAATTTTCTTCTCCAGAGAGCTCAATCGTAATGAGAGCATAAGCAATTTTATAATTCTTAGTATTTAGGGTCCTTGATATTTGTGCTATAATTAATGCTCAAGTTATTTAAATACATTTGCTTAAATTTTGTAGGTTTGTTAAAATAACACATTATCATAAGAGGTTATTGCTATCTAAAAGACCCTGTCCCAAAGTGATCACAATAAGAGACTTTCTCTCACTATATATAAATGTATTAAAATAGCTCATTATCATAAGAGTTTATTGTTATCTAAAAGACCCTGTCCAAAAGTGATCACAGTAAGAGATTTTCTCTCTATAGACATAAATGTTTATTCAGAAATTATAATATGGATATGTTATATCACTACAAAAGTAGCTGTTTTGTTTCGACACTTCTTGTCTTGTCAAGTGATGTGGTTTATTTCAAATTGAAGGGTTTTAAAGGGTTAAAAACAGGCAAAACCCCTAAAATGACACATTATCATAAGAGGTTATTGTTATCGATAAGACTCTGTCCCAAAGTGATCATAACAAGAAATTTTCTCTGTATTGACATGAATGCAGTAAAATAACCCATTAACATAATGTTTTTGCTATCTAAAATCCCCGACTATTAGAGGCTTCCTCCCCATTTCATTTTCATTTGTTTTCTCTTACAATTAATAATCTCTTTAGAGATTATTATTGCATAGTCATTAATCATCAGTGTAGATTTGAAAGCAAGAATAAACTTCTATCAAGAATTTTTCCTCAAAGTCTCTCTTGGTAAAACAGCCTTCCCCCCCGACCACATGAGCCATGAAACCCAGTCGTGATACAAGATCAAAATCTAACCATATAACCTTACTTTTCTCAAGCATTTGACAATGCATATCATATTTTTTGTTTATGCAATCTAATATTATATTTAACATTTATTATTAGATGACAGATTGTCAACTGTTATTTTTAACTTGTTTATTCACTTTTAATTTCTGTTGTTTTACTAATGGCTGTAGAATAGACAGTTTGAGTAGTTGCATCACAATTAAGAGAAATAAGACAGAAGTTGTTAAAAGTTGACAATGTCATATTTTATTCAGGGGGGAGGTTCTTAACATGTGATGCACATTTCTACATGTAAAGCATAAGGTAATGGAGGAGGGGAGAGAATGTTAAACATTTTTGCTATTAAAACATTTTTTTATAATTATTTGACAATACTAATTATCATTAAATTTGTCGTTCGTATTAATTATTAAAGTATTGTCATAGGTATGCCAATATGGCTAATGGAAGAGAGTGCAGACAGGTCAGATATTTTCTTGCTTTTCCACTTAATTTCTTAAAACTGTAAAAAATCTTTAATTGAAAAAACTAATTAACAGTTGGAATTATCTTTGATATTTTAAGAATTTATACTTAAATAAAGATTACTTAAACTAATGATCTAAATTAATTGGAATTTGTTTTTTTTGCTATTTAATGAGATATCATTTACAAAAATTGTATTAAAATAAATTTGAATGACTCAAAAATATAGAAATTGAGTCATTTTGATATAGTTTAATATTCACTATATCTCTTAATGATCCAGTTTAAATTTCAGTTTTGTTCATTGCATTCACTTATGTGCTAATATCCTTAGGAAACATGTGAGTCTAACTCTTCCTCCCTTCCACCAGCTATGGGTAAATAGCAGCACAAACTGGGTGGTAGCTGGTCTATGAGAAGGGAAACTCTAAATGAAAAACCAGCCTGAAGAGGGTTGGACTCCATCAGGCTATCTTGCCCACGACAACCCTTCTACTGCAGCTATGAGACTTGTGATGTATAAAAATCCAAAAAGAAAGTGACATCTAGGTAAAGTCCCAAGGGAGATCCTATTAATATTAATTGTTGAAAATGAAATATTAAAACTGATCTAGCTGAATGTAAATGAAATCATTTATTTACAGAGTCAAATATGTATGTTTTCTAAAAATAAAACGTTGAAAATTACGTGTATTGAATGATCATTTTTGTGAAATAAATTCATTAGGGATCTTTTTTTTTTTTTTCTTTTATGATGGAAAAATTCAAAAGTATTTAAGTCACCAGAAGTTCACCTCAGACAAAGGAAAGAAAAATCATACCAATAAATAAGGAAAAAAAAAAAAAGAAACAGGCGAAAAAAAAGAGAAAGAAAAATAAAGAAAAGTAGGAGGGAAAGTAAAAAAAAAAAAGATAGAAGGGTATATTAGGATGCAGGAATGGAATGCCAAAATACTGTTTCAGAGCTTGAAAAAAGGAGATTAAAAGGTTAAAAAAAAAAAGGTAGTAAAATGAATTCAACTCGATCCGGGAAAGAGACATTTAAAAATTATGTATGTAAAAAAAAAAAAAAAAATCAGAAATAATTGTCACAGGAAAAGAAGGGTGAGGAAAAAGGAAATGAGGAAGAAAGAAAAAGGGGAAAAAAAGAAAAGATAGAAAAGTCATAGGAAAGAAGAGAGAGAGATATTTTGCTGTATCATTTCACATATAATTATCAAAATGGCTAAAACTAGTCATATTATTGAATACATAAACAAGGAGTAAATGATAAAAATTAAATATTTTTAAAACTTTATCAATCTAACATGGTTTTTATTGCCACTCCACCTAATTGAGTCATTTATGCTTATCTGTGCATGACATTTTAACATGCTTTACGCATTTTTATGTCAAAATATGAATCTTAATTATTTGTATTGAGAAAATTGTTTGAAAACAATTATTTGAATAAATATCTATTCTTGTAATTATGATACTGCATTCAATTAGTCACCTACTGAAGAGTACTCATTAAAGGATGCCACTAATTTTCTTAATTTTCCATTTGTCTTGCGATATTTCTTGGTGCTCTTGATATTTTGGCCACCGGCTCTGCAATATGAATTTCTTGCAAGTCCTGTTCTCTTTTAAGAGTGTCTAAGAATTTCCATTTTGTCAGATGGTAGGATGACTTCTTTTTTTTTCTATGTGCCCTGTCCTTTCAGGACGTAGGCGATCATGGTTCTCCACGTCTCTCTACATCTGGCTCTTAGTATGTTTTCTCCTGTTACACCTCGCAACTCCCGCTCCATCATCCACCTGATCAGGTTCTTTAAATATGTTGTCCGCTGCCTTCCTCTGTCTCTTTTTCCTTCTATCTGGCTTGTCAGTATCAGGTTCTCCAAGCCTTCCTTCTTCATTGCATGTCCCAGGAACTTCAGTTGTCTCTTCCTGATGCTCACTATTAATTTTCTCTTTGTTGCCATTCTTTCCAACACCTCATCATTGTTCACATGCTCGGGCCATGATATTCATAGTGGGATAACACTTGCTGCAAAAAATCCTATGCCATCCTTCAAGGGCATAATTAGTTTTAAGTAAATCAGCATTTACTTAAAACTTTCAAAGCATGATCACATATGTATTTCAAACATAGGTATTTCGAATAATAATTTAGTATAACTGTCTTTTTGATTAATTTTCATTTGAACAATTTACAATTTGAATAAGTAGTTTTCAAATAATTGTTTGATAATGTTCACATAATCTAATTATTAAATTAATTTATACCTTTTTGAAGTCTTAGGACTGAAATTAACTTGATAATTATATAAAATAATATTTTATTATATATATTATATTATATTATATAATTATATAAAATAATATTTACAAAACATTATAAAAAGATGAGAATATCTTTTTATAATGTTTTGTAAATATTATTTTTCAGCTGTAATATCTGACGTCCACAACATATATTATATTTTTAATCAAATGTTAAATGGTGTCAAATCAGCCTAATTCCCCTTGTATTCCTTTGGTAAGGAATAAATTTAATTTAGATAGCTTCTTCTTCAGCACCGTCCTTCTGTGGAACAGAAGGTGATTTTCTGAACACTATAATCTTATCTCTTCAAGTCTAGGGTCAACCGTTATCTATCCTGCATATCCTCATAATATAAACCTCTTCCTTAGTTTAAATATGACCACTACATTTCAGTAATGTCAACCCTGGACAATAACTATATGGGTGACCACCCGGAAATACCAGGCGCTGTAAGCTTGAATATGTGGGTGGTGTAATAGATAATGAATTGGAATTATTAATTGTATAGTCGAGTTCCAATTTCAGTTAGGTTTCTTATGCCCATTTGATATGTCCCCGGAAAGGGATATATAGTCATCCGCAGACAGATCTGTTTTGCTGTATCACAGTTCATCAGTATAGTTAGACTCCAATTGCTTTTAACCAGGATTGAAACCTGACCGAATTGGCGTCAGTCGGCAATTCTACCTCTGGGCTATGGGTGCTCGGTAGAAGAAGGCAAACTTTTAGCGTCTATATTATCATTATACACGCCCAATAGCCAGAGTGCTCTAATTCATTATTGAATGAGTGATGCGTACATGCCAGAGTAGCTACTGTTTTTCAAAGTCTCCCATTCTTCCAGAGTGCTCAATCAGGGTATTAGAGCGTAAATTTGAGGTAGTTACGTGGTTTAGGCAAATGTAACCAGGTAAAACAATTTAGTAAGTGGACGTAATGGACGATACTTGTCATAGGTAGTATCCTGAGATGTAGGCATAGTCAATAGTCATAGATCTCTAGTCAAAGATCAATAGACCTCTGGATCTCTGGATGTCCTCACCTTAGTCTATATTTATGACTGACACCAGCCAATCACATTCCAGTGAGGGGGAACCAAGGTGTATACATATTCATTACCTATTCATTATATCACCATTTATGCACAAATTTGGAAAAGTATGAATCGGCCTCTTCTTCCTCTGGCTATAGTTTAATTAGTAAGTCATTATTTAAAAAAAGAAACAAAACAAAAATCATAAAATCTAAAAATATTTTCTGGCTTTAAATAACCTGCAAAGAGTTAAGTTGGAGAAAATGAATTTGTCAATCAATCCCCTTCATCTATGCCTTTATAACAATTGCATTCAGTAACCCTCTACATTGAGTAGCACGGCCATACCTGACTACCAGACACACGGGTCCAGGTCGATCCGTGCAATCATAGTGAAAATCCGGGCAAGGAAAAATGTCTTCATCAGAAATCAAACTAAATTCACAAAGAAAGAAAGAAAGAAAACAAAGAAAACATCTGAATGAAAGCAGTAAAAATCTGTTTATTTATTAATTTTGGGAGAAAAGACTGGTTATACTCAGAAAGTCTGAACCTGATTTCCTGCTTTTGTTAACATTCTGTGCCTAATTTCCATTGGAATAGCTGAAAAAATCCGCATTAATCATAGTTTCTTGAAACGTATGACACTGATGACGTCATCACATTGTCAACTAATAAATCCGGGCAATTTTCTCTGTGCCCGGTGTTTTTTTTTTTAGCATCAGCTACGGCCCTGTTGAGTAGCATACACTTCTCTTAATAGTTATACATTCCATAACAAAACAACGTTTGTGAAATACAATATATTTTTTTAAATATATATATATATATTTTTAAATATTCAACTTCAGTTTTGCATTCATTGAGAAAGAACATAGGTGTGTCTGAAAATTATGAACTTAAACATTTTTCCATTGTAATTTTATATTTATATTCAGTACTAGCAGTATAGCCCGGCGTTGCTCGGGGGTAATGAAAGCTTTAAAACTAATCCTGGAGCTCAGATTCTTTGGACGTTGGCACGAAAGACTAAAAAGCAATAGTAGTTTCCAGTTAAAGCAAATACGAAGACCGAAAGCAAAATGAATGGATGTAAGTCAAATTTTGATTTCCTGCTATCGATATCAAATAAGGTTTTTTTTTTTTTATTGTAAACTGAATTTTGAAGGCTAAATAAGTCCTCTGAGTAAATGGTATCATGGCTGAGACTAAGAACTACAATCATACCTACTTAGAGCCAAACCTGAAGCAAAAACTAAAATAAAAGGTCTGAAAAAAATACATACAGATAAACAAACACACACACAAACATCTTGCCTTTTATATATATATATATATATATTATAGATTTTCTGCACTATTGTAAGAACTGCAACCTTGAAACTTCTGAATATCGTTTCTTATGTCTTTGTCTATGAGTGCATCAAATTTGATTAAAATCGGACCACTCCTTCTATAACCCAATTTTTTTAATATTGATTTTCAATATTTATTGGGGGGGGTACATCGACAAAAACTTAGCTAAGGACACTTGCAGATGCTTATAGTACAACTGTGTAAATTTTCAAGAAAATCAGTTCAGCCGTTTCGGAGTCTATAGGTAACGTGTATACACACACACACACACACACACACACACACACACACAAAGTTCCATTTATAAATAAGTTTAGATCATGCATACATGGACTAACTTAAGTCTTACTTGTTGTTTATGTCATGTGCTGTATGTATCTACCAAATATTGTTAGTCAGTGTAACAGTAGTTCATACTTTAAAAGTTGCTTACCACTCAACCACAGGTATGCTTGCACTAAAATAGGATTGTCTTCTTTTGCTACCATTTCCTCAACAAATAACTGTCAGCTTAGTCAAGATTTGGCAGGGATGGGTGTCATAAAGTAATTTTTTATTTATTTATTTTTTTTTATTTCAGACATTTTTCAAGGACTAAATTAAAATTTCTGCCTTTCCCACACACACTATATGTGAATATTTTTTGTGTTGCCCACTTCTCTTTAGTTCACATGCAAGATATGTAGGTGTATATAAATCACACCACATTTGATAAAGCAGAAAACTTTTGAAGCAAAGAACAGGTACTGTACTTTGGATTTGGCATGCCCTTTAAGCAGAGAAATGGCTTCTGTGTGCCATGTTCCTTTAGGACGTAGGCGATCATGTCCTTCCACATCTCCCTATCCCTAGTAGCTCTTAACACACTTTCTCCTGTTAACCCTCCCAAACCCTGCTCTGTCATTCATTTGCTTAAGCCCATCAAGTATGTTTCGTGTTGCTTTCCTTCTGTCTGACCCATGTGTATCAGTTCCTCCAAGCCTTCCTTCCTCATTACATGTCCCAGGAACTTCAGCTGTCTTTTCCTGATGTTAAGTATTTGTTTCCTTTTTGTTTCCATCCTCTCTAAAACCTCATCCTTGCTCACATGGTATCTCCAGCATCCTTCTGTGGAACCACATTTTGGTTGATTCAAATCTTCCATTTGTCTTTGGCAAGATTGACCAGCATTTGCTGCCATATTGAAGAAAAGACATCGCATAACAATCCAGTACTCTATTTTTTGCTTCCATCAAAATTTTCCCATCTCTCAATACTCAGCTTCTGGAATGTATCCTTTGCCAATTCTATTTTAGATCTCAGTGTTACACTCCCTATCTGCTGTTAGAACACTTACCAGGTATTTAAATTTCTGTACCTGCTTGATTTTAATATCCCCAGCTTGTAGTTGGCATTTTGAGTTCTTTTCACTGATGACCATGCATTCATTTTTCTTGTAGTTTATATGTAATCATTTTTTTAAAACTTTCTTTAGCTACCTTCTGTAGGAGGTCTTGTAGTTTTCTTTCTGTGCCTGCTATCAGCACTGTCATCTGCATATCTTATAGTGTTCAGATTGTACCTGCCAATGACAAATCCTGGCATGACTTCTCAGAATTGTCTCACTGTATAAGTTGAATAGATCTGGTGAGAAGGCACATCCTTGTCTTACATCTCTTTCTTTGTGTATCTGCTGAATTCATTTCCTGTCCGTATGCAGACAGTTTGCTACCAGTAGAAGTTCTTGATTACTCTGTTTTTCCTGAATATGTCTAGGTTGCTGAGCACTTCTATCAAGTCCTTGTGTCGTACTTTGTTGAATGACTTTCTGAAACTAGTCTATGAAACACGGCTACACATTCTTCTGTATTTGTATTGCCCTTTCTGATAACATAAGCATAAATATTGCGTTCCTTGTTCCAGTGTCCTTGATGAAACCACATTGTCCTTGTCCTATTTATGGCCTGAGTATGTTTTTAACAACAAACTCAGAATTATTTCTCTATTTTAACTGCATTATTTTATTATTTTACTAGCAGTATAGCCCGGCGTTGCTCAGGTGAAATGAAAGCTTTAAAACTAATCCATGGTCCTGGAGCTCAGACTCTTTGAATGTTGGCACAAAAGACTAAAAAGCAATAGTTGTTTCTAGTTAAAGTGAAACCGTAGATTGAAAGAAAGATGAATGGATGGAAGTCAAATTTTGATTTCCTGGTATCGATATCAAATAAGATTTTTCATTGTAAACTGAATTTTGAAGGCTAAATAAGTCCTCTGAGTAAATGGTATCATGGCTGAGACTAAGAACTATAATTATACCTACTTAGTACTTTGTCAAACCCTAAGCAAAAACTACAATAAAAGGGGTGAAAAAATACAGACATACAGGTAGATAAACAGACACACACACAAACATCTTACCTTTTATATATATATATATTATAGATTTTCTGCACTATTGTAAGAACTGCAATCTTGAAACTTCTGAATATCGTTTCTTATGTCTTTGTCTATGAGTGTAGCAAATTTGATTAAAATCAGACCACTCCTTCTATAAACCAATTTTTTTGATTATTGATTTTCAATATTTATCGGGGGTACCTTGACACAAAACCTAGCTAAGAACACTCGCAGACACTTATCGTAAAACTGTGTAAATTTTCAAGAAAATCGGTTCAGCCGTTTCGGAGTCTATAGGTAATGGACAGACACACACACACACACACACACACACAAAGTTCCATTTATAAATAAGTTTAGATATTTTTTTTGTATTGCTTTGAGAATTTTTGCAGTTATCACAAATCAATTGATTTACAAAGAAACAAGATGATCAACATTTTGTTTATGATAACATTTAGTCATCAGTTGAATTTTGATCTGAAATTTTAATTGTCCAATTCTTAATCAGTGGGATTAATATTTACCACTTATGTTAAAAATAAAAAAAATTACTATGTAAGTAAATGCTTTTTTCTTTTTCACTAGGCTATGGTTTATATGCATTAAGAGGGACACACCCTAGAGAAATAGAAAACAATCTGTTTATTAATTATGTTCTCAACAAAATATTTCCAAATTTCATTTGCATTTTCACTTTTCCAGTATCACTTCAGTAGAAACACACATTCTTTAATTAAAAGTTTGGTAATGGTGAGGTTATTTCCTTATGGGAAACATTTGGCATTCATTGACCAAACACTCAATGTTATTGGCAGCTGAAATTTATAAAAGATTTTTATTACAACAGCTTTTCAGAAAAATAGGTTTCTCAAGTCCATTACCACTTGAGTATTGGTGGGAGTTTTCTTTTCTAACATTTTATATAAAGTATTGTAAAAAGTCGACATATATAATTTTTTTTCCTTTTACTTATATGTGATATCCATTTTAGTTGTTGTTACTGTTAGGAATCTTCAAGTGATGTTTTCTGTTATTTGGCAAAGTTCTTTCTTTGTGTTTCTGTAGTGTCGATTAACAAGATTCAATATTTTCATGGCTTCTGCTCCGAAAAACTCAGGTCACCTGTGCCTGCTCTACAAGAATTTACTCAGGTAACCAGACTGGCAACAAGGTCCCACCCTTTTACAGTTAGATCAACCAAATGCAGGCGACAATTCTACTTCTTTTCTCACGCTTCTTGCCTGTGGAACTCCCTTCCATATACTTGCTTTCCTGACGGCTACAACCTCCAAAAATTTAAATGTAAAGTCAATTCCCATCTCTTATCCACTTTACTCCAGCCCTTTCCACATTCCCCCATGTATCTTATTCTTCTCCTTTCTCTGTACCTTTGTAAATGTCTTCACTCTTGTGTTCTTGCCCTTTCTCTTTCACCCCTCTGTAGCTGGTTCGTCTCTGTCTTCACTCTTTTCCTGTCTAAAACTTTGACACTCTTATGTACCACCTTGCTTGGGGTGAAATGATTAAAAAGAAAAGTATTCAACAAGACATCCCCCCCTCCCCCAAATAATTTGTGGCATATAACATTTTACTTTTTAAAGATTCTGACTCTTAAAATCATTCTGTGTTATAGCCTCAGTCATCTCTGCGGAGAGATTGTCTCAAGATTCAAAATATTCTGTATAGTTTAAATTCTATAGCAACAAGGTTGTTGTTCTTCAGGTGAATGGAATTTTGAACTGAACCATTTATTTCATCATGAATATGGTAACAAAGATGAGGATAAGTCCAAACAATGTAAATAATGACAATATCTCATGTCAGAATTATAGACAAACTAGCAGTATAGCCCAGTGTTGCTCGGGTGTAATGAAAACTTTAAAAACTAATCCATGGTTCAGCCTAAAGAATATTTGTGTGAAGTTTGGTGAGAATCGGATAAAAATTGTGGATTTGTATAAAGGACATACAGACAGATAAACAGACACACAAACATCTTGCCTTTTTTATATATATATATATATATATATATATAATAAACTAAATCTAAAAGTAAGCCAAACGTCGATGTCAATATTTTTTATTTTATTTTTTGAATTTTTATTTTTTTTGTTGTTACTAATAAAGGTTGTTTTACCCTATTTTTTTTATTTTTTATTTTTTTGTTTTGGTATCTTCTAAGGAGTACTATTTATTTTGCTGTTCTGTCTAATTTGTTAGCCAAGTCCTGACGATCCGGCGAGTGAAACCGCGGTCGACCTTTGGCTCACTTTTAGATTTAGTTTATTGTATTTTTGCTCTACTTTCGTACTTTCATATTGAGCTCTTTCTTGTTTAGGTTTTCGTCTTGGGTTTGTTTTTCTTTCGAACACGCTTTTGACTCATTCTTATTGGGCTTTGTTTGTTTCTTTTTTTCTTCCCCTTTATTTAACCCACTTGGTAGTCCTTGTTGGGTTGTTGACGACTTACGTTACTGATTTGTTAGCATTAGTATTTTCTGACTTTGGATTTTATTAGTGCTACTGTATTGTTGCTACGTATAGTAATATATATATATATATATAGTCGATTTTCTGCACTATTGTAAGAACTGCAACCTTGAAACTTCTGAATATCGTTTCTTATGTCTTTGTCTATGAGTGTATCAAATTTGATTAAATTCGGACCACTCCTTCTATAAACTGATTTTTTCGATTATTGATTTTTGATAATTATCGGGGTACCTCGACACAAAACCTAGCTAAGAACACTCATAGACGCTTATAGTGCAACTGTGTAAATTTTCAAGAAAATCGGTTCAGCCGTTTCGGAGTCTATAGGTAATGGATACACACACACACACACACACACACACACACACACACACACACACACACACAGAGTTCCATTTATAAATAAGTTTAGATAGGGAAATTTGATCTGAAAAAAATGTTAAGATGTGTCATTAAATATCTCACTGAAGGCACATCTGAGAATGAAAATTTCTTCATATTTTTTAAACTTTTTTTTATTTTCTGCATTCATGACTAAATTTCAAGTGATACCATTAGCCTTTGTTTTGCAGGTTTCTATGTCTTTCTGTAATTTGTAAATCAGTTTTATATTTAATGCCTCTCAATGTGATTACATCTAATACTGTATTGTTTTCGTTCTTTTGTTTTTTTTACAGAATTCCAAGGACCACGGAGTAACCAAATGCTTTCAATTTTGTCAAATAGAATAATGGAATGTGTGAGATCATGAAATTGTATAACCCTTACCCAGTCATCAAGGAAAGTAAACCACTGAATATCATGGGGAAAGGTAAGTTATTGGCATCAGTAATGAAATAATTTTCCAATTATTTAACCTTTTTCTTTTTTTCCTTTTTTTTTTTTGTTCAATTATATTTCTAAGTTTTATCACTATTTTTATAAATCTATTATTTTGTACTCTTTGAATCATTGCACCAATAATATCGCGACAACAGTAAAATAAAAAATTTAATCGGTGTAGTTCAAATTCTCATCGTCATTGGTATCCTGTATGCAGCAACTATTTTCTTTTCTTACTCGTCATGATTATGAGTTTGATATCTCCTCACTTCTGTTATAACACGTATGGGTTCCGATTCCTCATTGCCACTTTTATAACTCCTTTTCTAGCAGTTAAAATATTGATCTTGGTTAGCCTACTTCTCATGGCATCTGGTGAGAAATATATTGAAGACTGACTCCAACAGATTTTTTTAGACTCACTGAAGTTCTTTAAGTGTCTAAACTAGTTAATGTGTGTCACTGGGAGTGTTATTTATGCCACAATAATAGAAAGAAAACACATGTGCTATGTATTTTTGTTACATATTGGTGTAAGTTCAGAAAACTCAATGTACCCATAGTATTCTGTCTTAGGTTGACTGTTATTTTGAATTCAATAAGTGATGTTGGCTGAATTGTATAATTGTGAATATTGAACAAAATTTAAAATCAAAAGTTATTATAACACATTCTGTTTACTTTACTTCTATGTTAAGATATTGATTTATTTTTTTGATGTTTATCAGGTTATTTAAATCCAGAATATACTTTTGAGATTTTAAGAGTTTTTTGAAGATAATGATTTGCTGAAACAAGTGCTCCTAATTAACCAATCATACCCGAGAGAGAAGAGGTGGATTCATATCCTTCCCAAGTGTATTTGCACATAAGTGGATATAATAAACCTGACTGAAATTGGAACATGGCTCTCCAATTTTCAGTTATATGCCATTATCCATTATATCACCTGCACATCCAAGCTTATGGCACCTGTTATACCCAAATGGTTACCCATCAATGTACTGACCAGAGTTGATATTCAGTCTTTTTTTGCATCAGGACATATTTGTATAACTGTATTAGGTATATAATGACTAAAGATATAGAGTGGACTTTAAATTTTAACAAGGAAAAATTAGCCATGAAATTTGAAAATAGGAAATTTTGCATTAGCATTCTGAAAGTAGCTTAGTAGTAATGTTTTCCTTTAAAGGGATTTATGAATAATTTTTTTTTTTTTAGAGACTGATAATGACTGATTTAAATCCCTTGAGGAAGGAAAAAGGGAAAGGAACTTTTTATTAACAATTAGAGAATTTAGCATCCAGTTTAAGATGTCAAATTACAAAGACTTCGATGTTATTAGCATATATATATATATATATATATATATATATATATATATATATAAAAATTCTTTAAATATAAAAATTCCTAAATTATTTTTAACTTGGGGCACATCTGACTATCTTTTAGGGTGCCTTAGTTTGTCTGAATGTACCAGTTGAGAAATGCTATTCGGGAAGATCAGCCTTCTTTTCTTTGTTTATATTGAAATTTTCTTGGATCTTGATATTTTGTTCTTGCAAAACTGTAGTGATCAATATTTGTCTATATTTCTGTAGTGGCCTGTTAGGTCCAGGAAGAAAGACATGGAAACATGAAGGTAGGTTCAACCAGTGTATTAGAATAAAAGAACATGTATACAAAGTAAGAGTGTTAGTAGTTGGCAGGCAGAAGTGTACATCCGAACAGTTCAGTTACACTACCTCACGACTGCGTCTTGACTGTCTCCTGTCTGCCTCCCCAGAAGTCACGCAGGTTAGTAGTTATTGATAGAGGAAGAGTCCATTCCACTGTATATAGGGCACCATAACAATGTCTGAGATGAGGTATTTACATTATTTGTATTGTTTGGACTGTTTTGCTCATCAGTATTGTCATGTTCATGATGTTTTGGTTATTGTACACTTCGACTTTTTTCAGGTAACTGGAATTTTTAACTAATCTCTTTTTCAATCACTGGGGTAGATTGTTCTCATTTCATGAGTCACGCCACTTCCAGATGTTTGAATTATCTCCATTTAACTCTCTAAGTTTTTATTTGCCACTACTGTCACCAGGTATTGAACTCACAACTCTTTGGGTCAAGTCATGGGATCCAACTAATATTTTTATCCACTGGGCCATGAAAGAGTTAAATACCTGGCAATAGTAGTAACCAACAAAAACTTAGCCATCCAGAAGTGGCATGACTCATGGAATGAGAATTATCTATCTCAATGGTCAAAATAAAGGATTCAGTTCAAAATTTCAGTCACCTCAAAATTAGAATATACCAAAATGTTGTGAATATGACAAAGATGAAGACAACAGTTCAAACGATGTAAATAAAGTAACGAGCAAGTTATTATCCGAGACCATTATTGGTATAATGAATCCAGTTTTCAATGGGAGGCTCCCGTGCTACACTTAACTAAGCTTAGTAAATATCCACGTTTCACTTTCTGTAGGATCAAGATTAACAAGCTAATCACACTCACCATTGCCGCAAAGATTATTCTTCTACAAAAGATTAAGCTAAACTGAATGTCTGTATTTAAAACAGAACGGGTTAGGGTTAGGGTGTAGTGATTAGAAAGATGATCTGAATAATCGTTGTAGTGACTGGTAGTGAATTCTGTCCTTGCTAGTAGCTCTACTTAGTAAATATCCATATAGGTAGTGACAAAATGGAAATGTATTTAACTTGCCGTTACATTTTACTTTTGCTTCAGGCTGTGCCCAGAGAAAAAGCTAAATGAAATAAAAAAAGATACATTAATGATGAGAATGAAGTCGATAAGCCTAGATATGTGGATTGGAAAAAGCTGCTACTGTTCTCTATTTTGTGTATATATTCAAATCTGGTTGGCTTCTAAGCTGTCCATTTTATAACAGAGTAAATAGAAAAGAGAATTATCTTCATTTTTCAAATAGCATTTGCCCAAATATATATATATATATATATATATATATATATATATATACACACTACCGACTATAATTATTAGGCCACTTCAGTTTTTTAAAAGAAATGATGTATTTCATACTATTTTTAGTATTTATTGCTAAATGAAAATAGAATGGTTCTTTTGTTGTTATTACTTTGCAAAATTTTACAAGGCAGGGAAGCAAAGATGAACTCGTCTAAATCACCCTAAATTTTCTTCATTCTTTCATTGCTGAAACTGCAATATAGGTAATTATTAAATATTTATAAATTCATTTGATGCTCATGTTATTGTGCAGTATTAAAAAAAAAACATTTTATTTTCATTTATAATTATTTATAATTATTCACTTGGCAATAAATACTAAAAAATAGTATGAAATACATCATTATTTTAAAATACTAGGGTAGCCTAATAATTATGGCCGCTAGTGTATGTGTATATATATATATATATATATATATAATGATAGAATAAAGAAAAAGGAAATGTATCTAAAAGCTCTGGTTTCACAATTGAATACGTGGTAGATGATTCTCAGTTTTTGTATATATTTGTGTGGATATGATTACTAGAGGTGATATTTATTTTATGTTATAGTTTTGAAGTCATTTTTTTGAAAGCAGTTTCATTTGTTTCAGAAATTTTAGGATATTATATGGATTAATGCCATAAAAAAGTTTTTTCATGTTGGTTGTTTGGCTGATTTTTCTTAGCAGCATATCAACCAATATGGGTTATTTGATACCCAAATATGGGTTATTTGATACCCAAATCTAAATAATTTGAACACAATTTTATATGTTTAACTAAATAAATTTTGTATGCTTCCTACTACAGATAAATCTCTCAATGCAGATAAAATTGTACCTGTTAATATTCATTTACATTTGCTGAACATTGGTAAATTAAATAGTGTATGTGAGCCTAGTCAAGCTGCAGATAGTGCATTTTGTGGCAACAGTGAGACAAAGCATGATCCAGATTCTCCTGTAAAGCTGTTGATGCACAAAATGAAGAGTACCTCAAGAATCAGTCAGTCAGTTAAGTGCCATACATGATACGTGCTTTGGACGATCATGTCTCGGAAGGGACATGACTGACCGAGCAGAAATTATCCCGTAGTAGGTTACCATTGCTTTCTGCGGTAGACTGGTTGCCAACCAAGGCTAAAGAACCCAGTCTGTTTTATTATTTAACCCATAACTGGAGTGAAGAGACAGATTAATACCTTTCCAAATGGTATTTGTGCATAAGTGAATGCAAGGAATTCAACTGGAATTCAAACTCGGCTCCTTAATTTGTCGTTCTGAGTCGATATCCATTGCACCACAATGTGCATCCTCAAGAATATGCAGCCAAAATAGAGTATAAAAATTAATGTTTTTGTAGAATCAAATGTGCTCTGTCTAGCAGAATTATTGTTGTCACTTTTATAGATAAATGAAAAAGAATGTATCAAAAAGAAATAAATTAACTTAAATTTATGATGGACCATGTTTGACTCCAATTTTTGATTAGTAAAATATAACATATATTCATCATAACAACAAAGTGACACACACACACACACACACACACATATATATATGATTTTTTTTTATTATCATATTGCCCCAAGCAAGACATTTTACTGCCACTGTTTTTCAGGGGGTTACATAGAAGGAAAGTTCTGAGAAAGAGTGACAGGTTATATGGGGTGTTAGGAAGTGGATAAGAGAAGGATGAGAATACTGATGAGAGTGGAGTGGATGGAGAAAGAAGCATGAGAGAGAGGATGCAGGTTAGTGAGATAGATGATTATTGACTTTACATTTGAATTCTTGGAGATTGTAGCTGTTGGGGAAGCAAGTAAACAAAAGTGAATTCCACAGGCAGGAAATGCGAGAAAAGAAGCTGCTGGAGTAGAATTTGTGTTTACATTTTATTGTGCTCCCATTATTTCTTATAGTTTACAGGAAAATATATGAGAGATATTACTTTTGGTGCATTTCTTGTGGATATTATTCTTTCTCTCTACCTACTGCAAAATTTAGAAGACCTTCACCTTGGCTCACTAGCTGATGGGTTTGAATTCAGTGTTGTCCTTCTTGGTTGCCTCTCAAGGCTAAAGAACCCAGTCTGTTTTTCTATTTATTGATGTGTCAGGTGAAAAAGGGATATATTTATACCTTTCCAAAGCTGAAGTGTATACAAGTTCTGTCTGACATTTGAACTCTGCCTAACTATTCCGTTTTCGACACCAATGGCCATTACGCCATCCAGATACGTGCATGCAATGTATATGCACATCAGGTTTTCTAGAAAATGTTATTTAACTAATTAACCTGTTTCCCAGCATAGACATGTATATACATTTTTACTGAAGGTGTCTTTTTCAGACATGGATGAATAAACGCGTCCAAAACATGACCATAAAAAAACAACTACAGACGATATGCCGATGTTAATTCTTTACGGTTCTGTTCAAGCTTCAAACGTGTCCAATTGTCAACTCATACGTCTAGTCGAGGTGTTAGCCATTACTTGAATACTTCAAAGTGTCTCGGTTTCTTAGTTACTATATTAAAAACGAATAAAAAATTTGAAAAATGAAACATTTTTTTTCCAGAAAGAGTTGGTGGGGAATAAGTTAAGATTTTCCAATTATAGTTATCTTCATCTCTCAATAAAATGTGTGTGTGTGTGTGTGTGTGTGTGTGTGTGTGTGTGTGTGTGTGTGTGTGTGTGTGTGTGTGTGTGTGTGTGTGTGTGTGTGTGCATAAAGAAAAAAAATGCATTTCTTGTCATTGACATTACTTATTTCCAACTTTCCTACTCTTAGGATAAAATATTGTTCTTCTTTAAGCTTTGTTACTGCTTCTTGTTTCCTTTCAATTACTCCCCCCCCCCACTGACCCGAAACAAAAAAAGAATCTCATTAATAAGTAATTTTAGACCAGATTGTTCCTTATTTGTGTTTGATGGGCCAATTCATTAGGTTCGGTGCTTTTTATCAAATATTCTCAGCTATTTGATTAATTTTATTAATGAACAAAATTGCTCACCTTATCAGCGAATAAATATACACAAATTCTTTTGTCAGTCCAAATAATTTCCCTTCCTACTTCAAGGCTTTCTGTCTTCTTTATCTCCTGCATGGGTTTAAAGAAATATTAGGTTTATCTGAATTTCTGTTATGAAGAATTACCACTTTTATACATTACTGTGATCAGCTTAGTGCTCTATGATCGTTGTAGTCACTTTTCAGTTGTTGTACCCAATCGCCAGTATTTTCCTTACATTTTTTTTTTTAAAAACACACACACACACACACACACACACACACACACAGAGTAAAACATCTAACACCCACAAAAATGAATCAGTCAGTCAGTTAAGTGCCATACGTGATACACGCTTGGGAGATCATGTCTCAAAAGAGACATGACTGACTGGGCAGATGATTATCCCACAGTAGGTTGGCATTACTTTCTGTGTTAGACTGGTTGCCAGCCAAGGCTGTAGAACCCAATCTGTTCTATTATTTAACCCATAACTGGAGAGAAGAGATGGATTAATACCTTTCCCAAGGATATTTGAGCATAAGTGAATGCAAGAAATTCAACTGCAATTTGAACTCGGCACTCTGATTTGTTGTTCCATGTCGATAGCCATTGCATCACAATGCACAAAAATTAATACATATATTAAAAAGCCATAAGATGAACATGTGACATCTGTTCAACTAACACCTGCAATTTAAAAATCATAACTCCTCGTTATTTCATTTCTAAAAAAATGATTTTGAAGTTGAATAGTGAAATGGATTAAATTTATAAAGGTTTTCTGTTTATTAATGTATAAATATATAGAACTGTTAAATGAAAGAACGGAAATTATGACTAAATGCATTCACACTAAGAAATACCTCTTAGGTTCATATGACCATGGATGAAAACGTCATAATTCGTTTTAACTTAAAAATTGCACATTCATAAATTCCCTGCCATGTGAGCATTCGAATAAAACACTGTTACAAGAGTGTTCTTCAAAGGAAAAATGGTAAAATCAGTTATTAAAAATCGCCTGAAGACACAACTGATTAAAATCAGACCACTCCTTCTATAACCCAATTTTTTTCAATTATCGATTTTTGATATTTATCAGGAGTACCTCGACACAAAACCTAGCTAAGAAAACTCGCAGTTGCTTATAGTACAACTGTGTAAATTTTCAAGAAAATCAGTTCAGCCCTTTTGGAATCTATAGGTAATGGACACACACACACACACACACACACACACACACACACACACACACACACAGAGTTCCTTTTATGAATAAGTTTAGATTTAGATGACATCTTTCAACTAAATTATTCCCTTAATTATAAAATAACAATTCTATTAGGCTAAGTCATAAATAATTCCTGTTTTTGTTTATCAACTTTATTATTCAAAAATTAAGTACACTTATATTTTATTCAATTATATATTCACCATTATTTATACTGTGTAGAAGATGGAAATGATTTTGTTATGAAAATGCATTGGAAATTTATAAAATATTAGGTTGAGTCATAAATAATTTCCATTTTCGTTTGTCAACTTTATTCTTCAGAAGTAGGATTGCATTTTATTTAGTTAAATATCCACTATTATTTGGAATAACTTGTTGCATTTTATTAATCCTTTATTTAATCTGGTTTCCATTAGAGAAAGTTTTTCCCCATCAAAGCATTTTTCAGGAATTGAAACAGTAATGAGTTGGTGCAAGGTCAAGTGGTTCTAGCGGGGATGGAGGAAATCAGAATAGACCAACAAAACTTTAAGTTTCTAAATTTTTTTTATGTGTTGTTCTTGCTAGGTTGCATTGTTTTCCAAAAGAACAATTTTTGTTTTTCCTATTGACTATTGCAGGGAGCTTTTTAACCAAACTTTTATGGATATGTTTTAGCTACTGGCGATATAAACATGCGTTTGTTGTTTCATTGCATTTTAAGAATTTTTAAATGCTGAATACTTTGATAATCTCACCACACACACTGCATTAACTTTCTTTCATGGAGCTCAGCTTTTGCATTTGGCTGTGGAGTTATATTCTTGTCAATCCACTGTCTTTTGCATTGGACATTGTAGTATATAACCCATGTTTAACCACATGGCATATTTAAGGCACATGTAGGATCAGTAGTTAAGATGATACATTCATCATTTACATTTTTCAGAGCCAATTGCGATGGCTCAACATAATAGATGATTTTCTTTTTTTCTTTATTTTATCGTTTCACCCCACGCAAAGCTATAAAGCCACTAAGACATAAGGGGTTAATGTATGTGAAAGAATATGGGAAGAAAACATTAATTAGGAGAGAAGAATAAAAGAACAGGAATTAAGAAGACAGATAACGATAGATGTTGAATTTAAATTTTTGAAGATCAAAGTTGACTGGAAAGCAAGAAGCCAGTAGAGAATTCTCTAAGTGAGAATTCTGAAAAGCATAGATCAAGACATTTCAACTGTAAAATGATGAGACCTTTCTGACAATCTAGTACTGACAATCTAGTACTGACAATCTGTGCTTAAATTCATAATGTCTAGTTACTTTAGAGGAAAGTTCACCAGAAAAATTGCCATGAAAATATTTTTTTAGAAAAGGCACAAAGAAGCTGTAATGGTGGTAGTAAGTAACTGAAGCTGAGATACCAGTTAAGACCAATAATATTGCAAATTCTTCTTTGCATGTTATCAAGAATCTCTAAATACATAGAAGCACCAGACCAGTTGAAACAGCAATATTCAATGCATTTATTTTACATTTTCACTAAGCCTTGGAAATATTTTATTGCATTTGACTGATTGCACAGGCAATAAACAGATGAGTGAACTCTAGATACTTCTAAAATTTCCTTGACATTGTCCAAAAGATTCTGCTGGGAACTTCTGCCTCAAATTAACAAAAATCTTTATTGATCTGATTGTTTTTTACCAATGCTTGTTTTTTTTTTTTTTACCAATGCTTGTTTTTTTTTTTTTTTTTTTTACCAATGCTTGTTTTTTTTTTTTTTTTTTACCAATGCTTGTTTTTTGTTTTTTTACCACCGCTTGTTTTTTTTTACCAACGCTTGTTTTTTTTTACCAACACTTTTTTTTTTACCAGTGTAATATCACACTCTTCTGTTTATTTCTTATGTCTTTTTTCTTTTCAGTTGCATTAAAGGATGGGTCATCAAATAATGATGCATTTAATCTTGAGGAGCCATTGTCTAGTTTATGTATGAACATTATCAATGATAACAAAGTCACTTCATCTAATCAAAAATCAAACAAGGATCTTCAAATAGATTCTCAAAAGAAACAATTAAGTTTGCGAAAGCCTGTTGAGGAAGAGCTTTGTAAAATTTGTGGGGATCGTGCATCTGGTTACCATTACAATGCACTTAGCTGTGAAGGTTGCAAAGGTAAGTTATCAAGAATATCTTTCACAATGATACAAAATGCTGCATGCATAAAAAAAAAACAAATGATACATAGTTTACAAAGTGTGGTAGAGGTGGTTGATTTGTTGTTGACAGTTTATCAACTATTTGAACTATCCTTACAATTGGAAATATATTTTGGCTTTAAATAATCTTTTTGTAAGTAATTATTGCATTTTTCACATTATCTTTAGAAAATCGTAAACAATAAATTTTTATAAAAATTGATTTATCTTTTAATAACCTTGTTCAGTGCATTCATTTACATGCAAATAGCCTTGGGGAAGGGTATTAATCAATCTCTTCTCCCTCCAGCTATGGGTTGAACAGCAGGACAGATTGTGTTCTATAGCCTTGGTTGTCAACCAGTCTAAAACAGAAAGAAATAGTGACCTACTGTAAGAAAATCTTCTGCCTAGTCACTCGTGTCTCGAAAGAGAAATGATCACTTAAGTGTGTATCTCATATGGTACTTAACTGATTGACTCAAATAAACATTGTCAAAGTGTGAATGCAGTTAAAATAAGTGTCAATGGAAAAACCATTTTTAGAAATACTGTTTTTCATTTTTTGTTTTTATAAACATGAACGGCCCATGTTTACAACAAGTCTATATAATATCCAATTTGTGCATACTGTTCAAATTCCTAATCTTTTGAGTTATATCTGGTAGATATCCAGTCAACTCAGTTGTTTCTGAAAAGATTTCTGTTGCTAAATCTTCAGTATTGAGATTTGAAACTTCAGACTCTTAAACTTGAATGCACAACAACTTAGATGAACAGTTTTTATGAATTCACAGGTGTATACCATGGAAATAGACAAATTAAAGAGAAATATTATAAGCATCAATTTTTGATATTTAAATTTAAAAGCAATTAAAACAAAAAGCCTTTGCAATTTTAAGTGTAGATTTTTCTTTCCTTTTCAGGATTCTTCCGGAGAAGTATCACCCGTAATGCTGTGTACACTTGTAAATATGGGGGTCACTGTGAAATGGATATGTGGATGCGACGAAAGTGTCCAGCCTGCCGATTAGTACGGTGTCGGGAAGTTGGTATGAAACAAGAATGTAAGTACAGCGGAATTTCTTTTTGTTTTTTTTTATATTGTGATGATATGGGAAAGCATTTCTTAAAATCTGGCCAAACGACCAACTGTCAGAATTTTTATTTATGAGAAAACGCTTCTATCATTCATTCAGCAATGAATTAGAACACTCTCAGCTATTGGGCGTGTATAATGATAACATATACGCTAAAAAGTCTGCCTTCTTCTACCGAGCACCCGTAGCTCAGTTCGGTTGGGTTTCAATCCTGGGTAAAAAGCAATTGGCTGTCTAACTGTACTGATGAGCTGTGATACAGCAAAACAGATCTGTCTGCAGATGACTATATATATATATAT